>VYXF01011764.1:59895-184865 GCA_013397295.1 Polioptila caerulea | reverse complement strand
CAGCCACTTTTGAGCAATCTCAATGTCCTGTCTCCCTGCTTACTCAATTTCCCAATTTTTTTCCTTTTCCTCCCTTCTTACCTCTGGTTCATCACTGACTCCTGTACTCCTGCACACTTGAGTCCTTTTCAAAGGCTTATACTGCCTTGATTTTTGCTTATACTGCTTCAAACTCTCTCTGGGTGTAAAATTTCTGTCTATTTAATCTCTGTGGTGGTCACTTGTCTTATATTTTAAATAGGATATTATTTAGTGGATAAAAACTGACCATCCTTAACAAAAAATAAATAACTTTATTTTTTAAAAAATAACGTTTTTTGATTTTGTCCTTGATAACTTTGAGTGACAATAAGAAGGCTGTCAACTCTTGTCAATCACTTGTATACTTAACAACCTTAAGTTAGAACAGAGGAGAAAAGCACAGCTTAGGAGCAGTAAACCTAATTCTAGATAAATAAAAGAAAATTACCCCACAGGGGAGAATTAAAATGCCAAATGAACATTGCTGTATTTTTTGTCCATCAGTCATATATTTTTTTTTTTTGACAATCAGATAAGTCAAATCTTAACACTCTACTGATTCTTTTTCCTTTTCATTGTGCTAGCATACTTTTAAAGGAATTATTTTATATACAATAAGAGGTAGTGTAGTTTGTCTGTAAGAGCCCATTAGGAATATGTACCTCAGAGATCTGTCTCATATTCTGACATCAACCCCTGATTTGGCAAAATGCTGAACTGGGAAAACTGATGATGAAATTTAAGCTACCTATGTCTTGATATTCTGTGCCTTAATCAGTTACAGCTCTTCCCTGAAATTTTCTTAGGGGACTTGGAGGAGAAACTTGATCAATGTTTTGTTTGTGAGATTTGAGCATTTAAATTTTAAACAATGTGTCCAAATCTCTTCTGAAGGAATCTATTCCAATTGCAATGGTATACAACAATATTAGCTGCAAGTGGATTGTGAAAATATGGCAAAACTTTCCCAATGAGTAATCCTTGTAAATTTAATATATAACAGACTTTGCAGCCATAAGAATAAATTGCAAACACTGTGTTCCAGCATCTCAGGAGAGGAAAAATTTTTTAAAGGTGATCAAGAATTTGATGTGTAGTGGTACTGTTTATATTGGAAATAATGGATAATAAAATGTGATTTAATTGTTAAAAGCATAAGCTTTTTAGAAGTATGGGTGAGTTAGTGAGCCAGTACCTCAGCTTTGGTTCTTGGCTTCCTCCTTGTACCACTGAGAACATCTCAGGTATACTTCAAAGTGTGCTTAATATAAGCAAACAAATAAATACAAAAACAAACTTAGAGAAATGACAGGGCAGTTTACTGAGGCTCTAGTGAAGTCAATACCAAAACTATAGCTTGCTTCAGTGTAGTTAGGTTTTCTAAGATATGGAATTTCCTCTTCCATTCAACAAAACACAATTTTCTAACATTCTCACCATCTTTTTCATATATTCTTTTCTTAAATGAAAACATTCTATCTCTTCAAAACACAGTTCTTGAAAGGTCTTGGATATATTATTGATAATGGCATATTATTTATGAAACAGTAACTCTTCTTTAGTAAGATTATATATTTTTTCTCTACTGATCACAAGCAATTTAAAATACTGGAATCTGAAGAAGAGCTCATTCAAATGAACATTACAGCTGCACAAGGTCCTATGAGCTTTGGTTTCATTTGCTTTGAATTGATTGCTATGTAATAAATATTAGAAACAGGCAATGTGTGTCTTCACAGTTTTTTGTACACTGGAAATGATTTTTTGGTACCTGATAGATATTTGAATGTTTGATTTGGTTGATATTTAAGCAAATATTGGTTCAGTTTTTACTTGCTAATTTAAGAAGAAAAAAAAAAATGTATGCCCAAAATGATCTTAGTACTTTCTTATGCTAAAGCTAGTGATAATGTGGAAATTGCTCAACCTTCTTGCAGATTTTGTCCTAAACTCCCAAGTAAATGCAGCTTTGACATTGGGTGCAGTGTTGTAAAGCTTAACTCTTGTGAGATACTCTTGCAAAGAGAGTCAATGTATTTCACTGGAAAAATTTTACATTTCAAGATGCTTGACAGGGCAGGTGGGAATACTTTCTAAACAATTGTTGTGGGTTTGTGATGGCAGGCAGCTCAGCCCCACACTGCTACTTGCTCACCATTTGCTCCCCCTCTCCCTACCTTTCCAGTGGGGTGGGTAAAAGAGCCATAGGAGCAAAGATGAGAAAACTGCTTGGTTGAGATAAAGACAATTAACAGGTAAAACAAACCTGCCCATGCAAGCAAAGCAAAGAAAAAACTCATACACCAGTTCCCAGGAGCAGCCATGTGTTCAACCATTTCCAGGAAAGCTGGGCTCGTTCACGAGTAAGAGTTACTTGGAACCGAGCTCTTTCACTCCAGCTGTCCCCCTTTCATCCTTCCCCACAGCTTTTATTGCCAAGCACTGGGTCATATGGTCTGGGATATCCTCTTAGTCAGCTGGGGTCAGCTGTTGCCCCTGTGTCCCCTCCCAGTTTGTTGTGCACCTCCAGCCTGTTTGTTGCTGGAGCAGTGTGAGAAACAGAAGGCCTTGAGCTTGTGTCAGTGCTACTCAGCAACAGCTAAAATATGCCTGTGTTATCAATACTTTTTTCATTGTAAATGCAAAACATAGTGCCATCCAGGCTGCTGTTGGGAAAATTAGGTTCATCCCAGCTATGCCAAATACATCCATGTGAATCTGGTCCCTGCTGAGTAGCAATTGCTTATCAGTTCTTTTTATTCTTTGTAATAAGAATTTTCTTTTTTCTGGACTAAATCAATGGTTGCTATTCAAAAAAGATAAACTTCTGATAACATACTTATTTATGGAAATTAAAACAAAAGGTGCCATCACTCAGAGTATGGATATAACATCTCCATTTTCATTTGCAAACCAGGCAGCTGGAAATGAACCAACATCATTCTTTCCATACTATAGAAACATAAATTCTATTTACTGAATTCTACCTCCACTTCTGCTGTTGAAGTAATGTGCTGGAGCAGTCTGCAAGTCCTTCCAGTGAAATTGTTGGAAGATAAATGGTAGAAATACATCCTCCTACACATTCTTTTAAAATGATTTATGGAAGACTAATACTGGAAGATGGACGTATCTCAAAACACGTTACAATCAACAAATCAGTGCTAGACCAGTTACAGATTTTGATTTCTTTTCTAATTACTTTTTTTAGCCAGAGACTCCTCTGAAAATGATTCTTTTTCTAAATTAGAAAAGAGAATGAATATTTACAGATAAGCTCTGACTATGAAAGAGAATTACAACCAACCAAGAATTTGATGGTAAAATAAATAAACATGTCAATGCTCCTCTCATAAGTTAAATTATTTTTAAATTAGTTTATTGGAAAAAAAGTCATTATTCCTGCAATAAGAGAGAATAAATTCTGATTTTTCTTTCCTGTTTACAAGAAGAAAGAAACAATTTTTATGGCTCAATATTTTTATAATTATCACCAAATTTCACTTACCAGTCAAGGTGCTTGTTGTATACCCCATATCTGCTACGATCTAAATAACATGTCTTTCTCCAAATTTGCTATTCTTTACTATCTAGGAGCACAGAATACTAAGAGAGAGCTACTAAAATTATTGTGACTTCCCTTATTTTCTTGCATGAATTTCTCATTTTATTTTTCTGCCCAATTTCCTTTTTCTCTGTCAATTCTCTTGGGTTTGTTATTGTCTCTTTATTGCGCACTGGAAATAAGAGAGGATTTGCAGTCTTGGTGGAACAGGGGCAGCTATTTCATTCTGTGTCTTGTCCAGTCTCAAAATAAAATATTCTGAATCACATCCAATCTCAAAGAATTCTTCTGACTGCACCTTTTTGCAGTCCAACTGGATGATTAACTGTGCTTTATCGGTATATGACCACCATAGCCAAATTCTTTTTATATACTGTATCTGCAGGTCATGTCTTTACAGCTAATAATTTCATCTATCTCCAGTACCTCCAGGAAATTTCCTTTTCAGGACAGACAGCTGCAATGGATAGATAGTGATTTCTCTGTGTGGGGAAAAATTACTATATTTCATGTCCTCTAGAAGTACAGAAGAAGCTTACAAATTTCTGCTAGCCAGCAGGAAAACATGCTTTGGATAACACATTTCACTCTGCAGAGTGGAGAGTGGTATGGTTTGCAATTTCAGGTGCTTTGCATGGCTTAAATTTTGGGATCTTCTTCGTTCCATTTCTTTATTGAGGACTTCCTTGTTCTGTTCTTTCCTTCCCTTCCCAGTACTAGGAATAAGACATATTGGAGAGAACAGAATGATGAAAAACACCAAGTTTTAAAAGACATTATGTCAGCATATTTTACAAACTGCACAAAGGTTGCACTCATAGGTTTACGAGGTAGTTATGAACACTAAAATTGCACTTTTAGAAGAAAGAGGTCCTTTGTGTACTGCTCTTTTCTGTGTAAGGATTGTTCCCTCTCCATAATATTTCAAAAATTTTCCAAATAGGTCAAGAGTTATAGTTTTCAATTTTCCAGACTCTCATTAAAATCAGATGTCTTTTGTTTGCATACATTACTCTAAAAAGCTGAATGTACCTCACAATAGTTTTTTTCACATTAAGATAGCTTTTTACATGGGCTTGGGATCAAATTTTATTCTCACACATTTAAAAGATCAGTCAGTTAATGTAATGGGGAAAGAATTATTATTTTATCATTAAACTGACATTTTTAGAGGCAGGTTCATAAAACTGTTTGTCCACTAGATACAGAGTAATTTTAGTGATAAACTAATTTTACACTACTTTGACTTAGGTCACTAATGGAATGGTCTTTAAATTGAATTACTTCAGGGGGTTATTTTGTACCAATTCTCATAAATCCCTAAGACAGGAAGGTGTATTTAAATTCTGTAATTCAGATGTTCACCGACTGATTTATTTCTATATAGGGATAACTAAAATATTCAGAAAGTTATCAAACTTTTTCATCTGTTATGAAAAAAAGAACAGCAGTAAGAGTTTGCCTTTCCTTGAATTTTATCCAAATTGATTAAAGTCTTTATTCAGGAAGTTTAAATATTGGCGACTGCATTTTTCCCCCAGTGGATTAGATTCCTACTCAAGAGGGCCACAGAACTATTTATAGCATATCTCAGATGTATTCTAATAATGTTATATAAATATCTAAAGTGACTCCCAAGAATGCTGTTGACTGCACTGTCTAACCTGCCATCAAGATATGATGCTAATTGTGGTGTAGCTGAACTTTAATGTATTTTAATTAATATTCCTCTTTGTGGTGGTTTGACTTGTTATCTTGCTCCATGAATGGGAATATGCAGAGCTGAGTCAAAGGAAAAAATTAGGTCACTTTTTTAGAATTCTTGAAAATGAGAATATATTCACGTTTTCTATCTACTGCCTTTTTTTTTCTTTTTTGCCTGTGAGGAAAAAATTAGGCACTCCGAACCTCACCATTTATTTATAGCTTTTTCCTTAATATGTGGGAATAGTAACTTGAAAGATAGGTGTGAATGTTTGCTAGGATTTCACATTTACAGCTGTTGATAAAGAAGCATAATGTTGTAGGTGACTCCTTCCAGGGGAATTGAGGGCCCTGTATACAAACTAGATCCATCCCACGGGGAAGTCTTTTGCCTGCCTGGGGTCCAGATAAGAGATATGAATAAAGACTCCCTGGACTATGATTATTACCCACTTCTGGTTGTCCAAGTCAGCAGTGACAAGAAGCAATCAAAAAGGACTTCAGGGCACTGGGATGTCTGTTTGAAGGGACGGGAGCAGAGGTGTTTTTCCTCAATCCGTTTTGTAGCAAGGAAGAATGCTGAAAGGACCAGGAGAACCCATCTGATCACTGCATGGCTTAAAGTTTGTTGTCATTGAGAAAATATTGGCCTTTTTGATCATGAGGTAGTTTATACAGCACCAGCCCTATTGGAGAAAGGTGGAATTCACTTGTCTAAAAGTGAATTGATCTTGTGGAGGACAGGAAGGCTCTGAAGAGGGTCCTGGACATGCTGGAACAAGGGGCTGAGGCCAGAATCTCAACAAATCCAAGTGCCAGGTCATGCCCTTGGGTCACAACAGCCCCAGGTGGAGATACAGGCTGGAGGAAGAGTGGCTGGAAATGTGCCTGGAGGAAAAGGAGCTGGGGGTGCTGGTCAGCAGCAGCTGAACATGAGCCAGGTGTGCCCAGGGGCCAGGAAGGCCAATGGCACCTGGCCTGGGTCAGCAATGGTGTGACAGCAGGACCAGGGCAGGGATTGTCCCCCTGTGCTCGGCACTGGTGAGGCCACACCTCAAATCCTGTGTCCAGTTTTGGGCCTCTCCCTACAAGAAAGGCACTGAGGGGCTGGAGAGGGTCCAGGGAAGGGCAGCAGGGCTGGGGAAGGGTCTGGAGCACAGATCTGCTGAGGAGCAGCTGAGGGAGCTGGGGGTGTTCAGTCTGGAGAAAGGCTCAGGGAAGATCTTATCACTCTCTCAAACTACCTGAAGGGAGGTTGCAGCCATGTGAGGGTCTGTCTCCTCTTTCAGGCAACCAGCAACAAGACAAGAGGAAATGGTCTCAATATGAGCCAGGGGAGATTCAGGTTGGACATCAGGAAGAAATTTTGCACTGAAAGGATGGTCAGGGATGAATATGCTGCCCTGGGAAGGGGTGGACTCACCATTCCTGGAAGTTCAAAATGTTCAAGTTCCAAGCACTTCGTGCTGTGGTTTAGCTGACTTGGTGGTGTTTGGTCCAAGTGTTGCCTGGAATCAGGAGAAAAACTTTTCCAAACAATGTTAAAGTGCTGATATAGAGAGCAGATCTTTAATGAAAGCTTTCAGGTGGACAAATACAGCTATGCATGCAAGCAATATAGGATTTCTACAATTTTTATAAGGTTAATTAATTAGTGTATCTAGCAGGTAAACCCAATAGGAGAACAGCTGCCCTAGGGACCCACCCTTGGGCACCTTGGAGTATCTCCAGGGGGTTCTTGTTTTCTCTCTCAAATGCTGGTGCTAAACAAGATTTTCTTGTTAGAAATTATTTTCTTGAAAAAAAGACTAAACAGAATTTCAAGAGTGTGATATAATGTGTTAGAAAGTGTTAGTTATTGTTCCAAAGTATTAAAAATAGTCAGAAAGTTCTAGAAACTATAAAAATATGTATTAAAAATATACAAAGCTACAAATGAATGAAAAAGCTATAAACCTCTACGCATCAAAAGATTGGACTTGATGGTAGAAGTCTTTCCCAAAGTTGTTGGTGCTATGTACAGGAATAAGAAGATCCACCTCTGAGAATTCTCATTACAAGTTACACTCTTCTACATCTAAATTACAAGGAAAACATCCTTAAATGTAGTTTTCCATTATCAATGGAGATTTATAGCTGATTATTTAATAAAAGTTTGTTCGAAATAAAAAGCATCTAAATAGTTTTAGATTTTTGATTTATTATATTTACTTGTTACAGATCTCTGCCTTGTCTTGATCAGTAAAGGGAAATTGCCTAGTACTTCTCTTTTCTTGTGAATAAATTCTCTTTTTTAATTTTCATTTAATGTAATGTCTCGCTAAAAAGAGGTCATGAAACAACTTGAAATAACAAGATTTCACTGTGAGGACACAAGTTTAATTATCCTGAGCTTCTTCTACTGCCCCTACAGAATATGTCCAAAGAATGCAAGCTCATGGGGAAATTGATCCCAGAATTGTTACCAGTGTTACCAGAGAAGGTGAATCAGTGCTTGTGATTCTTAATATAGACCAATAGTCAGTCAAAAATGCTGCTGATGTGTTTATAGGTAGTTGACCAGGTCTCCTAATATATGTGCAGCATATGTCAAACAGCCTGTCTGTGTCTGCTAGGATAGTTTCCATCTCTTCAAATAACATATGCCAAGCCATCAAACTTTATCTTCCATTGGCATACACACCAGAGGTTTAGTCAATATATTGCTTTCAGCTAGGGAATATGAATTTTCTGAGTTCTGAGCTATATCCATAGACTTTCATAGTCCAGATGGGGCTGTAGACAAGTCCTTGCCACTTTTTCAGCATAACTTTCTTCAGCAGGTTGAATTGGCATGTTGTTGGAAATGCAGAAGCCACTGTGACTTATTCAGCAGCAGGCTTTCATCAGTTTGGATGCATTACTTTAACACCACTGAAAATTGATAGATAGTGCGTCATGGAAAAAAGGTAGTCTCTGATTCTTGTTTATACATGTTTGAGAAACAGCAGTTTCCAGTGATGATCTATTTTAATTTGCCATATGTGTGAAAAGTTTAATTAGCATATTCATCACCCAGCCCAGAAGCAGCATTACGATTGCTTTCCCAGGCAGTTCATAAATTGTGCAATTCCAGCAGTCAGCTCTGTCTCCCAGAGACAGCTCTGCATCCTCCCACAGCAAGCAAAGCGCGTGTGAATGAGGGCTTGATCAGGATGTTAAAACAAATACAGCTTGGGTGTTCTCTAAAAACTGATGGAAATGAGCATCTACAATTCCTATTAGCTTTAGCAGTAGCCTGTCCTGTGTGATGAAGATGAGAGGTCAGGCTCCGCTCTGGGAATATGCTCCTCTCCTGGATCCTGCACAGCCTAGATAATAACTGTGCTCTTTTTTGTGTGCAAACCATTGGAGGCTATATTGTGGTCATTACCATTTTCTTCTCTTAAGGAATTAAATGATGGGGGAGAATCCTGTAACTACTCTCTTGCCTGACATCAATAGGGTGTCACCTAGCAAAAGGATTTGAAATTGGTGGGACCTTGTTCACTGGGCAGGATTTGTCGAGGGACTATCCTATCAAGCTAAGAACTAGGCAAAGATCTCCTTCAAAGTTACTACAGCAATGTCATGTCAGAGGTGCACTTATTTGAAATAATTTTGTTGTGGTTTTAATTGATGTTGGAATTAGTGGGCGACAATCAAAGTATTTGCTGCTCTGACAGATAAGGTATCTGTTAATTTCAGCAGCGTCCAAATGAATGTCAAGACATTGAGAGCCTCTTTTTCCCCCGTACTCTTACCTCTACTCTTGCTGCTACATATATCTCAAAGGAAGCCTCATGCTGTAATGTATAGACTTGCACAATGCATTTTGGTTTAGGTCAAGACCACTGAATTTGAAAGATCAGACTACATAAAGTTAGTACATGTAACTCCAGAAAATTGTAGAGCATAAGGAATCAGTGATTTAACAACTCAGTACATTACACCTTCCACACTGGTTACAGCCTGAAAGAAAATGGTGTCTGTGCTGCTAGACCAGTCCATGGTGGAAAACAAAGTCCAGTGATGAGGGAAGATGGAGAAATCCACTTCAAAAGCACATCCACAGTGTTCTTGGTATTCTTGGACTCCATAGGGAGTTGTAATGTGGTTTTCCTGCTACAGAATTTGTTATGATAACTGATGGTGTCATAAAAGAAAATGAATATTTGAGAGATGTGGAATAACACAAGAGGAAATATAGGCCAAATACTGCAGATGGCTTAGTTTAAGAAAAAAAAAACCCAAACCCCTCAAAAAAACAATGAATCAAGAACAAAATAACAATTATTAAAATGCCTAGCTTTCATTAAGATAGGGAGAAAATTACCTCTTCATTAACACTCCTTGACTATTATTTTTTCTTAATGTGTTGAGTAGGGAAGTAGAAAGTTAACATAGTATTGAAACAGAAAGAAAATAAGACTTTAATGAGGGTTTTATCAAAAGGTTAATAAACTCTCACCCACCTCAATATCCCAATATTGCTGTGCATTGCTTTTCAGTGCTCATTCTCTATGAATCCTTACAGTTATATTCATTAACACTGAAATGCATAATAAAAAAAAAAAAAGGAATTGAAACATGTTTCAAATATAGTTGCAAGAAATCAGACAAAGTTTAATTCAATTCATTTTTTGTTGACTACTATTATTTGAAAAGAAAAATGAAAGATGACGTAGAATTTACTAAGCCTTTAATTTTAGCAATTGTCCATAAAGTTTTGCAAGTAAAGTTTCAGGGAGCAGCGTAGATATACTTTATATGTTGAGTTTAAACATAGGAACAAAATGGCCCCTTTTTGTGACTTAAAATTGCATGGATTTCAGCAGGTTTATTGCAGTAAAAAGAACAGCAGATTTTCACCAATAAAATGATGTATTAGCTCAGACAGTGGCATACTTGGCACACAATCTTGTCTGCTGTCAGATTTATGATAACTGTGAATATGGACAGAAAATTAAGTTGGAGAGTCAGTAAATAGTCAACAGTACTGATTAGGACAAGATAATCAACCTATATAATAGGTGGGTGAAGAGAGAGGAATACACAGACCCCAACCAATTCATTTTGATTACTCAGGTATTATTTTGCTTATATTACCAGAAAAAAGCCAAAATAAACCACAAATGGTTTATTGGAACTCCAGATGTAGTTTATCTTTTCTTTTGCAGTTTTCAGTAGGTTTGGATTTTTGTTTGTTTTGGTTAGTTGGTTGGGATTTTTTTGTCTTAATCGCAGAGTTTTGCCCATTATTTATTTGGTCAGTGCCTGACAAAATGAAGCTGCTGTATGGTGGGAGATGTTATTTGGAATTTCCTTATATTAACACATGGATTATACCTTTGCAGATTAAAAAAGAAATTGCTAGAGAATATGCTGTTGTTAATTCAGTAGGGTGTAATGGTGGGTGCCTCCCTGTACCTTTAGGAACTGTCACTATTACTGTGCTTTTCTTTTAAATTAATTTTTGTAAGTGTTTTTACTACCTAAGTGGTAGTTTAGTATTCACAATTGCAGCCTTCTTAAAAAGTTTTTAATCTTTCTAAACTCAGTATCATAGCATCTCATTAGATGGTTTTAATGACACATACTGTATTAACAAAATGTTAACCGATGCATGTTTCATCAGCTTGTAGTGTAAAACAGACAAAACAACAGAGCCTCTTAAATGAGATTTCATGCTTGTCTTTCTTACTATGAATTTGTGCTAACTTTTTATTCATTTTATTGAAACCTTCAAGATGATGTGACCTACCACTGTTTATTTTGGTAGCATTACTCTTTTCTGTCCCTCTTTGCTTTTGATTTTTCTGGTGATCCTCTTTGTCCTTAACTGCAACTATCTTGGTGCTTACCCCATCACCAGTTCTGAGCAGAAACTTGTCTACTGTGTTTTACGGCTTCCCATTGAGTTTTAGTAGGATTCAGTCTTACTGCTTGTGTTATGGTTAATCCAGACTGCCTGTGTTTTTATTTTTCAGGAAACTGAAGCAGCAGTGCAGGCTAAACAGCCGGATGTGGAAGAGGTTTTGTCTAAAGGGTGCCATTTATATAAGGAAAAACCAGCTACTCATCCAGTAAAGGTAATGAAGCAACCTTTAGCAATATCCATTACTGTGTAATAGGTTATGCTTCCCCTGTTGTACACTTGTCCTTGATGTGCTCTGTTTAAAATCAATAAAAGAACCTGGCAAATGGTATTCGTTCTGTTCTGTGGTGGCATAGCCAGGGAAAATGTAATGTTCCCAGCTAAAAAACTTTTGCATATTGTGATGGGAATATTGTTTTTGACATTAAGGTTGTTTTACTCATTGAAGAGTAATTAACATGGAAAGCAAATGTAATTTTTGGCGTGTAAGTAAGGGCAACATGTAACTTATTTTTAAATTCCTTTATTTTAAATTTCACTTTCAGAAATTATGTCAAATAAAAAAAATTATAAAATTTTCTAGAAAAGGTAAGAATGAAGTTGTAAACAGTACTTCGCTTTCATTTTCTTTTTTGTTTTGAAGGAAAGAACACACAGCATCATAGAACTTTCTCATGCAATTTCTCTGCCAAATTATATCTAGAATGACTGACTTGATTGTGCTTTGGAGCAGAGGACACATTGTTTGGAAGGCTATGCCTTCTAGCACTTCTCTTTTAGAAAAATGTATTATAGAATCCTTTTCCTCAGCTTAAAAATCAGTTTTAAGGGGATATTTTGCACACTTTTCCTAAAGACTAAAAGGCTCTTCTTTGAGACTAGAGCATCATTTTCTATCATGTGGAATCTTGAAGTCATCAGCAAGCATCCTGCCATGTCTGGTTCAGCTGCTTTTCAAGCAGGAGACCAAACTAGTGTGGTCAATACCATACAACCAGAGCTTGGTCTGGTTTCTAGTATTATAACTGCTAATTAAGTATCTGTAAACATGATAATTAAGACTTCCCAGAAACAATAGTAGTGGCTTATTGATTACACTATCTATTAGAATTGCTTCTGACGGGGCTGAGATTTAGAGCTTTTCAAAATGTACAGCACTCCAAAACCACAATTGGCAGAAAAAGGGTTTTTTTGCAAAGATGAGATGCCTGTAGGTGATCTCTGCAGTGATTTCATGCTTTTCTCTCTCTATTTACTCACTATCATTGGAGTATTATCTTCCTGCTTCTACAAAATTTCCTCAAATTACTTGTAAATCCCACCAGCAGATCTCCATTCACTGGAACACATGAATGAACTGATATCCACTTTAGAAATTAATACATGTTTAAGAATTATTTGGTTTCTTGTCTTCTTTCCTGAACAGAAATGCATAAGTTATTATCCCCTTTGTTATGTGTGCACTTTTAATGATCAGTTCTCCTAAACATGATAAAATTCTGGAAGAGGTAAACTCAAGGTGACTTGAGCGGGCAGAAGCAAGACTCTGTTGGGTGTTTTCCTTGGCTAATAAACCCGTATTTTTGTTGGGAAGTGAAATGTCATCTCCACATTGAATGGATGATGGAGCAAGAATCATTCCCCAATAACTGTGTTTACTCATTTTTGTGGCTTCAACTTCAGTCTTGGGGATCTTATTCCACATTTTAATGAGAAGAGCACTCAAAGCAACAGAAGACTAGACTAGAGGTTTTGGCTTTCTAGATTGTTTACTTACGTAAAAATAGTTAAGAATGAATCCTGGTATTTTCAAGAGGAAGAGCTTGTTTTACACAAGAATGACAAGTATAAATGATGTTGAAATGATTCTGCTTAGCCCCAAATTCTGACATAGAAGTGTACTCTGTCTCTATATTTTAAGTGTGCCCATCAAAGACTGAAACTCACCAATTTTTACCATATTTATTAGAAAAAGATTACCCTTTAAAGGTTATAAAGTTCCTTGAGTTGTAGTTTTGACGATGTTATAAGACATATCTGTGAGGAAAGTAGTTACTTGTGGAGTAGTGCATATTTAATTTTAAGTCTCTCTTTGATTGCATTTTACTTGTATCTTTACATTCTGTAGTTCATTTAATTGTGCAACCTGTGAAGGTAATTTCAATGTCTATCTAGTGCAATAAGTCACAAAGCAGTGGTTATTTGTTGTCAGGACTGTTGAATTGGTTTCTTGATGCTGTAAGTAGGTTTCTTTAAGTCATCATTCTTCCTGAGTTACTTTAGCACAGTCTGCCATTTATATGTTTCAACAAAGACTTTTTGATTAAAATCAAAATAATTTTCTACACAAAAGCTATTTTGTGGAAGCAAAAAATAATTTTTACTCAGATTAAGATGGTTATGGAAAGATATTAGCAAGTTTTCAGAGCTAAGAAATCAAAATTTTAGAAACATCATTAATTAGAGCTGCTCTGGTATCCTTGGTTTAGGATGAACTCTGCTTAATTCAGTTCAGGATATGGACATCACTCACAGTGCAAGCAGCAATTCAATACTTAGACTCATAGTTCTCGTTTAGTGTGTAGCACAGAAAAAAAAGATTAAATTACATGCCCTCTTTAAAAGCATTAATTACTTGTCTAGCATTGCTTGACAAATTTGTAGATTATTTAGTTCTCTGGGGCAGCTTTGCTTTTTTCCTCCATTATTTCCTTAATTCACTACAAATCTTCCCATTCTTTTCAATAAATGAAGTAGAGGTCGTATTGACTTATTCGCACTGCAAGCCTTTCCTGTGCTCAAAAGCAGTATGTGCCAGAAAATTAGAGATATCCCTGCAATTTATGTGCATTTTATCTGAAATAATGTTCATAGTTAAAATTATTCTGGCATTTCCTAATGTTTAGCTGCTTATCTTTGCAACCTTTATAATATATTCTCATTATAATATTTTGAATGTAAATTGAATCCCATGGATTTATATTGACACGTACTTAATCTTATCTCACAGTTATGTCACTGAAATAAGTATATTTTCACACCTTCCCTAAGCATACTAAAATAGAATTTTGCAATGCAAGTCTGTAAAAACATTTTTGTTGGCAAATGAAATCCTTGTATATGCTGATTCAAGAGTCAAGAATGGGATGAGATGTGTGATCCTTTAAGCACTAGCACTCTAATAATCAGACCTATTCACTTTTATAAAGTGGATTTCATGCTTTTGAAATGCATTTCTATAAAGCTTTTGAAGGTGAGGGAAAGAGAGGTTACTGTTGGTGTCAGTGGCAATAGAAAGGATGTAAGCCCCAATCTTGTGATTAACAGCACTTAATCAGAACAGTTTATTCAGGAAAGAATTTCTGTGCCAGTGGAGGAGCTGTGGTTCCCTTGCCACAGCACTCAATTTGTCTTTTCCTCTGGTGGGTGAGAAATAAGTAGTGAGGAATTTTTTTTCATGGTCCTCAGCCTTGCATTTAAAAGACTACATTTCTCTCTCTGAATATTCATATCTAATTTTAGTGCTGTCAGTAAGATTAGTCTACATAAGGATGTTAACATCGCTTAAATTGCACCAGTGCTGACATTTAAAGAAAATCTATAAATTTTGTTTTAAGTGCAACATATTTGGATGTTCATGCTTGTCACTAGAGCTTAAGAGTTGCAATTACAGCAAAATTGTTGTGCTCAAAGAAGTTAACATTTTAATGCATGCATGTTAATTTATACCAGATGCAAGATCAAACTGTAATTTTGATAGAAGGGTTTAGAACTGGTTGATCTCTTATGTAGTGTAGCTGTTGCCCCAGACAACCACTCTAACGTGTGTGGTGGGCATGTTTTATATTTGGTTTTTGCTGGAATGAAATCTATGGCTCATATATGTAAGTATGATAAAGTAGCTACTCATGACAAGGGCCAATATTAGAATCATGGAATAGAGCCCAACTCCTGGCCCTGCATGGGACAGCCCCAGAATCACCCCACGTGTCTGAGAGTGTTTTCCAAACACTTCTTGAACTCAGACTGGCCTAGAGCTGTGAGCACTTCCCTGGGGAGTCTGGTCTAGTACACAGCCACCCTCTAGGTGAAAGATCTTTTCCTGATACCTAAACCTTCCCCACCACCTCAGAGTCTGTGTGTATGTGTGTGGGTACATATATACTTCAATTTGATAAGCATTATTCTCCATACCTCTCCTACTGACCACTGCCATCTTAGACTCTAGGTAATTAAAGTGCATTTCTGAATAGGCATCCTGTTTCTATCATGGCTGGATTGTGATTTTGAGAATATATCTAATCGTGGATTGAAACCAGAGAATACTGAAAGCTTTCCTGAGCTGCACTGGTACTCTGTGCTGCGTTTTGCAGCAGAGAATCAGAGAGCAGCTTAAAAAGGAATGCTGTCTTCATTTTAAGAGTTTAGACATGTCAGCATAGAATTAGCAATGCTTCATCCATCTTTACAGTCTTTAAATCAAGAAAAAAAAGAGAGGTAGAAACAACATTTTCAAATCTAAATGCCTCTCAGGGTTATCTGAGGACTGATGTTATTCCTGCTCCAGACTGTCATGCAGGTTTTGTTTAAAAGTAGCAGTAAGCCATTACTGCACAGGACTGTGTGCTCACACACTGAAGTTTATGGCACCCTGAAGACTCTTAAGACTCTTTTTTTCTTTTATTTTAATAGGTGGAAGAATAAATTTTGCATTTGATGTTAGGAGTTGCAGAGGTTTTATTGAAAAGCTTTTTGAAATACATAACTCACCTTTCTAGTTTAATTTAAAAAATTGTCATCTCATGTTCACAGTGCTTAAAAGCCAGACCTCTCAGGCTGGGGGCTGTCCCTGGCAAGGTCAGGATCAGGCCTTGTGAGGGGAATCAAACACAGCCCAGGATGGCTGGGCAGGGCCAAGGGAACAGGCTGAGGCTGGTCCAGAAGTCTCTCTGTGTTCTGGGTCAGGCACTTGTGCTGGCTCTAAGTTGGCTCTGAGTTTCAGCAGCCCAGCTCTGAGGAGAAAATATGCTTTTAGGACCCTGACACCAGGAAACTCTTTTCTAGCACAGCTAGAAAGGATTTTACTTGTCCCTCTCACCCATTTGTGAAAATTCAGAGCTATAGCTTTCTGTTTTGTTTCTTTGTTTTTTTTTTTTAACACAGGTGATCCACCAGATGAAAGAAAAAACACTTATTTTATTTTTGCATTTATTTATATTACATTTACATTTGTTTACATTACAAATCCTCATTGGACGGGGCCTTGAGTAGACTGATCTACTGGGTGGCATCCCTTCCCATGGTGGGAGGGGAGCTGGAACTGGACAATTTTTAAGGTGCCCTCAAACCCAAGCCATTCTTTGTTTCTGTGATACGATAATTTATATATTATCAATTTAACATTTTGTTACTTTCTATTCTAGAAAAAAATAGAAGATTTGAATGCTGACTGGAAGGCAATACACTACTTAATTCAACAACTAAAGAAAAAGCCAACATTAGCAGCATTTGGCCATCTATCTTCAGGTGTCTGTAAGTGCTTCAGTATATGTATTTTTTTTTAATTAATTACAAATCACACTGTTAAAATGAAAATGGCTAGAGAGTGTCTAAATTAATTCTGCATCCTTAAAAGTGTTACTATGGCATTCAAATTGGCTTTTTATCATTGCCTTTCTATTTTATGCAATGTATCCCAGAAGACAAATTAGAATATGATTTGATGAAAAGGCTGCAGAATGCTTTTCAAATTATCACTGTTTCAAAGTAATTTTTCTTTCATTCCGTGAAGAGGTGAGATTGTGACTTGGTGCACATACTAATGGAGAAAATACTACAAAGGGAGACAAATTATTTAAATTAAAAGATAATAATGTTATAGGTCGAGTATCTGTAGATTGGTCACAGAATAAAAATCAGAAATTATTATTACTGATGGGGCAAAAAAGTGAGACTGTTTCAAAACAAAGCTTGTCTGTTCACAGAGAGTCATATGACAACATGGTAGGAGTAATTCTGCAGTTAAGCACTACGTCTGTGATTTACATTTCTTCGTGTTTTGCATTCATGAATACACAACAAGACGCCTGATCTCTATTTAATTTAAATTATTTTGACAATATTTATATTTGATTATTCTCATATCTCTTTGTGTCTTCTTGTTCCCTACAAGGATTACAAACTCTTTTGTTTTTTTTTTTTCCTTGATAAATGGATTTTATTTCCCAGCACTTTCCTTTGAAATGTAGTGATTAAGCATGAGAGAAAAAGAAACGCTCCATGGAAGCACTGTGCTCAATCTGAGTTTCTAAAGTCTGTAGGATTCTTCACTTGATATTGAATCATTTCAGTTGCTTGAATGAGGAATGCTGCATATATAATTTGGAAAGCTTCTCATCATACGTGGGAGCAGAAGGAAATCTGTTCCCCCAACCCCTGTCAGATTGCCTGTAACTCAGGCTATGATACAGCTGCGGTAATCACTTGGAGTTACATGTGGGTTGTCGATTTCTCTGGTTTTTAATGTGTTCTAGTGGGTAACATACAAGAAAAGCTTAAATCAGAGAATTCTTCACCTTCTAATAGTGGTCCTCTAGGACAGCAAAGCAGAAAACCCTTTTTTTCAGAGAAGTATGTAATTAGTCCATAGAGAAATAATCCAGAAATTTCAGTACCAGAAGACAGTCCAGCTCCTGCCCAAATAACATGTGTGAGTTCAAGAAAAGGAGTTGTCTAGCTCGTGACATGCTGAATCTTACTAAAAAAGGAACTATTTTTTGGGTTTAGTCCCTTAGAAGTGCTGTGGTTCCAGTGGCAATTATTTCAATTTTCTAAAAAGAGCCAAATAACACTACTACATTTTTAAACGAGTAGTACAACAGCATTCTTGCTTTGCATGATTTTGTTCCAAGGCATTCTGGAGGAATTATTGTAGTGTCATGGGGGGAATGAAGGAGATGTGTAATCATTTTTTGCTGTGCTAAACTTGCTGTGTCAGTTTTCTGTATGAACAAGTTATGTCAGGTTCCAGTGGGAAAGAGTGTTGGCAAGTTGTGTGTTTGCTGTTAAAAAAGAAATTGTAATAATGGAAAAAGAGTGAGAACAAGGAGTAGTAATGCAATATATTTTTATATTACCTCATCTCTAGCTGAAGAATTGCAAAATTACTCACCTTAATGCAAGATGTAGTCTCTGCTAACATTTCTGAGACTCAGCAGATGGAATTACACATGCAGAAAATGAAAGCACTGGTGTTTTATAAAGGATTAAGCAGGAAGTAAGACTGATTTCCCTTCTATTGTCACAAGCACTTAAAATTTGAACCTGTGCTTATAATACTAATTCATAATTTTTCTTTATTTGAGTCAGTTTACTGTGATCACCTCATTATAGATGTATTGACACAGAACTGTAGAGTTCAAAAGGGACCCAGGGAGACATCAATTGCTTTTGCTCAAAGCACAGTCGATTAGTCCAGGTTGCTCAGGGTCATGTCCAGTCAGGTTTTTAATATCTCCAAGGATGGAGACTACAACCTCTCTGGGCAACTTTTTTCCAGTGTTGAACAACTCTGACAGTAAAAAATGTGTCTTCTTCTATTCAAATATAATTTCTAGTATTTCAGTTTTTACATGGTACTTCTCATCCTGAAGTCCCTGGGCTTCTCTGAAGACAGTCTGGATCTATCTTTACTCCTCCAGTCAGACAACTAAACACATGTATATGATCCCCCTGAGCCTTTTCTTCTTCAGGTCAAAAGAGTAGGTTTCTGAAAAGATAGGAAAAGATATCTGGTACTAAGGTATTTTCATATTTCATTTAAAAGAATGAGAGGAGAGGAGAGGAGAGGAGGGAAGAAATTGAATGTCATGGGTCTAGTCATTCTGTGGTATAAGCTCTGCAGTTATTTTAACCACTCAGGTTATAAATATTTTATGCTCTTATTTACTCTGTGCTGCTGACTATCATGAACCATAGGGACTCAAACTGGCTGTGGGAGAGGTAACTTTAACCAAGCTTCCCAAAAGCTAAACAATCTCATTAAGGGTCATTTGTAAAGAAAGATACACAAAATTATTTTAGAAGGGTTTTATGAAGCAATGTCAGTATGTCCTGTTGATAGTTATTCACTTCCTGATCCCATAGGGACTTTTAGGGACATCAGGATTAAATAATGTTGACATGTGTATTTGAAACCAAATGAAGATGTAATGGGAGAAGATGGGAATGAAGATGTAACTGGCTTATCTCTACTGCCCTGTCAAGTATCATTTGGTCTGGTCTAGTTACAGGAACTCAGACAGAGAATCTTAATAAATTCCATCTGGTGGCTGTTACAGAGGTAAAATACCCTGGTTATAATAATTTCTAGGTCTGCATATTATAGTTCCTTTGGCAGAAGTATTAAAAAATAGTTCTTAATATTCCACCAGTCCAGTGTGCCCTCAGGCATAAGTAGCAAGAATTACTTCTCCAGCACAAAAAATGTACTTAGCTGAAGGGTATGCCTAAAACCTTAGCAAAGATTGACTTCCAAGATAAGATGAATCAGGAAGAAAATCACGCTTGCTATCTGTACTTGACAGGATAACTTGAAATGGTGTGAATATCTCTATCCAAATACCTTGATGCATTGCTTAGCCAGCAGTTTGAAAACATTTTAAACAGAGAAATGCAGTTCTGAAATGTGCTTTTCCGGGAGGGAGAGTTTTTAATAGTGTCATTAGCATTCATCTGACTTCTTTTTCTTCTTTTGTACTGAAGTGCTAACACTGTATTTACTTAATAAGCTAGGTAAAGGTACACACTGCTTTGTAAACCCGAGTGTATTTGGATGCACTCCTGACTTGTTCTGGAGGAAGATATTTTCCATAATTTGTCTTCATTCTAGTAAGATGCCAGGGAAAATTTTGGCCATTTCTATTTAGAGCTACCTCGAAAATACAATTTCTTTAAAAGGATGTGTATTTATTTTCAGTTATGCTGTACTTGAAGTGAGCGAAATTTTAACACTACAAATGCATCCAGTTGAAAATAATCAACCAATTTTACATTTTACATATTCATCTAATAAAACTGTGAGTGATACATTATCTTAACACTCTTGCAGTTTAACTTATTCAGTGAACAGTTCTTTGCGTACAAGCAATTTCTTTTTTTCTCTTGACTGCTTACACAAGATTTTGTCCCTTTTTTTGTCTTTTTTTTTGTATGAGATGCCTAATGAAGTGAAACAGATAAACGTGTGACTGTGAAATGAAGAGAAAAGTTAAATGAGAATTATAATTAACTACAACAGTGAAATTTCTTCTGAATTACATGGAATTTTTCCCTTTAAAATTTATCAATCTTATTTTGGAACATTAATTGTAGGACATATAAAAAATAAAGATAAAGAGAAAAAATGATTGGTTGTGTTTAACAGATTGCAGCAGGATTGCATTTGTCAGAAATGTTTTATAACCATTGTTAGGTGTTGCACACTTACTGCAAATAATTTGAGGAAAGCTAATACTGCATCACCAGAGCTCACCATCAGCACTTGCCATCAGCTTTAGATATCTTTCTTCAAATGCCTACAAAAGTGCTCTTCTGTGCTTTCAGCATAACTTGCTTTAGGAGTAGGGGTGAGACACTGCAGACACAGAGCCACTCTGGACTTCCCTGTACAGGGGAGGAAGCTTTTCAGGATTTAGACTGGATGAGGAAGAATGGGAGAGGAGTGAGGTGTCATGCTGAGTCGTCAGACTCGAGTTGTAATGTGAGGACTGTGAGCTGCAGTAAGTTCACCAGCAGCAATGGTGGTGCTGAGAACTCATCACTGATTAGCCCATATATTCAACTGGGTAGAGGAAAACTATTCACAGCAGTCAGTCACCCCCAGAGTCTATAATACCTTGAGTCTTGGGGTTTGAATAAAAACAGTGATATTTGTGAATCTGGGGAAAGTAGTAATAACAGAATTTCATTTGCTTATCCTTTGGTATTTTACTTGCAGGAGTATAGTATGTCTCCTTCTGTTTGGAAAATAAAGTTTGTTTTTATTTCTCTGTGAAGCAAGTCCCCACCTGGACTAGGCATGCTGCTTTGTTCCAGGCTTGTAAGATCATATACAACATTTCTTGAAAAATATCACTCTGTGTTAGCACCACTGTGGCTTAATGCAGCTGGAATTTATATTCACTGCTTGCAATATATAACATGAGAAACAATTATTGGTGCTACTAAAAATATACCATTTGTGAGTCTGCAGGTTTTGAGGAAACTTAGCACTAAACAAAAGCATGTATGTGAAAATACATACCTTGATGAAATAACTTGGGGTTTAATACTAAAATCCACTTACCTCAGAGGCTGAAAGTGCTTCTGTAATGCTAGTGCATGTATTGTATACAGCTGGAATTTTCCTTTTTTTTAAAATGCATAGTTGAGTTTTTTATTATTCCATTTTGATTATTTCTAAGGTAGGGGGATGACTATGATGATGATTATGAAGACTGCCCTGTTAAATCTTTGACAAGATATTTGGTTTAATAGTTTTAGTGGGGATGAAGGATTCTTTGTTTAGGAAACTATAACCATTGAAATATATTAGTTTCCATGGACTTCAGAGCTGGATTGTGTACTGTTCTACTGCTTCTTCAAAAACAAACAAGCCATTTGTATTTAAGAGATAATCAGGAGACTGACAAAAATGTAAGAAGCAAAATGACAACAACTAGCTTTGGGCAAAAAATGCACAATAAATAGACTTTTTTTTGTTGTATTTCAGAGCTAATGTGCTCTGAAGCAGTCATTGTTTATATATTATGCTCACTGTTTGAGTGAACACATATGCTGCAGTTCAGCACTGTTTCTCAGAATTTCCAAAACTCAGACTTAAAACTCCTTGTGCACCTAAGAATATTACAATATGTGTATTCAAAGGGCAAATTATAAACAAATGTAAAATCAGATATTTGAGTGTCTATATTGTTTATAGCAGCTGGCATAGTATGATTGAGACCAGGGATACTCAAAATAATTTAGGGAAAGACTGAACAATCCACGGGTGTGTGCATCTACAGTGTTTTCAATACTAATGGCCACCAGTGTTGATATTCAATACTGGTATTAACATATCAACATATTAAATGTTGATATTAAACTTATCTTGCACACAGTATTCACTATTTAAAGAAAGTTTGCTGTCAGCTATTAAAAAGCTCCTCCCTTTCATAAGGGATATGACAGATACTTATTTTTCTAGAACTGTTCTCCAGAGAGTTGAACAGCTAAAAATCCACAGCATGCAATTGTTGGGACAAGTAGCTTTACACTGATTTAGAAAGCAGTGCTGCTGCCAGTAGTCCATCTTGGTTCACTTTGGTTACAGGACACCAGAAACCAAAATCACTCTCATGAGTTGTAGCAGAGAGAAATACTATTTCCAATAATGGTCATGCGTCTAGAAACATATAGTTTCTGATACTTGTGCATGTTGACTCCAAAGGAAATGTCTACTTTTAATATTGGCTATAATTTGGGTTAACAATATGAAAAGTTTTAAAAAAATAAAATGCAAGAGGGAAATTGAATAGGTAAGAATGCAGTAGGGAAGTATCACAGAGAATACCTTGTGCCCCTAAATCATTAGAAGCCAGTAACAGTAGACTCCTCCTTTAGTCAGCTGGCCTAACAAAGGTTGTTCACACTTGTATAAAGTGGATTAGTAAAGGACCAGATTACTGTCTTTACCTTTTCTTCTGGATGCAGGAATAAACAATGTTTTATATAAATAATTTTAATAGATTTGAGTTTGAGAGATTTCACATTACAGATTCATGTAATAAAGAGTTTCAGAGATGCCAGCCTATTATATGTAAATAGCTGTGTATCTGTTTCCCCCTTTATATTCAGGAAAGAAGTGTCTAATAATTCCGTCTGATTTCCATTAAGAAGCTTTTTTACTTCTCATGTATGTGACACATCCAGAAAGTAACAATATGGCACAAAACTGAATCTGTTACCACTTGATTGGAGATTTTTCAAGGTCAGGACCCAGTTTCACAAGCAGTTCTATTTTTCAATACAGCTGACATCAGACACAAGCTGAAGACAAACTTGTCTAATAAAGCTTTCAGATTCAATTTTCTCTCTGCATATAGCTTCAGGAATCTCTGGAGGTCATTCACAGCATGTGCTGTAACACCAACAGGGAGAAGTAATGAAAAGCATCTATATAAAAAGCTGACACTCTGCCTTCTGAGCTGCATGAATAAAAACATAATAAGCAAGTTTAGAAACACAAATCTCTTTTATTCTCAGAATTTCTATTTTGATCTTTATACCATATCTTGATTTGGGGATTTGCTTCTGGTTTTTCTGACAGGTGAAAAATATATGAAAAATACACTTAAGCCCAATTTGAATAAAACCAAAGGTTACACCTTTATATTTAACATCCTGTTTCAGGGATCTGGCAGTAGGTTCCTCTTTGAAAGATCTGTAATAAACAGGTGTGACAGTGCAGTTTACAAAAGGAATGTGAACTTATTTTTTTTTTTCAGAGCTCAGCTGATTAAATATAACTCGCTCTGAGTTCCACCAAATTATTATTGTACTCATACCTATGATGAAACATAAATCAGAAAGTCAAAACAGGAGTTGGCTGCTTTGCTGTTATTAAAGAAAATATGGAACCAAGGTCTATTTTTTCTATTCTGTAACAAGTTGTTGAAGCACAGCTGTCAAGATTTATGATGTAAATAAGATTAATGTCATCATTAGTCTTTCAGAGGACTACATTCACCTATTCCATTTAAAAAATATGATCTAGTATTTTCTTCTGAGGAGCAAGCTTTGCAGCTTGTTTTCTTTCATCTAATGTCTTGATCAATAGTTAGTAGCAGCAGGATATGCTGGATTTATTTTGATTAAATAGCATGAAATGTAAATGATAGCACACTGTAGAATTCTTCAGTCTATTATTGATAACCTAGATGAGGTGAGAGCACAGAACTAGGTTACAGTTATGGTTGGACTTTTCTATATGGCTCCAATAATCTTGGTAACAGAATCCAGTGTCGGCAATTTTCAAAATATCTGGAATGGAAACCATAATTTTTTAAAACACAGATAAAATCAAAAATTTAGATTAGTTAATTCTAGAAGATATGAAAAGAGGGAGTAGAGTTCCTAGCAAAATAGTATCCATAATAAAATGGCAGTTTATGTCCCTTTTCAGTTTTTCTGCCTAAGCTTCTAGCTTTCCATCTTTAAATAACTTTTTTAATAGTGTTTTAAACCTACTTTCTCTCTCTCTATCTCCTCCCTTCTTTTTGTTACAATAACCCAAATTACTGTGATATTTGACTATCCAGATAGCATCAGTCTGCAAATAGCAGTAATCTCCCTATTCTGTTTCTTTTTTTATAGTCATTAGGCCTATTGACAACTACATTGTGTGAAAATCTCCTTAATTTGCTAGAATAGTAGGAAGTCATTGGTCACTCTGCACACAATCCTCTTGACCTGTCTGTTCTTTGTTGACTTGTCTCTTTAAAGGAGCAAAGCAAGCAAGCTTTTCCTAGTGAAGGGAGCAGTGCTCAGGGACATCCTGGTCATGCCCTACCCGAGTCTTTGACAGCCTTCCTCATATTTCTGTGGTGAATGGGGCTGCCTCAGAGATAGGTCTGCTCTACAGAGAAACAGCCAGCCCGAGAATGTGAGCAGAGTGGAGGCTACAGGGATTGAGGAACAAAGCTCAAAGTTGCTTCTAAGGTTTCTGCCCTAGTCAGAGGACATGAGATGATGACAGGACTTGCTCCTTGAACCATAGAAGGTTAAAAGGAGGAAAAGATGGCAAATGAAAACCTCCTTTATTCCATCTGTAAAATCCTTTAGTCTGATACATATGAAGTTTATCACTGAAATATCAGACTGCTGTCTTTGTATCAGTGTGGAGTAGCAGGGGGTATGCAGTGTTGGAGATAGGCAAGAAGAGATTTACACTAATGATTGTTTTTTTAACAGTAGATTGGTGGTCAGACCACACTTAAGTTCCCAAAGACAATTCTTCTTAGGGTGAAACTAAAATAGAGGTTAGTTTGACCTGAAAAGTAAGCATAATACAAGAAAACTTGACAAGGGTTTCACAAAATAGTGCCTGGCAAGATATTTTTACAATTATGATGAAAGAACAAGAGGTGCTTGTAGTGATTTCAATAATTCCTTTGTCAAAACAAAGTGAAAGTGATGATGTTGCCTTTGAACAGTTGTCTTTAATCTTGCAAAATGTTTCACTTGAAGAATAAGGGTAGACTTGGACATTTTCACATGAATTCTGCAATTCTCTTAAATTAGAGGATAACTGAGCCCAGATTATTTCTCAACTTCTTTAAACATAGCCTTTTATTTTTTTTTTTAACCACAAGGTGCCCAGAGTTCAACTGGTTTCTTGTTATTTTGTATCTATGTACAATTTTTTACACCTTTTTTCAGAGTTCCTCTTGGATAAGATAGCAATTTATGCCTATTTAATCAATATATAGGTCTTACAAAAATTAGAAAAGGTGATTTGTATGAGACTCTAAAAATTGGAGCTGCTGGCAGTATGTTTTTTCTTTTTTCTTCTATCAAAGAATTAGCAGCAAAAATTCAGTTACATGCCAATAGCACTTGACTGGAAATGTAAATTGTTGTCATAGATTGTCATCCAATTGAAAGCTGCATACTAAATCAAGGAACTTGTTACTTTAACTGACAAAAGGAATACTGAGAGGTGCTTGCATCATTTGTGACAGATGTTGTCACAACGTTTTTTATAAGGCGAGTATGTGACAGAATTTCATTTTACAGTGCTACAACTTCTGTAGTACAAAACATTCATTTTCATGAAACCCTTTTGTAACAACTGCTCACTGAAAAAGACACTTATCCTTTGGAAAAAAATAAACACCTTGTGAAGTGGTATAAATAACAGTGCTTTTAAAAAAAGTATATGAAGTGTTCTTGGGCTACCTTTCTTTAGTTTCTGTCTGCTTAGTTCTCATACTCACTAAAAGTGATCCATTCATACCATCCCCTTTTGCTTTTCAATTTTTAGTGGCCCCATCAATCATGCTGAACTTTACCTAAGGAAAGATTCTTGGAGAGTGTCATGACAATGCTATATTACTAAAAGGAGACTGAACTTTAAAGCAGTTTATCTTTCAGAAAGGTTTGAATGGAACAATAGGTCCAAGCAGATTAATGCTACTTCTGTTTACAGGTATATATTATGATCTTCAGTTGGTTTTGCACTACTTGTCCCTGGTTGAGTCATAGTTTAATTAGGATCAAATGCTGCAGATTTGAAGTTTTTTCTACCACATGTAGTGCAGTCAATTAAATTCTTTACTTACACTGTGCCAGGATTATTCCCATGTATTATCTTCTTTCTTAGCTGCTTCCTTCCCAAAGAATTCTCAGTTGTTAAACTGTTTCCAATTTGTTTTTTAAAGAGTGTCTTTGAACATACAGGACCACAGAAAGACTGAGATTGGAAGGGACCCCTGGAGGTAATCTGATCCAACCCCCACTCAGGCAGGATAACTTAGAGGAGGCTACCCAGGATGATGCTTTAGTGGCTCTTGGGAATTTCCAAGACTGGAGATTTTGCAAACTCTCTGGTTCAACCCATTGCAGGACTCACTCAAAGAGTGTTTCCTGATATTCAGGGAGAACCTCCCGTGTTTCAGTTGTGCCCATTTTCTTGTCACGGGTGGGCATTGCTGGACAGAGCTTGGCTCCTCCTCCTGTGCCCCCTCCCTTCAGATATTTATACATGTTCATGAAGTCCCCCCCAAGTCTTTTTCCTAGGGTGAACGGTCTCTCAAGATTTCCTCATACAAAAGAGGTCCCAGTCCCTTAATCATCATTATAGCCATTTACTGGGCTCTCTTCAGTAGCTCTATAGCAGTTCTGTGCTAGGGATCCAAGAAGTGGATACAGTTTTCCAGGTGCTGAGCAGAGGGGAAGGTTCAGCTCTGTCCACCTGCTGTCAATGATCCTCCTAATGCAGCCCATGATGCCAACAGCTCCATTGCTTTCCCAGGGTTTGAGGTGAAGCTGTCATTCCCTGGGTCCTCCATTTTATCCTTCTTAAAGCAGAAGTGACATTTGTTTTCCTCCAGTCTTCAGGCACTTCTTCTGCTGTGATCCACCAAAGTTTGTAAAAAGCATCCTGGCAATGATTACTGCCAGATCCCTCAGCACTCAGCAGGTGCATCTCATTAGATCCCATGGACTTTTTATATTTGTGTTCCGTTTACTGAAGTATTCTCCAACCTGATTCTCCTCTACAAAGGGAAATTTTTTTTAAAACTCTAACTTCTGTACATGGAAATTACCTTGAAGTACCTCTTATGACCCAGGCAAGTCTTAACATTCCACTTCTAGGTATCTTGCATACACAGAAGGTATTTGCAGAAGCTCTTTGCAGCAACAGGTCACAATGTCAACTTTTTACTCTGTGGCACAAATTTAACTTCACTCTAATGTTTATTTACATTATGATGCATACAAGCCAACTTATGTGATTTATATAACTGAAATTCTTAGCTTTTAGTGGACTCTACCTATTTTCTGTGTTTTTATTCCTGTTGCAATTCAGTGTTTGTGATAGAAGAGTTTTTCTTTACATTGAGTGAAAGACCTATCAAAACATCTTGCTGTTGTGTTTGGAGGAATTTGGAAAAATGTATTGTACAATAAACGGCTTGATCACACTCCTGCCTAAGGAGGAGGGTAAGAAAATTCTACCAGATCTATCCTGTGTCAAAGAAAAGTCTGAAAAAGCTGACACTTATCTTCCTACTAAATTTGAAGTTCTGATGCTGTTTAAAAATCTAGTAATAGTAACAGAAACATTTTAGAAACCATGACTTTTGTAGTTATTTTTCAAATATAGCAGTACACACACTTGTAAATCTTTTCCTTTTCTCCTAAGCTTTTTAACTTTGACTTTCTACTTTCTTTTGAACTTCTCAGGGGTCTTTAGTTTCAGCCCCTTCATCCCACTGCACGGACAATTTGAGATCTAAACTTTAATTAATAATCCCATAAACTATCAGTTTCTTTTCTTTTACCTGTAATAATTAAAATTATTTTTAATCCATAATGACTTTTTAAGAGTCATAAAGAACTTCTAGAATTAAAAGGTAGTCTAGGCACTTGTATTTTAAACTGATAACAGTAACACATAATGTGAGTGTTCCCCAAGTGTTCATGAAATTAGGTATAAAACTTTTACTTATTTATAGTCTATAAAAATTACTGTGTATGAAATATACCTGATACTGTTACCAAGTCTTCTTTTTCTAGGAAATGTTTTAACTAAATGTTTAAAGCTAAGAAAATCAAACATTGGTGTTGTATTAAAATAGAAAAGACTCACTTTGAAACATGATTTTTGTCTTTAAAAGCTGCTTAAAATGTTAAGAAAATGTTAACTTTGAGATACAATGCTCTAAGGATGCATATTTTCCACATTTAGAGCTGTGGGTGGAATTTTGTTAGCAATAATTTTTGATCAACATAAAGACTTTATTTTGAGTTCAGATCACTAGAAAAAAACATTCCTTGCTTTTGAACTTCAAAGCTGGTGGGCTTTTTTGAGGTAAAAAATTTATATTATCATAATATAAATCACAGCTCTGTTGGCCACTATTATTTTCCTTTCAGAACTCCTTTAAGACCTGGAACACCTGGCAGGTAGCTGTAGCTCCTCTGCAAAAAAGGTTGCTGGCAGTGAGCACCTTGCAGGGAGGGCTGTACTGAATGGGAGAACTTAATGTACTCTTAACTATATTTCCTTAGTGTTGGAGGACAGAGATGAAACTGTTCATTTACCACTGGAACAAGTCTAAATAAATCAGTCTCAGAACTGTCTTCCCAGATCTCTCTGCAAGAAGTCTGCTTGGACTTCAGGAATACAATCGAGGATACTCTAACCCAGTGGAAAACTGGTTGCAATGCCACAGCGTAAGAAAAATAAAAAAGAAAAAAAAAAAAGGAAAAATGCAAAATGCATTTTAGTAGCTGACAGAATTTCACCTATTTGGTGTTGTGGAGTTTAGTTGTTCCAAGTCAAGCTCACAAGGATAAAGTGCTGGTAAAATGACGCTGAGATCCCCATGAAATGAGGCAAACCTTCCTGGTGTGCAATGTCCCAGCCCGTGAGCTGCTCGTTTGCCCACAGAGGGAACACTCCCTTGTTCTGCCACTAAAGAAGTCACTGCTGCCTGTGTTAAAATAGCAAAGTCACTGAGTGATGTCTTCTGAGTGTACACCACAAAGTGCAGGTATTCTTTCTCTGGTTGCTCAGGGTGAGTGAAATGCAGCTGAGTTTCCCTGACTAAAACAAGAAGGAAGTTTAGTGGATGTATATTACTGCTATTCATTGCATGAAGGATTTATGGCTGGAGTCTCCCTTAATTGGTGCTAATAATGGAACTAAAAACCCAGGCTAGATGTTCAAATTGAATTAAAATCCGCATCCAGTTACTGTGTTATTTCTTCTTTGTCAAAAATTTTTGACCTAGTAGATGCAGTTACCTTACATAGCTGCAACTTAAGCACCACTAAAAGCATTCAGAAGGATGGTTAGGAACATTCCTGTGAACTCAGGCGGTTCTGCTTAAAGACTGTGGCTTGAAAGAGGGTTTTTGAAGGGCTTTGAAGCTTTTGAAAGTATTGTCATTCTTCCTGTCTGTTCTGTTCCTGTTCAGTACCAGAATATGGAGTTTTATTTGTTTTGACTTGTCAGTTTGACCCTCCTTGAAACACAACACTGAAATAAGCAGAGTAAAAGAAGGGGGGGAAATTCTTCCCTCGCAATTAGCTTCATTCTGTTTTACTTGGATTTTCATTAAATATTTGAATTTCAATTTTGTAATGCATTCCAATTATTCTAACTCTTCAAGTTTAACATTACAGATTAATTTTAAGATGCAAAAATTACCAATATACTCTCAGTTTCATCAGCATACTTCAAAGTTAAACAACAAGTTGAAAATCACACCTATTATTCTGTGTTTTACTTTTCTCCTATTATTGTTCTGTGTTTCCTCTTTGTTAAAGAGTAGAAAGTACTTAAGAGAAATCATCTTTAAAACTTTACATTTCTGTGGTTTCATGTCTTAAATTCTAGTTGTCCTTTTGATTTTCAGGTTTATCGTACCACAGAAGTGAACCATTATAACCTCTAAATAAGTTGAAAGACTAAGTCCTTTATTGTTTTTATGACATGTTTCATTAGTATAGAATTTATAACTCTGATATTTGAAAAAAAAAAAATCAGGTTCTGCATTTATAAATTAATTGTCCTGGGAAAAGAACAAATACAAACTAATAATAAAAAGAGCCCACCAAAACCAAAAGCCACAAACTGTCCCCTTTGAGTCACGGAAATTGTCAGTGCAGTTCTGGATAATCTTTTTCAGAATGAGATCTGTTTCTACATATTGTGTTGTTAATTTTTTTATGTCTATTATTTTTATACATTCATTCATTTTATACATCTCATTTATACAGCTCTATTGAATGAACTGTGTCATATACAAAGCATAAACAAAGAGAAATAAGGGATAGATGCTGTTCAAAGTAGCATTTTTGTTCTGAGGGGAGATACATGTCGGAAGTGAAACACTATACAAATGCTTCCTAAAGGTTTTTTTTAAAAATAATTTGATAAATCAAATATTCTAATAGTAAAATTGGAACAGATTATTGCCATCCTTACGATGGTAGATAGTGGTAGATCTTGAAGTTTTTAGAGAAGATATTTTACTGGACTGTTGGACTCCTGCTAGTACCTTACAATCCTTTTTTGTAATATTTTAAGTTGCTTGATGCAAAAGAACTACATCAAGGAAAAAAGCCCAAAAACCATCAAACAAAACCACACAAAAACCAGCCTAATGGACAAAAATACCCCAAAACCCTTAAACCAAAATCCAGATTAGTAAACCCATAAACATTAGAAGATTAGAAACACCCTTTTCTGAAATGGCTCCCACTTGGGAAAAATAAATAAATAGATCTTAATTGGTGAACTTGTGATTTTGTACTCAAGTTAAAATATGTGAGATGCAAAGAGATGCCAGGCAGTCTTCTCAGACACCCTTAGTCTACTGATGGATGTCCCAGTTTAGAAAATTGTTCTTCAATTTACCCGAATTCTGATGAGGACAATAATTTCCTTTGAGATGAGAAAACTTCTGTTTAACCTATGTGAATGCCACATTAGGCAACTTTTTTCCTGTTGTCTAAGAATTTCTGAAGTCACAGAGGAGATGATGCTTTGGCTTTATGGACAAATTGTTGAACCTTTTTGGGACAAATTGTTACTACCTGGGCTTTCATGTTTCAAACTGACATTGTTACAGTGGCATGAAAGTCACTGGAAAACCATTAGACTCTCAGATGTAATAGCAAGGAAAAAAACAAACCAAAACAAAAAACTTTCTGTGTATAGGGTTACGCTGTTTTGGTGTTTTGGTTTATTTTTGTTGAAGACAAGCTATCTCACAGGAAGAGGGTGGAAACTGGTTTTCTCTACTCTGTAAGAAAATTGGAGAAAATTAAAAAAAAAAACAAAAACATTTTGGTCCTTTAGAAATTAATGTTTGGTGGTTCAATGCTAGAAAATGCAGAACACACTCCACAGGGCTTTTATTTCAGCCTTCCTTGTTATTTACTGCTTTTTCAATGGCTGATTCAGGTAGAGATTCTAAAGTGTAAGTATTTAGTCTCTTTTCTAATACTGTAGAACCTCAGTGAAGCAATGCCATGTGTTCTCCCATTTTCTCTGTTTTAGTTTTTCTTCTTTGGTTGATCTTTTAAAAAAATTAGAAAAAAAAAATAATGAAATATAATTTAGTGTAGCCTCATATACGATAATATAGTGCATGAGGAATTGCTTTTGCATCATTCACTGAAGGGCAAAAATAGCCCAACGGTTCATAGCTATCTCTTTGTAAATAGCAAAAAGCAACGAGAAAAGATCAGTCTTGAACTTCTGAATGGTTTTATGTTCCATACTTCTCTACCCAATGATATCTGTCTGTGGCACATTCGTTGTGGTTCATCATTTTTGCTGCAGAGACAGAAACTGTGCTTCAGTGTTGGGTACTTCCCCATTCCAAGCAAGGAGTAATTTATAGATTATTTAAAACCCATAGCTAATAGATCAGGAAAAGACACTAAGAAGAAGATGTGTCTGTTTTCTCCAAAAAGAAAGGAAATAAAAATCCACAAATATCCAAATAGCACATAATATTTTTAAGTTATGAGGTGGAAAAGTAAGCAATTAGTCAAGGCTGAAGTTGTTGTATAAGCTTCCATTTTGGCCACAGAGGCTATAGGAAGCACTTGGTGATAACAGTAAATGAGAAGATTTTTGGTCAGACAATTTCTCAGCTACAGGGTAGCTTGGACACAGCAGAAGAAACTTGTTTCTAGATACATGGTGATGCTATGATGTGTTTCATAGTCCAACCAATTTTTTTAAATCTATCTTCTGGCATAGAGATATCTGACCACACTACTGGATTTTTGGAAAATTACTCATGCTTCAGCAACATTTAGCAAGGGGTTCTTATTGCACTGTGCGCTTTGCTAGTGTTCTAGGTTCGGCTGATCTTCTAGGGATGGAATTTGAATATTGAATATTGATTTTCATATTTTCAGTAGAGATAATATCAAGAAATGGGCTTATTTCTGTCTTATCCATTCTATGGCATAAATTCTGAAATATTGAAATAAATGTTTATCATAGTTCATTTATTCAGTAATTTTAGCTTTTTTTTTCTTTCAGTAACTCCTGGTGAAACTGTTGCTGTGGATACACAAGCCAAGGTAACCAAGGAAACCACCACCTTCAAACCAGAAATGCCATCTTCTGTGCTTTTGGAGGTTCCAGCCTTGGCTGACTTCAATAAGGCATGGGCAGAACTCACTGACTGGCTTTCTCGACTGGATCGAGAGATAAAATCTCAGAGAGTGAAAGTAGGTGATCTTGATGACATCAACGACATGATCATCAAACAAAAGGTATGAGAAACACTGATTTTTCAAGCTGAAAGCCTCATTATCTTTATTCTGTATTAAATCGTTTCAACAAGGAACACAGGAGAGATGATAGGCTGCAATACATGTAGTTGTCACTTCAGCTACTTTATCCCATAAACACAATTATTGGATAAGATGTTTAGATAACTAATTAGGGAGAAAAGAAAAAGTATTTACAATTTTCTCTGGCATTTGAAGCAGATCTCTTTATCTTTCTGTTGCTTGTGCTTTAACAATATGCAAGCCAATGGTTGAAATATAAACTTCATGAGAATAAAGGAATTGCATAGTGAGCTCTAGGTTGCCAGGAAGAAGACGACCCTGTTTCACACCTTTTCTTATGTTACTTCTCTAATAACTTTTTGAGAGCCTTACATGCTGCTCCTCTCGGTTTATCAAAGGCTCCTCAGTTGTCTTAACAAAAAGAACAGCTCATTGATGCAATTGTTCTGTCAGCAAAACTGCATCACCGCATCACTTATCTTTGAAAACACAGGAAAATATAGAAATACATGTTTTAGGAGAAAAAAGGCTAAATTTTTGCTACTCAGTAGCAATAAAAGTAATTTTCTGTTATACAGCTCTAAAGTAATTACCTGCCTTCTAGATTTAGCATTGTTCAATATAAAAGATTTGCCTTGCCTGAGCAAAACTTTTCTGTGCTAAATTTCCACTCAGTTCAGTTCTAAACTGAGTTTAGGATTCCCTATTATAAGATTCTGTTGTTTTTTCTCATCATCTTCTCCTCATAAAAAAAAATCTGATTTATTTTAAGGAAGATATTGACATTCTTTCTCTTTGCTTATACTAGAAATAGAGGGAGAAAAAATGTACACATTTTATTGAGACTCTGTACTGAGACATATTAAAGAAAATATGCTGATGTCTCCTGGAGTTCATTTTGCTCGTTTTTTTATACTTCCTTATTTTCCAAGTGTTTTAAACTACATTTTTTAAATTTGAGAAATTTGGCTTGCTTCACCTTCCAGATGATGAACATGTTAGTTTCATCTTGATTAATGATGATTATATTTACTAAGTAGAATTGCATACTTCTTCATTAATTAAAATATCTTTAAAACAGAATGGATATAAGTGATAATTCCCATGTCATCTGCACAGGACATTAGGTTAAAATAGTTGTTATGTCATTTGGAAAAGCTGAGAGCCAAAGAAGGCTTGTTTACACATTATCTTTTAGTATTTTTCAGAATAATTTTGGGTTTAAAATTTTATATTGTCAAATTCTTGGTACAGCATTATTCAGTTTTTTTTTTACTTACACCTCACTTTAGCATATTATTCTGGCAGGCAAAATCCACAGTTTGCTTCCCTCTGCAGATGTCTTTTACTTAAATATGAGACCAAATTATTAAATCTTCAGAATTTCAGTTAATATTATATGTGTTTTAAAATGAACTGCTTTGTATTTGCATTTTATCTTAGTTCAAGCCTAAAATATTTTAGCACTACTGCAGTCTGTTCCTGGCTGGGTAGCCCTGTCTCTTTTTTTGATACCATGCTGTGCTGGTAACAAAACCAGCAGGAAAACTCTTTTTTGTCATGCTTACCTCTCTAATTGGCTGTGCAACAGAATGTGACATTTAATATATTCTCTGATGAAATGGAAGAACCAATGTCTATATATAGACTGCAGTTCTGTTAGCTGTCTCCCTCTTCTCTAATAATTATCTTAATATCACTTAATACATGGAAATGAATGTCATGAAATATTTCATTCCTCTTGTGAATCTATAACTGGATTATTAGGTGAGATTAACATGGAGAATTTTCAAAACTGACAAAGAATTTTTAGGTTTCTCAAAAAAAACCCCAAAAACCTACCCTGTTTTCTAATGTCTGGAGTGTCTGCAGCAGTCTGTGAGCTGATGAAATTGGACGTGTGGGTACTTGACTAATCCGAAAAATCACGCCAGATATGATCTAAGTTGGAAATCCAAAAGTAGTGCTTACCTCCCCTGATCTGTACATTCCATAGATGATTATAGGGATATTTTTCCTGTGGTTGTAATTTAAAAGTCATTGAAAGTCACCACACTGCATCGTGGTTTATTTGGAGAATTTATTACGTCTTTACAGGGATCTCAGTAAGATTTAATGAAAGTTCCATACTTGTAGATTGACCTGTTTTTTTTTTTTTAAATCAGTTTTTCAACTTCAGGGGTAAAATACCATCTAAACACAGCCAAATACTTCCCTTATAAAAATGCATCATTACAGAGACACATGCTTCAAGAAAGCTGTTTTATTATAAAACATCTCTAGCTGCTCACACAGAATTTAGAACACTTCAAACAGCTAATCCTGTTGTTGTGTTACCAAACCCTTATCAGTTTTGGGTTTTGTTTCCATTTCATATTTCATTCAAAGCAGAGACACACATTTCTAATAGTAAATTGCAATGTCAAAGCAAACATTTTAAAAGCAAAGAAATCCCACATCCTAGCAATGTATGTAACAGGCCATTTTCCAAATCACCCAAGTAAAAATAAGTGACCTTAGGTTGTCCTTTCTTTCACAGCAGCATATAATGCTGTTGAAGCTCCATCTCTGAGGGCATTTTGGTTAAGTTCACTTCAATCCAATTGTATTGCAGGATCACAGCCACTAACTTTGCCATATTTTTCCTCCATAAAAGTTTAAGACATCGTTAGCCCACACTTGAACTTTGCTTGGAGCTGATTGCAGTGAATTGGAACTCCTGTGTGAACACCACATACACTGGTTAATTATGGCACAATAAAACTCAAAAAAGACAACTATTTTTAAAAAAGGCTTGTTTTAGTTGCAGCTTTCCCTTAATAAAAGAAACAAAACACATTAAATCCTCCTAAGTGCATGTAATATATTGTAAAAGTAGTATACTAAAAGAGTAGCATAATGAGTATTCATTTCAAATATCTATAGTTAATCTTTCAGTCAAATGAGTGGTATACTTCTTGCAAATGAATTACATATTTTAGTCATCTATGATTGTGTATATCTTTTTAAACTCTAAATAATTAATTTAAAAGGCACTAAAAGCACTAGTTTCATCCATATTTTCACTAAAGGAAAATTAATATATTTTCCTCATCTGTTTGAAGACAGATGTTTTGTGGGATTTGATCCTTAAACAAAGCAATGTAGGGCAGGCTGATGAGAGACTCATGTTTCTTTAGACAAGAAATAAAGCAGATAAAGTTCATGGGAAAGACTGTGGATCTAGAATATGCCATGAGACATGACTAACTATGGTTTACTCAGTTGCTTTAATTCACTGTCCTTACTTCAAAACAATCAACATGCTTTATATTTGAAGGTCAGGTGGGGGTTCTTCATAAAAGAGAAAATTGTGAGGAGCAGGATGGTAAACTCCATTTTGCTACATTTTAGAAAAATTGAAACCTTACTTAAGATGCCAACAAGCCTTTACTCAGAAATTCTGCTTTGGCATCATTGTATTTTGGGAAAGGTTTGAAGCAGGAATAGATTTCTACTGGAAGCAGTGAATCATGGAGGCTGTGCAAAGCTTGAAGTTAATTAACAATGCCATTCAAAGAGATCAGGGACTATAATATCCTTAAATTTTGTCCAAGGATTTTGCCAAGGTATGCTGTCCATCCAAATTTTTTGTAATATATGCAGTTGAAAGCATAACTTTAAATTGCACTGGATAACCATAGATTTTATTTTAAAAAAGGTATTATAATAAGTAGTAATACTAATGAATGGGACTACAATTTTCAATGCCTGCTTTTCCTCATTGATTCTAAGAGTTGAATAGGTTGAGTCTTCACTTTTATGTTCAGTGGAGGGGACTAATCTGAAAAAAAATGTATTTATGTAAAATGAGACCAACCTAGTTACTGAGACTTTTAAGCAAAGAAGAGGAAAGGATGCTTTCAGGTAATGATTTGTGTCATCTAAAAGTAGTCATCCAAAATGATGTGGAGAACCTATTTCTGCCTAATTGATTTGTCACTGTTCAAAAAAAGGTAGGTTTGATCATCTGTCAGTTAGAGAGGTAAACAAAACTAGAATGAGGAAATGTTTCCACTTTTAATTGTAATTGATTTTTCAATAGCTGAGAATCTTTTCCAGATGATGGATAGTAAAATAATAGTTAAAGAAAAATATTTGTTTATAAACTGCAGAAAAAAGAGTGGGCTTAACTTACATTTCTCTTGTCTGAGTATTTTTTATCTATCCTTTCCCATGGTTGCATACCATGCATTTTAGTGTACAACTTAAATGTGCATTTTCATGTGCAACTTTACAATTAATATCAAGACAGATCAGAAGAATGGGAAGTTTTCTGTCCAAAGTGTTTTCCAACATCCGTTTTTCTGGAAATAAAAATGTAGTTTTCCAAACTTATATCCTGTTATTACAGAAGCAACTGTAAGTTCCAAATTAAAATTTGTTGTTCTGCTGAGTATGAATCAGCATACTCTAAACGTGCCTGTGTTGAATGAAAAGTTGTAGCTACAGACAGAGGCTTTTGCACCTGTCCATACAGCTTCTGTCAGAAGTGTGAGCTCTAGGCAAGATAGAGCCTTTTGGATAGTGTACTGGAAGGTCTACAGAGTTTTGCAGAAATTGATTTTTAGTGATAAATGCATGAGAAGATCCACGTAGCATATCTTTGGGTAAGGTACTGTTAAAAACCATAACAGAAGATTTTACACTTGCATGTGAACATTTCCAGTTCCTGGGATGTGCTTAGAGGGAAGAGTTTGCTAGCCCAGAATCCAAGTGTGCTGACAGTAAGTTGGGAATTTACATTCACACTTTCTGAATCAAAACTTCAAGAGGAAATTTGCCCTATCCCTCACTCTGTGCTGTCATGATGCTTTGAGGGTTGTTTTCAAAGCTTCTAGGATCTTCTTTTTCCATAGGAATACACAACTGCAGACATTACCTGCAGGACCTGTTGGACCAGGATAAACCATACTGATAAATCAGGGCTGGAACTGAAACATTCTGCAGCATGTTGGATGGTTCACTGGCATTTTTGTGCATCCTCTCTGGTACCATAACCCTACAAAAGACTTTATGGGTTAAGTGGTGTGCAAAACCTCACTTGCTTCTATGAAATTCACTGCTCAGGAGTCACTATCATTGTTTTATGTGCATTTCAGAGTGTTATTGTTGTTGTATTTAATATGGGATATCTAGTGGAATTCTTCTTTTAGGCTGTCATGCTGTTAGACTCCTAAAATTACTTCTGAATTTATGAAAGTAATGGAAATCTGGTTTGAGTTTTTGACATGAATAAAAAAAACTAATAAATTAACAGATTTCTAAATATATTAATTCATTATTATAAATTTGAAATTACAAGATCTGTGGTCCTGAAAGGCTTTTGCTTTTTTGTAGAACAGAGGAAAATGAAAAAATGTCTGTCAACTTTCCAGCTTGTTTCTAAAGGTTATAAAATGCAGTAGGATGCTCTAGAGTGTCTGGAAATCTGATTCTTTAAAAGGAAAGGGATGAAAAAAAAGGTCTATTAATCAGAAAATTTGACCTCAAGAGGTATAGAATATGTGTCAGAAGACTCTTTTTTTAATACTTTGTTGAACAAAAAGACAGCTGATATTTTAAACTAGTTTGGCCAGCTCATTGAAGAGTGTTAGAGAGTATATTTGTTTTTTGCAAAAGTGAAAACACACAGTCTTTTGGAGCCAGATTAACCACTATTTCTTTATTTCTCTATAATGTTAATTACTAGGACATGCATAAAAGTTGCACCTCTAAGGATCTGATTCTAAACTCATTGAAATAAAAGAGTTACTTTCATAATTTTGCAATTAGTATTCAGTCAGGCTTTGTTTGGATCACCATCCAAACAAAAAACAATATAATAGTTGTGCCTAAAGATAACATTCCTCTCTTTGCTTTTATTGGCCTATTCTGAAATAATTTGAGGGTCTTTTTTCCCAGTTCTCAACAAAGATAAGTTATCCTGATTAATACAACGGGTGTCCTGTTCAGCAGGGAAAAGATAAGAGTGCAGCAACTTGGTTCTGTTTGTAACAATATGCTGAGTATGAGAACTATCAACTTTTCATTGTGGATGCATTCCTCCAGTAGCTATTTTTTTCTTTTTTCTTTTTTTTTTCATTTCTGAGTCTGACCTATAAATTCCATCAATGCTGGATCTTACATGATTTACTTTTTTAAATCAAAATCATACGTTCATCTTGTGCTTTCACTCCACCAGTATGTGCAGCTCAGAGACCCTGCTGCACCAGGTCCTCTACAAACACACCATGGCTTTGGAAAGACCTTTAAAGTTTTGTGCTGTCCACAGAGACATGGGAAAATCCTGCTGTGCTGGAAAGTGTGAAAACTCCCTAACCCTCATGAGTTCTATGTGTGCCCAGCCAGCATAAGAATGCCTAACTAGATTCTGGGCTGAATATATTAAATTATTTAATATTATTATTATTACTATTAAGGAAGTGATCATTCCTCTTTAATCAACATGTGGGGCAGCATCTGGAGTTATATGTCTGGTTTGAGCTGCCCAGTGTGCAGAAAAGACTTGCAGGAAGTCCACTGAAGAGCCAGGAATGTGGTCAAGGGCAGGAGAGCACTTGATAAATGAGGAGGGGCTGAACTGGGCTTGCTCAGCCTGGGTAGGGCTCAGAAGGTGCCTGCTTGCTCTCAACAGCCACGAGATGGGGGACTGTGGAGAAGATAGAGCCAGAATCTCCTCAAAGGTTCACAGCAGAAAGATAAGACACAAGAGACACCTGCTGCAGCAAAAGGAATTCTGATGAAATATTAAGAAAATAATGTGCATGATGAACATAATGAAACATTGGAATAAGCTGTCCAGAGATGTCATGGATTCTCCATCCTTGGAGATGTTCATCACAAAACTGCATAGGGCCTGGTGTGACCTGATGTGACTCTGAATTCGGCCACATTTGAGCAGTAGCTGAGAAAGATGATCTGCAAAGGTCCCTTCCAAGAAAAATTATTCTGTCATTATATATAAATGCTTTTCTCAAATATGGATTCTGTGTTCTATGTCTTGTCAATGAAACCTGCTTTAAATGAAGGAAATCATGGCTTTATTTCCTGCTTTGTAACCCTCCCACCTCAGCTGTGATTTGCTTGACTGGAGAAGACCTGTTAAAATTTAGATTTTTTTTTTTAGTTCTAAATAGTCGTGAGGATCTGTTAAGACAGTTACAGAAATTTTAGGAGGCCTTATTTTTATACCAATATTGATATATGTTATTAGAAGTAGTAACAAGGAAATGTGGGACTGGCTTTGGTTTTATTCAGAAATTGTGGGAAATATAGAAGCAGGTTGTTTCTAAATAATGATGCAATGTATAAAATTCTAATCTAGTTGTAATCATAAAATGCAAATTAAAACTAGGGGGAACAATTGTATATTTGCTCATTTAATGTGTGAGGAGATGGTGCTCCTCTTCAAGAAGTAAGTTTTCTTCTGTAAGAAAATAAAAACATCAAATCCCAGCCGACCCCCTCCTAATGAAGCTGATCTTGAAACACAGTTCTTTTATGTGGAAAAGAAAATGACCCCAGAATTTAAGCTAAAAAAATCTGTGATCTTGAAATTTGCCCTATTGGTTTCTCAATGTTCCAACGGTATTCTGATACTTCTATAAACTCATCTGAATAATGATATAGATTCGGGGTCTTGCTAGCAGATGGGCAATTCCCTCTTGAGGCAGAAAAGCCAGCAGTGTCATTGTAATCCTTTTTCAGGAAGGGATTGTTTAAAAAAATGGCACTAGCTTTTTTAAATTGTAGTATAAGCTTTATAGAAAGTAGTTTCTAGTAACTTAGCTCTACTGCAGTAAGCACAATTCTTGGAATTCTGTTTTCTCTTTTCCCAGAAGAATTAATATTTTAGAATAAATAATAATAATAATAATACCCAGAAGTAATAATATTTTTGCACTTAGAGGAGCTCTCATGGAGAGTTCTCTGTTGATTTCCATATATATATTGTTTTATAACACTCACATTAAGTAAAACCACTCAAATAAATATTTTACTCAAATGTAAGGAGACAAATATCTTAACTCACTCTAGAGCAACATCTAAATTTTGTGCCATACAGAGCTGCTTACAAGTGAAAGGAAAAATTTCTAAAAGCACTGTAAGAGAGGCTTAAAGGCATATTTTTATGCAGGAACACCAGGTTCTTGAAAAATATTCTCTTTTCCCTAACCATTATACACATTTTTTTATTTTTTTTCATGTGACCCACCACTCACTGTGTGCTGTCACTAGATTTAAGGTAAATAAACAGTAAATTCCTTTGGTTCTGGAAAGGTTCTGAAACAGTGGGAGATAGAACTGCATCTTGCAAAGCTGGCACTGTGTGGGGGATTCAGGAGGGGAACACCGTGCTTGGAATTTGTTTTCCTTGCCCCACCTTCTTCACCTTTGTGGAACATGATCTGTTTTCTGCTGCCTGGAGTCCACTTTGGCTCATCTCTTCTTCAACATATTCACCTTTTGGGTCTACTAAATTGAATTTTATATGCAGAAGAGAAGGACAAAATGTCTGATTTGGTCTAGCCCATCTAACATTTCATAATGAGAAGCAACATGTTGAAGAAGCCTTAGATTCTAGTGCTCAAAGACTTTCTTTTCCTTTCACTAGTTGGGGATGGTGGTGGGATAGGGTTTTATGTTTATTTTTTCTTTTTTATGTTTATTTTTTCTTTTGTTTGATATAAAACAAGTAGAATTTGTTTTGTTCTATATCCTTCCTTACTGCAAAAATAAAATCAAAAAACTTCATATTAGCAGACAGCAAATTTGCAGTGTAAATTGAATATTAATTTTTCGTGTTACTATTGCAACGGAATCCTGGAAAATGGCTGAATGCACAGGCAGCTTAAAATACAAAAGTACTTCTACTAAAAGCAATAGGAGGCTTTTCCTCAAGAAAGGCATTAAAGTATTGTTCCAAATTGAAACAGAGAATTCAGCTCTTCATGTAATCAAGTGCTGAAGCAGTACTTAATTAAAAAAAAACCTGGTTTTGTAGTAAGTGTGGGCCATTTCACATTACTCTAGCCTCTCATCTGTCTCTGTTGCTAGCTGATACAATAAGCAAGGTAACAAATCAATCTCAGAACTGTATTCTGCTGCTTTTGTGGACCATTATTCTTATTCACCAAAAAGATAAAATTAACTTCTCACCATGGAACTTCTAATGGTCAAGTGTTTTCTGCCTTTAGGTAGATTTTTTCCAGCCAAATATGAGATTCATATGTGAGATTTAGTCAGTTCAGCCAGTTCCCAATTACCTTTTTCATGCTTCTGGATTTGTCAGATTCTCCAGATGAATTGTTAAAAATGGAATTCACCCTGGGTTTCATGCAGTGAGGTGAGAAGCATTGTTTCCTGGAATGGCTTCTTTCTTTCAGTACACAAGCTCTGGTATTGATACCTACCTCCATTTGCTCTTACTCATCTCCACCCCTGTGGAAGAGCAATTTTCTGCTGGAAAACATGGCAGAGCCAGAACATTCCACTGGGAATGAAGCAACTCAATGATGGTCCCCAGCTGGATTCCTGGCACAATCCTGCAAACCAAGAAGTTTTCCCATAATGTGAAGCAGCCAGTCCTTACCATTTGTTAGCACGAAAAAGCTTCGGGACATCCAGACCAAAGGCAGTGATTTTACTCCATTGGGACACTGAAAAACTCCTTGATTTCTCTCTCTTTCCTCTATGCATTTCTTTCATCACCCCTAAAGGCCCAAGTTCCAAGTTTTAGTTTAATTTGATTTTAGTATTAAAAAAACCCAACCCTCAAAACAAAGCTACAAAAAATTAATGTTCTAATATTTGCAATGGTAAAGTGAAAAGGTGTATTATGATACTCAAAGTGGCTTCTTTCTGATGTTTTAACATCGCAGCTTGTCACTTTGCTTCTGTGAGAAACAAAAAGTTAGGATCAGCAGTTGTTTCTAATCAGAGTAGAAGCTGATTTTGATATTTCGGAAAAAAATGGTTCTGAGGTAACACAAAGATCCTGCTTTATTTCACCTTCCTGTTCAGAGAAAGATCTGTTGTGTTTTTTGACCAAAAAGCAAGGAAGTTACAGTGAAGCAATAATAAACAGAAGGTGAATTTAAGCATTTTCCTCTTTGTGGGAAAAATGATGGGTTTTGGGCTATTGTGAGTTACCAGTGCATATGTCATGGAATCTTTTATTCAAACAGACAGTTTAGAAGGTGGCATGATGTGAGATGTTATCTCAGGGCAAATGTCCAACCTTTTGACATATGTTTGATCATTTTCCTTTCTGGTGTCTAGTCAGTGTGTCCTAAATTCCTGCTGTACATTGGGATCAGAACTGATAACATTTTTAAATGCTACTATAAATCCTTCTGTTCCTTCATATGGGATCCATATGGCACAATATTTCTGATGAAAACTGGTATATTTGACACTTTCCTATGATGTCATTCAGATGTGGGATTCAGCTCTAACAGAATGGTTGTGTTTTGCAAAGAAATGATGGTGCACCAGAACACAGAAAAACTATTAGCTTGTTTGCTGATAGTGTGATTTTGGGTGGGGCTTCCTCCCCACCTGGACCTGTGATTGAGGCATGTGATAAAGAACAAGAACACTGGTTCCAGGGAACCACATTATATCTGCACCTACGAGATGACAACTGTGAAAGGTTGATATCAAAGTGCTGTGAGACAGTTGATAAAATCAACTCCCTCAGCCATTTTTATTTTGTATTCCTTGACTAATCTAGAGGCAAAAAAAAATTTAACAAATTCAGTATTAATTTACTAAAGAGGATTTCCCATACACTTTTTTACAAGTCAGTGGAAAGTTCTCTGGAAGCAGTAGAATCTGAATTGGGGCTGAGCACAGCCAAGTGGACCTTCTGCTCAGTGGCTCTAATATGTATATTGGACCTGATGCTCTGAACTCAAAAATAGCACTTCTGTGTGCCTGTAACAAATATTCCAGAGCTACACAAACCTACAATGTAATCCACAACAGATATTGTTGATACAATTGATTTAGAGACAGAAGGGTTCACAGAAAAATATTAGTGGTATTTTGTTCATTTAAATTAGAATACTGATAAGGTGCATGTGGATGAAAAAACTTGCATATTTATAAGTAATTTCAACCAGGACTTAGATCATTGTTCTGAGCTGAGCAAAAAAAGGTGAAATTGTCTCACTGGTCTAGTGATTATGGTTAAGAGAAGACAGGAAAGATGGATTAAATGTAGGTGGAGAGGAAAGGGTAGGAAAACAAATTTAATTGTTGAACTAGAAAAGTTTGCAAGACTGTTAGTTTGTCTTCTCTAAGACATAGTTGTATAAAGGTCTGTATAAATTGGTGAAGTGCAAAACTTCAGGGAAGGAGAAAGATTTGAGACATAGAAATGCTCTTGTTTTTTTATCTGGATTAGTATATGCAAATTTAATATCACCATATTTCCCTCCCCCATCTCCTCCTCTTCCTGCTTGACTGCAGAAGTATTTAGGTCAAACATCACTTGCCTTCTGAGAAGGATATATTACAAGTATCTTTCTTTGACTCTTTCTAGCTAAATGTGCTGAGATTAAGGAAGATCTTTTATATTGAAACTTCTATTCAGTCATGTTAGTTCATTTTGTTTATTCATTTCTATGTTTTTATTAATTTTTTTCCAATATTTATTATCATGGTGTGATTAATTGATTTTACTTAATTATTATGAATTTTGTATGAATTTAATAATTTTGTATGTCTCTAATAATTAGAATGGTTTATACAGAAGCCAGAATTGTGAGTGGAATCTAAGGGAGCTGTGCACTTGACTCTTCATTTCCTTGGGTGCTCATTACCCAATTCCTTTGAAATTCTTTCATTAGCCAACCTTGAAATCACAAATCTTAATTAAAATAACAGGACAGTCTTTGGAGACCTCTTAGCATATAATACAAAGCATTTAGTTTTTCTTATGAGAAAATTGGGATTTTTTTCACTGTAGGGTTCACAGGAAATGTGTTCTATTGACTTCACGTTTCCTTGTGTGCCCATTTCTGAGTTCCGTGGATTATATGATCATTGTTAGGCTTTGCTTTAGGGTTGATTTTCAGGGATGTTATTTAACAAAATATAGGATAAATTATTCTTCCTCCTGTTTTGAATGATGGGTAAATCACCATTTATATTATCATTTTCAACCCTCTTTCTTTCTATTGCCATTGCATTATAAGACTTTTTCACTGTAATTATCATTTCCAGCACAAAAACCGTATAAATAGCAGATTATTTTTTAGTACTATCTCAGAAAGAAAAGAATGAACAGCAGGACTCATTTTCAGTTCCCTGTACTTCAAAAGCATTGTAAGGATTTTTAAAATATTGTGAAAACAAGCACTTTTTTTTACAATACTCAACAGAAAATGATGATCTTTTCCTTTAGTGTTTTGCTACTGATGCTTCTCCTTGGAGACATTCTGACTTCATTTCAATCTACCTCTGTAGATTTTTCCTTTCTTTTCCAAATTTATTTGAATTTTGCCTGTGAGGGATGCACTGTGAGGAAGGTGACACAGCATAGAGGATGCCAGTCCCTGTAAGGGTTGACCATGGCAAACTGTTCCTGGGCAGCAACCTGCTGCCAGTATTCTGTCTGCCAGTGTTCTTTCTGTCTGCTAGGTGTCTGGTGCTCTGGGTAGGGAAAGAAAAAGAAAATCTAACTGAGAAGAGGTTCATTGAAACAATTCAGAAATAACTACAAAGCAGCAAAGGGGTCAAATGTTAAAACTAGATTTTAGTTCTAATTTTATGGTCTGCACTGAAGTGAAGTTCAGGTAATGAAAGATGAAAATAACTATACTATAATATAATAAGTATATTTTCTCAGAACAATTTCTTTATATTATGTTTGATAGGAACTTTTATTTTTAGAGGATTTTAGATAAAGTTAAGTGTCCACATCAATGTGGAAAGCTGCTCTTCATGAGAAATTCACTGAGAAATGTAAGATTTTTTTTTTTTTATAGATGCAGCCATAATTCTGTCTGACCCATTCCCAGTGATCCAGGAAAATACTGTTACATTTCTAAAATACACTGGTGTACTTTTTAATATTTGTTAATATCCAGTTCTCTCAATCAAATTATTCCATCAGTCTTAAATATCTCTAAAAATGCAGACATCTGTATGTCAGTCCTTTTTTGTTTGATGAGGACATCTAGGAGGGATCATTTTCTATACAGTAATTCTCAATGTTTAAAGTTCAGTTTCTTATTTTGGTATGGTTTAATGCATGTAACTCCATCACTTAAGAATAATAATTCCAAAACATTATTTAAAATTAAGAGCTCCATAATAGAAATCTGGTTAAATTTACACTCCTATGAGAGAGAAGAGAGTAATATTTTAAAGCATTTTAACTGAATTTCAATTTAAAATTCAGAGAAAACTCACCACTTGGGAATTTTTGGTGAAAATGTAGAAGGATTTTTTTTTTTCTTTTTCTTTTTTTTTTCTTTTTTATTTTTGGAGTTCCTTTTGTTATTTTAATAAATGAGTGGAAGAGACAAGACTGTGTGTACAGGATTTTACAGGAAAAGGAGGGGAGTGGGGGAGACAGAGGGTTAAAAAATATTCCCAGAAATTTTTGCTCCACTCTTACAGATTGTGTGTTGCTGACCATAATATGTACAAAAAGCAAACAAAGCATATTCCTCAGAACATACTTGAAATTTTGCTGGTTTATATACCTACAGCCTCTGAAAAATTACGTTTATGCAGAGATTTTTATAATCCTTGCCATCCTTTCTGCAGTGTTCTTATTTACCTTTGATACCTGTCAATTTTGGTAAGCTATAATCCATGGACACCTTTTACATGAGTTCTTAAGGAAGAAGCTTGCAAACTGTGCAGGGCAGGGATCCCATCTTCATACCCCTTTAAATATGTAGGTACTGTAGATTCTATTTTAGAAAACCCAACAAACCTAACGTGCATTAATTGTTTTGATTATATTTTAGCCACAATACAAATTTCTGGCATATGTAACTGAGTAACAAAAAAAATCATTTGTAATTTCTTATTCATGGACACAAAATTGGGGCAGATCACAGCTAAAATGATTGTTTCCTGCTACTGCAATGTTAGACGTGTTATCTCAGACTTCCAAACCATTTGGCCATCAGCGAGCAGAATGTGATCTGTTCTGACATTAATCTACTTGCAAAGGCTACTTTGGTCCACAGTTTCAAAATGACAACAAACATGCACAATGCATCATAATTATGTCCCTTTCAGGAATAAGATTTGCAGAAAGATTTCTTGAATGTCATGAAGTGTCTCTGCATCTGTGGGAACTAAAAATAGCCTTTTGAAAGATGTGCTTGTGAGGGATGTTTCCCAAAGTATCGCATGGGGTTCACAATATGTTTTTAGGGGCTATAAAATGCAGAATCATATGTATGCATAATAGGCAGGCAACATTCAGTGTAAATTCAATCAAGAATGAAATGCTATTACGTGCAAACACCTCCTGGGCTTGTGCAGAGGTAATGGAGCGTATGAAATAGATAAACTGACAGCCAAGAGAGGAAGAAGATATGTTACTTTCCCTTCAACTTTGTTTAATAAAGCTTTCAACATACATTGTGGATATAATGTGTTGTTTTGTCTCCATCTAAATCACCTTAGTTTTTATTCCATGCATTTTGTAGACTGTAATTTGGTGATAATGGCTTCTTTGCACAGCTCAGGAGTGATGAACAGGAATAACAAGGTCTGTTAATAAGAGGATGTGCATGTCCTTCCCAATACAGGGATCTTTGAGTGGGTCAGGAAAAAAGTCATATTTTACTTTTAAGAAACATCACTAAGTATTCAGTATTGATTATTTATGGAGAATATATATGAGAAGGTTGATTATAAGCCAGTCTGTGTAAGAGTCAGGTGAAAAGACTTACTTATTTTCAGCCTTTCCTTACTTGTTATATGCCTATTTCTTCTGTGAAACCTGCTTTATGAAATCTTCAAATTCTTGAAGTTCTTGTAGTTCTTGAAGCTTGTCTTGTGCATTGTTGTTGGTTTTGATTTGGTGGGTTTGGTCTGTGTTGTAAACTTCCAATCTACACTACCTGAGTGAGGAGCAGATTTGTATTGCTCTGCCTGAGAAGAGCTGCAACTGCAGCAGGATTCAAGGAGTCAGGATGTGGTCTCCTTTCCCCCTTGCTCTAGTTGGGAGCAATCTGTTCAGACACAGGGAATTTATGCCCTTTTACTCCCTAAAGGGAGATGCAGTTGTATTCTCAGATGAACTGTTCTTGTTGCCAGCATTTTCAGACTTTCTCATTTCGGTGGAAATTTGTGATGACTAAATAATTGGAATATGATACAGTCATTGAAAGCATTTTAATATGTATTGTGTTTACTTTTTTTTTTTTTTTTTTTTTTTTTTTTAATTCCTTGATTTATCTAAAAGTCAAGTGTTTGGAGACTCTTCTTAGCAGCAGCTAGAAAATATGTATTGGTAATATAAATAATATATTATGCCTACACAGTAACAAATCAAACTCTTTCTGTTTACTACTGAAAGGTCTATTTATAATACTACAGATTTCCCTATAATTTAGGAAAAAAAAAAAAAGAAACATCTTGCATAGGATTTGGCATAAATTTGAATAAGGATAACATTGTTCTTAACAAATATTTTGAGTCTCACATAACTGTATTTGCAGTACATCTTTCAGTGTTTTAGGTTTCAGAATTTGTATTTTGTAGAACTGCAATAAATACAAGAATAAATAGGTTTTAAATGGGACTAAAAGGGGATTTTATCACACTTGAGAGCATAAGAAATGTTTAACTGAGTCAAACCATCATTATTCTGTCTAACCCAGGAAAATGTCTCTGGTGGTGACATTAGGGCACATTGAACAGGGAGAATGTACCAGCCTGGCTGTCTTCTGCTGAATGTTACCCTTATGCTGCCCCATCCACAGCTCTTGGATTTGGGACATCAGGAGTCCTTGTAGCATGTATTTTTCAGCCTATTGTTCATGAAGGTGTCTAATCCCTCTCTGAAATTGCTGATTCCTTTGGCCCTCATGACACCCTGTGAGCAAGCTCTATATAGTCAGTACCTGCTATGAAAATAAATACATTTTTTTTCTGTTCTAAAACAGTTTCTACTACAATAATGCAGCATACTGCTGCCCAGTGTCTTCTGTGTTTAAATGAAATACACATTCAGGAGTGAAGTTTTCATTTTATGTAACGTCGCTAGGTTTCCTAAAACTCTTTTTTGAAGGATTTTATAAAAAACCTTTCTATATGTATGTACCCTACCTGAACTAAATCATCCTTCTCTGCTTGCTTGTGGGCTTCCTTAAAGAAGCCCAGGAGTTTCTTTAGCAAAAAGCTATGGCAGCTGTGGGACACCAGTTTCAAATCCTAGTGCTGGAGCTGTAGGACTGAAGCTGTGCACTTTGGTCACAGCTCCTGCCATCACAGCTTCTCGGATTTCCCTCCTCACAGGCAGTTTGTGTCACTCCTGACAGACACATCTTATTCTTCAGACCTGGAAGATAATTTCTTGGTTATCTTTTTAGATTAAATAATTAATCTTTTCTTATTTTAAAGTACTTTTTAGAAAATAATAGGATTCCAACACAGCCTTTTTTCCTGCATTATTTGCATCTGTGTGTTACAGAGCACATTGTTCTGTCATCAAACTTCTAAGAAATGATATGTCAGCTGAAGTAAAACAAGCTCTTCATATCTTAGCTAAGAAATTGAGGCCAGCATTTTTAATAGAATTAAAAATAGAGACAATTAAGTGCTAGCCTGCCATTTTACACTGTCATTCCATTAAAATATCATACTATAAAGAAACTACAATGAAAAAGAGAGGTCAGTTTTTATATCTGAGCTAACTTTGAGGAAGAAATCATCTAGTAGTTGTTCTTATTATTGGCAGTCTTATTTTGGACAGTCTGCAGGTTCTGTTTCCCATCCTTCTCATTCTGTGTTTCTTCACTGTTATCAAGTAATCAAAATAAAAGTTGAAAGAGTATTAGCTCTAAGAAATGCACATGACCATGTTTTCAGTCAAACCAACATTAAAAGTCCTATGGAAAATGATGTTGTAAATTAGAACAGGGTTCTATTTATTCTCTGTGCTGGTTTTTATAGGTTTGGTTTTGGTTTTTTATCACAAAGGAATGGTAAATATACTAAAAAGGTCTTGAAGGAGATTTGAAAGTCTTTGCAGTTCAGATTTTTTCATCAGGCAGGATCAACTAGACAGATAATTTCTGACCAGTTTCTGTCTAACTTGCTCCATAAGATTTTTTGTTTTCTGATCTTTGCTGAATTTTTCTTACCACTTAACAATCCTCGGCAGTCAAAAGATGTTTGTCTCCAACCTTAATGTCCCCTGCTTCAATTTAAGCTAATTATGTGACCACAATGAAAATTGAGAACAGTTTACTCTCTCTCAGCAATGACCTCATATACTTGAAGGGTGGTACTTCAGTTCAATTTTCTCCAGAAAGACCTACTCCTTAAAATCTCTATCCTTGTTTCTAGATTAGTGACCATCTGTCCAGTCATTTGCAACCCATTCTGTTGCTAATCCAGTTTTTCAGCTAGTTATTTTAATGCCTTGGACTTACTGATTTCTCAGGGTTTTTGTATCCTGCTTTGAATCCTATTCCTCTCCTCACATTCTTGTTGCTGGTTGGTTTTTTGTATCATTGTGAATATAAAAAAAACTGTGCTTTGTTCCATCAACCAATAATAGTGATTAATATTAGACATAGGACAAGCCTGTGTGTAGCTTCACTTGATATTGCCTTACCATATAGTGTATTCAAGTTTGGGTTTTTTTTCCCATCAGTTTCATTTCTGTTTACATCCAAATTTCCTGCTTGTGGTAAAATAACAAAGGCAGTATTAGAAGCCCTGCTGTGGGCATCAGGCACAACTGCTACCTATGGTTCACTATTGATAAATCTTACAGCTCTGGATGAAAGGAAATTGCCTGCTTATTATTTACTCTTGATAAATGGTATTACTTGGTACTATTTTCCCTTCTCAAAGGTTGTTTAATCATATGTTCTAAAAATGAGCTAGGAATAATTAACCTAAAATTTCCTGGGTAGTTTTCTATGCCTCTTTCAAAAGGGAGGTATATTCATCCATTGCAGGTCCTTAAATATAACTGCTAATACCCACGAGGTTTCTTGAGCCAGTTCCTGAGTTTTATAGATGAAATTCATGAGCTGTCACATCAGAATTCATATTGAGTTAGATAAGAACGATGTCACACCAATAACAAAGTTAGCAGTGTTTGTTTATTGTCTTTCACACAGACACCTTCTGCCCTGGAGCTGTTAACATAAGTATTAGTGCTAGGACAAACCTTTTTTCAGACTATCACTTCAAAAGTTTCAGTGACTGCTTTATTCTATTTGGGTAAAAACATTGAAGCAAAATAAGTTTACAGACTTTATGGCATCTGCAAGAGTAATCTCCATCTTGTATAACATTACAGAAGAGAAATGAGCTATGGGTTTGAAGCTCTTGTTTCCATAAGGGGATAACAAACACTGTGGATAATAGTACGAAAAGCTATTTAGACTCTCTGTGATGGGTTGTAGTCCTTATTCAAATATTGGCTACTGTTTTATATTACTTGTATGTATATGTGTGTGTGAGCATGTGTGCATACGTATCTGCATTTTAGATACACATATTTCTTTCCTGGTAGAAGATGTAATGAAGACCACCATCAAAATAAATCAAAATAAATTATCAGGTAGCTAGAATGGGTGGTAACAGCAAATTCTGGACAATAGCCTGACTAAGCATTGACTTTGAGGTTGAAATAGTAAACAAATATCTGAAAATATTCTTCCAACAGGAATAGTAGGAAATACGTGCAAGATTAAATTATAGTCAGTTAGTACAGGTGTCCTCAGGCTGCTCCATGAAGTTGTTTTGAACCCACTGTGCCTTTTTAAAGAAAATTACATGGAACATGCAACAGTGGCTCTGACCTCCTTCCCTCCCATGCACACACATGCAGAAACACAGACATTGTACTGCAATGTTGTGGACGTGTCTCAATTACAGACAGGCTCACTGCAGCTCTTTTAAATGAGGTAAAGCAGGGGAGCAGATGCAGCAACAGGTCAGGGGTTTTGTATTCAGTCAGGTGAGACTCATCAGGTCTCATTACCTCAGGCTGTTCCTGAAAGGCTCTGTACTGCTGAGCTGGCCCCAGAAATCACTCTGCTGTGTTCACACCACGCTCTGTGTGCATTAGTTAAGTCTATCTGGCCCCAGCTAGTTCTTTACTGGATCAGCAGTGCAGCTTCTTTCCTGTGTTGTATGTGGTCTAGATTTGATGTTAGCTCATCCACAGATAATTATGGAATGACTGTCTTCCTGGTGTGTGCACCTCAAACATCAGTTAGCTCCTCTCTTTCATATCACTGCTTTTCCTATACCTCCAACCCCTCCATGTCAGGCTGTTCCCACCCATTCCTGTTCCCCCACCCTTCAAACACCTGCTTTCACACCCTGAGCTTGTGTCAGTCTGAAGCATTCACCTTCCTAAGGAGTGTGGTGAATGGTTCAGGAAACAGAGTGGGTACAGCTGTCCAGAAACTCCTGTTCACTCTCCCAGGGAATATATGTCCATTTTCAGTAGTACACTGGAGTCTGGGCACCCAAAATCTTGGACTAATGATGCTGTGGCAGTTGCTGCTTTTTTTTTTTTAATTTGGGGGGGATGGGGTGTTTAGTTTTTTGTTGAATATGAGTAATGAGTATGTTCATGCTTTGTGGCTTTTTAGGGTTTGAGGGATTGTTAATCTGTGGACAGAGATTCAATTTGGAGTTAATTCAATAAGCATGCCCTCAACCAGAAATTCTCTGCAATTGTGTGCAAGCATAGAAAACTCTCCTAATGTAGCTCGTATGTGACCTTAACTGTTTATGGTAGAGAATTTTCCTCCACAATAGAAACTTGTATGATCTGATTTCCATAAGCAATGTCTTACACTGTAGAAGACAGTTTGAAACATTTTCCTTTGATCTACGGTGACATTAGAAAATATAAACCATCAACCCTCTAGAGAACAACCTTGGCATACATGGTGAATCTGTTATAATTATTTGTTATCTCTTAGTGCCTGCACATCTGCATCAGTGAGTAATCAAAGTTTAAAAGGAAGCTAAAATTTTAGAAGTTATTACAGTCTTTGCAGTTTTTCAGAACTACAGTTGAGTTTGGGTTATTTTTGTTTAGTTTTGAAGAAATAGAGGGTCATATTCAAAGAAGTTAAATCATCCTTTTGTACACATTAATCTACACCAAAGAGTATTGACTAAGAAGGTATGATATCACAACAGCTACTCCACTGTCAGGAATCTGTTTAGGAAAAAAATGAAAAATTTCTGACCAAACATCTTCTCTATTACTACATTCTTAATGTCCTACACCACTGCTATTGATGTTACATTTCTTTGGCATTCACTCTCAATATCACCTTAATTAAAATGACAATGTGTAACTTCAGATATCTGTACACCAGCTGCTATTCTCCATTCCTCACCTGCCCATCTTCAGTAAGGCAGCCCAGCCTTTTTACATTTCCATTGGCAGCTTGCTTCTGTTCCTTTTTCTTAGAGCTCTGTCCCTGTTACACCAGTCCTCTGACCTTTCCTGGCACAAGGCAAAGGCTGAGAGCAAAAGGTGGTCATGGGTGTGAGTTGGCATGGTGACATCAGTGCCACTGCTGCACCAAGTAGAAATGGTCAGCCAGTGGCATCTCCATAGCCCTTGAGACCCTTCCTGAGGAAACAGCTGCCAAGAGTATAAGGACAAGCTAAGGCACATCTCCTAAACTTGTTGGGTTTGTTTTGTTTTTAACCAGAATAAATTGTGCTATCATGGATAAATAAACTGATGTTGCTTTTAGCTGGTTCATCAGCACTACAGAATAATGGCATCTTATTGTCATATTTCTTTTTTATTTCTTAGTGCAATTGCTTACTCTTGTTTCAGCCCACGTTTCTCAAGAGTTCTGCAAATCCCTTGGACATGGCTACAATTTACATCTTTGCCTTTTCTAGTGCTTTGAATTAAGGTATTTAGAAGGGTACACTGGAGGGATAAAGTAGAAGCAAAAGAAATTGTTGATTCCTAAAATCAGTTTTCTTTTGTTAATAATTAATAGCTGACAAAAAAATTGCTTTCAAATGTAGCTCTCAAGAAAAATAACTCTTACTTTTTCTGTCTGGTGGAAAAAGCCCCTGGAAAGAAGCATGTCTGCATATGTATATGCGATAATTTTCAAGAGAAAAGAAGGAATAAAGTAAAAAAGTTGAATAAGAAAAAATTGCTAAGATAGATACATTTTTCCATTCCATAGACTGTAAAGTAGCTCCCAGTTTTGCAGGCTGCTATTTGCAAAAATCCAGTGACCTCAGTCTGGAGTCCTTCCAGGATTCAGCTCTTGAAGAACTGCTTGTCACAATCTAGCATTTCCATAGGGAGATACAAATCATTAATTTTTAAAAATATAACACATTTGAGAGCTCTTGTTTCCACCTCCCAATATGGCCTTTCAGTAACTGAATTTGTTATGGTAACAGGGAGGGGGAGAGCGAGAGACAGGGTCCAGATGCATCACAACAGCTTCCCAGTTAATTTGGGTTCTCCCTCCTGGAGAACTGACTGCACCAGTCCTCAGATAATCCTCTATATGGGATGACATTTTCTTGCATCTTCCTAATTTAGTGAGTAAAAAGTGAAAATATCACATATCAGGTAAGGCCAAATTGTCAGGTATGTTAAACTTGAAAATTATTATTCCAGGATATGTCTCTTTGTACTGTACTTCATGCCAAATTATGTGTCAGTGCTACTAATGTGAAAAGTACCTTATTGGCATTGGAAAAATTACTATTCAGTGAAAACCTGAAAATCAATTTGGATTAACTGATAAACATGATCACTTTTTATCAGTGATTTGTTCAGAGCCAGTGCCATAAGCCCTTGGGTTTAGGAATTGAGGTCTGTGAATTTAAAAAAAAAAAAAAAGTCTCTCCTGTTGAACAGCAGTTCTAGAAAAATGGATGATGTACAGTCATTCCATCTTCAGTTATTTTCCAGCCTGACTGACACATTATGGGACTGCATATAGTGAATTTATGAATGTGCTCAGAATTTTTTACACAAAGCAGTGTGCAGTATAGTTTGTTGTTAAACTGGGGCTCATCTCTTGTAGTACATGGGAGAACAAGCACATGAGAGCTAGCAAAAACCCAGAGTCGAGTTTATTTCTTTCTGGAACTGTGGAATACCTTGTCTGTAAAATGTTTACATTTTACAAACACAAGAGGAACTAAGTGTAAATAGAAAGACACTGCTAGATGCAGTTTTATACCTATTTTCATTCCAGTGTCCCAGGAAAAAGTTGAGTGGCTAAAAACCAAAGTTTTTATTCCTATTCTTCCAAAGCAAGGGAATTGCAGCCATAAAACAATAAAATAATAGTTTCCAATGCACAGCAAATCTCGTTTGTGGAAAACCATCTTTGTTTCCAAACAAAGATAATAGAGAATATATTTTCATTTTGATTTATAATATTGTCAGGAACATTTATAATATGTATAAGTGTATTGTAATAATATCTCAAGAAATCCTCTTCCTCTGTTTTCACCAGGATGTGATACTCAAGCTTATTGCCCCTCTGGCCTCAGTTACTCCTCAGTTACAGAATAGAAATGAGAGTAAGGTCGTTAGTTTTGGAGTTTTTTTCATTTGGTTCCATCTTTGTTATTGCAAAGCCCCACTGTAAAATCCATGTCTATACCTACTCGTATATCGCCGTGTGTTCACATGAACAGACATAAAAAGCCAGTTGGTTTTTCCTGCTTTTATTATTGTAGTGTCAATCTACTTTATCAGTGATTCTTTCTTTTCTATTTATATCAGATTCATTCCTGAAACTGTCATTCAGATAATAAAACTGTATTTTCTGAAGAAGAAAAATGTTAATTTTTCTTTCACTGGAGTAGCACTATGTGGCTCCTCTGCAAGCTACTAATCAATGTCTGTACCTTATGCCCAAAGCAATGTTTACAGATGAAATGCATTAACTGTTCATGGTAAGAGTTCTTCTTGTCTGAACAAGAAATAGTTCCAGTATTTTGCTCAACTTTATGCTTAAACACTGCTCTCAGTCAGAAATTGACTAAATACATTTAAATTATATCTGTGTGAGGGAGGGGGACCAAGTAGGACTGATACTGACTTGAGGAAACCAGTGTTGAAAATTCATCTCAGAGAAACTGACATTACAGGGGAGTTCATTTTTGTTTTTTTTTTTAGTTCCCACAGGATCACAGATTTCAAGGTCAGAAAGGACAAGTATTTTCATATACTATATATGAAACCAGTCCATGGGATTTTACATAGAGATTCACCTTCCTACTCTTCCAAACTGTCTATTAAAAAAAAATAAATTAAAGAGTTGAGTTAATAGTCTCTTATATTCTTTAAAGATTTGCTCTGCATTTAAACATATTAGCTACTAAGGATTTTTTACTTCTGTTTAAACTTTGTCTTCAATTTCAAGACAATATACCTTTTCAATGCTATTTTTTCCATGGTTAATAATTATCGTATTATCAGGAGACTATCTTCAGTAGCTTTTAGAATGAGCAAATCTACCCTCTGCAGCAAGATATATTAACCAAGGGGCAGCACCATAAAATGACAAAAAATGAGGCATAATTGCATAATGTAGGTGCAGCTGCAGGACACTCCTGCCCAGCTGTGCTGCAACTCAGCTCTACAACTGTGCTGTTTGCTGTGCTCTTCTGCTTTAGCTTTTGCCTGTGAATAGAGGCCCCTCCAACCTACTCTGCAGAAATTTAAAATCCAGTACCCATCTTTGCAGTAAGCCCTCCTTCACCTACCTCTTGTGAATATGTGCTTTAATCTGACAGGTGTTCTCCACCAGCATTTCCAGAGGTATTCACTGGAAATGCAGGAGGGAGAGGTGCTGCCTATTCTTGTTCCATTTTTTATTTTCTAGAGGAGAAAGCATCCATTGTCTGTGACACACCTGCTTTCAGTGTGTGCCCTTGTGGCCAAGAAAGCCAAGGGTGCCCTGGGGTGCCTTAGGAAAAGCACTGCCAGCAGCTCAGGGAGGTGATCCAGTGAGATGGGTGTACCTGCAGTGCTGGGTGTGGTTCTGGGCTCCTCAGGACAAGAGAGACCTGGAGCTCCTGGAGTGGGGAAAGTGGGAGGCAAGAAAGATGATGAAGGGTCTGGAGCATCCCTCTGATGAAGAGAGGCTGATACATTTCCTTCCTTCCTTGGCTGTTAAGGAATAGCAACAGAATTTTTCAGGCTTCCTCCTTTACCTTCTCTAATATTGTTGACTGTAATTAAGTACATGGCAACAAAAATGTGGAGAAATAAAAACTAGAAGTAAATCAAACAAAGAAACAAGCACAACTAAAAAAAGCAATAAAAATGGAGACAAAAATAAGGGAAAGTATAGTTCTGAGAGTAAAACCTGTCTAAATATACCAGAAAAGATTAAGTGACAAAACTAGGCTTGTAACTTCATCTTTTGTCATGACAATGAGATATGAATAAAGATCCACCTCTAATAGAGTTAGGCTAAAGTTATTTCAGAATTATTCCAATATTTCTTATCAGATAAGGTAAATAAGAAGCACCTTTCCTTTCCCCTGCCCCCTACCTACACACACAGAGCTAAATAATATCAAGTTCACTGTAAGAAAAATTTGTGTAACTGTGTTTTCTTTTCCAAAGCAAAGCCAAACAACCAGAATAAATCCTCTTTCTTAATTTTATGTTTTTCTTGAGAAAAACATCTCGTTTCCTAAGGTCTTAAAGGAAAACTCACCTGTCAACTTGTGTCAATCTATTTTATTCTCCTCAATTATTATTCACTTGTTATTACTGGAGAAACCTTCTGATAAAAGTGATCAAAATTTTCTGGAGGATCCAGTAGAAGAGGATTAAGTCATTCTATGGTGGGGTTTTTTTAAGCATAAAATTGATTCAATCTAATAATTTCCCCATAAAATTGGATAATTTGTAGACCCTCTTTAGTCAAGCTATTAGCTTTCCTTTTCCATAAATGTTAGTTATTTTCTTAAATTAAAAAAACCCAGCAAAAACTCTTTTTGTTTTCTTATATTCATAACATAAAATTATATCTACTCAATACGATTTTACTTGTCTAAAAATGTGATTAAAAATTGATAAGTATATCATTAAAAAAAACCCAACCAAACAGTAAGGAAAAGACTAAAGCTGAAGCCTTGAAAAACAAGTCATCTGCCCTCAGTGCTCTTGGTAATACACATTTGTTAAGTGCATTGGAAAAGCCCTTAATTTGAAAAACCATTAGTTATAAAGAAGAAATAATGTAGTAAATTTTGCAAATTCACATTCCACAAATGGCAACTGTACACTGAAAGGTTTCAGTTCTGCTGACTGATACAGAAACTGGTGAAGCTCTGTAGCTCCTAGAACCGGTTCCAATCCATTAAGTTTAGTGGGATGAAAGGACCTCAGATACCCTGGAATACTTTTGTCTGATTGTTTAAATGCTCGTACTTTACTGCAAGAAAAAGTAATATTGGATGGCCACATTGTTTGGGGGCAGGAGGCTGTAATTCCATACACAGTTCACGTACATCAGATTTACTATTAGAGCTTTAATCCTGTTTCAGTCTTCAGTTCTTACATGTGATTTATCACTGCGTTCTAGTGGAATGGATCTCATTATAGCCAAACACCCAAATCTTTAAATGTTGTTCTACTTGTTACAGATACATCTTTAGCTTTATTCCTTTTTTTTTTCCTGGCAATAGCTATAACAGAGCAAATTCCTTTTATTGCAGAATGATTCATTCACAAGCCATGTTAAACTGTAATCTTTTTCTAGTCTCCTCTCCATCTTCTCCATCCTGTATGCTGGATGGACTCCAGTGCAGTCCATCAAGGCATCTCAGTTATAATGAGCAAGCTGCTGATGGTTTGATCCTCTTGATCTGCTTCCAAGGTCCTTTCCTACAGAAAAGTGGGGAGCAAGGTGAGAGGGAGGAGGAGACTTATCCCAGCTCCCACCACCACCATCACCTTACTTTTTACCATCACCTTAGCTTGTCATCACCATCCTTTTTGGTCAACACACAGAGACGCAAATTAAGTACTGCCTGTTCTCTTTGGTTTGATTAGTGCACATCAACAGCGTGTTGCACACCTTTCATAACCTCCTGGCATGAGCCAGGCTTCCTAAGTTGTAAAGGAACATTCACAATGCCACCAGCATAACTGAATGAGTGATTGTCTCAAAAAAACACACAGAAATTCTATGATGCTTTTTCATGCATCTCACGCAACAGCTGATGAGCTGTCACTGGTGGCTTCCCCCAGCCTCACTGATGGAGCTGATATAGTCCCTTAGACAGCAATGAGAGCTGCTGAGGCAGTTCTTGAGGTGGCCCTAAGAGGACATAAAAGTACATGCTTAGGAAAACTTGCACTGCATAAAGCACTCAGGAAAAATCAAATTTATAATGTCTAGTCTGTTAAAGTTCTGATTTCACTGACAGGCACCAATCAGCTTTCAACATTACAAAATAGTTACTCTTGATCCTCATATTTTCCTAAATTGTGCATGATTTGGAAGGAAAGCAGAAAACAGTTAATAGTCAAAAGAAAAGTTGTTTCAAAAGAGAAAACTCCCTCTGCATTATATTGCTTTCATTGTTTCATAATTTTATGTTTAAATATAGAGAGTATGTAAATGACCATTTTCACTCGTATTCTCTTCCTGCTTAGTGACAAGAAAACAAATTCAAATTGTGTTTGGGAGGAATATCTTAACAAAGCCAATTTTATTATGCAAATGGATTGTAGGTGTTGCATATCTGCATTTTATGAAATTGTTAGCAAGTTTTTCCAAAGCTTTCTCTCTTTCTAGGTGTGTGTATATAACACATTATATTTAGAGAACCAATCAGCCACAAGAAACTTAGTTGTTTTAAGTAAAAGTTGTCTGGACTACACATTTTGGAAGTTATAAGTTCATTTTTTGTTTAAATTTAAGGTTTAGAGTCTAAAGTTTTTTTAAAAGATGAGCAAATAATTTCCTTAACAACTATTTAATGGAATTATGCTTTTTCTGAGAATATCATGGTGAGTTAGTTCAGAGGAGCAAATAGTTTCATAGGATAAGAAATATATCTTCCTTTTCCCTTACATTCTCCTATTAATCATCCACTTGTTCTCTTGTGGTCCACAGGTTTGTTTCATTAAACAAGGTTGGGAGTGGGCCAAAATAAATCATCCCCAAGAGTTGTGAAGTCTTAGTCTTCAACCATGGGTTGTTAATGACAAAACGTGCTTCCAGTTTGCTCTAAACATGGAAGAGCAAAACTCTTCTAAATTGCTGGTTTTGCCTAAATATAATTTTTTTGATCACTCACTATTAACATTCTTATACTTAGCATAAAATAGATAACAAGCTGCATTTGACTGGGACCATGTAAGGAGCAACCTTAACTCTTATTGATATGTTTGAGTTCAGCAAAGGGAGATGAAAGAAAAGTCTTGGCTTTGGTGTGGGAAAAGTTTCTTCAGATACTAAAGAGTGAACACCCATAATCAGTACTAGTAAACAATTAGTCAAATGTGTAAGTCTTGGTGCCATGCTGGAATCCAATTATTCCACTTTGATATCACTTGCCATAAAGTCAAGAGGAGAAGAAAAAAAAAAAAAAAAAATACTGGATAGATTTAAAGATTTTTTTATAGAAAGTAGCATGGCCAGAGTGACAAATATGCAGGCTGTATAATGTAGAGCTAGAAAATATTTTAATTCTCAGTCTCAAACCTTACAGTTCCACCAAGAATTTGTCACACTTCACCTGTTTCAGTTTGTCAGTTTATTTTTTAGCAATTTTTATGCAAGTTATTTCAGTTGCTGATTTGAACAATTTGTTCCATACCTCAACACCCATTTTGTGTAAGAAAATCATAAAAGTTAGGAACCTGAAAATTGGATTTTTCTTTTGAGCAGCTGCTGTCCGCAAGTGTGGAAAGATTGTTAAAAGTGAATAGCATCACTTTTTAACAAATTCTAGGTAGATTGGATGACTGTATCTCATTACTCATTATCATGCATTACTGTGCTGTCACCAAGCGTCATTATGTTGGCATTCATAGATATATGGAAGAAAAAGGAAAGCTCTTTTGGTCTTTTGGGTTTCAAAGATGTGTTTGTACAACCATGCATGTCAATGGTCCTTCACTGTTGGCCTACTCATGTGGAGCCACATTTATAATTAAACAACATTTCTTGATTGAAATGTGTTCTTTAATGTTCTGCAGAACGCATTTTTTGTACTTTTACGGAGCATGAGAAAAGTGTGGGTAGAGACAAATTTTATGAAAAAGAATTTTTTTATTAAAAACCCCACAACTTTTAGTTTAACTGACTCCCTAAGTCATTGTACTTGTACTTTTGGTGACCTAATGGGGATTGGATAGATTTCTGTTTCATTTATTTTGAAAGTAGTTTAATTATAACTTTCATTTCTGTATTACCCATTTTTATATAGCACATTTGTTTCCGTGTGCTGACATTCCAAATCAGAGGCATCTGGTCTGTTGCATCTGCTCTGCCTCCACCAGGGTGCCACTATTAATGAGTTTTTATTCCTATGGCTGTTGTAACAGTAACTTCTGATAGTTTCCGCTTAGTTTTCTGTTGAGGATCATTTTACAACCTTAAATACTTGGCTGAATTCATAAAAGTTTTTAAAACTATCTCTAGATATTAATTCCTTCTGATTTTGGTTTTCCGAAGGTTTTGTTTGTTTGTTTTACATCATTCAGCTAATACTTTAAAGCTATTAAATTTTAATTTTTCCCAAAAATCATACTTAGTGGTCTTTTAGTTTGTATTCGTCAAAGAACTGCTCTTCCTAGCATAATTTACTGTATTTTTTTTAACTCACAAAATTAACTTGTATGATCAGTTTATCCAATCACAAAATATTTTTCTGAATATGATAGCACTTTAAGTGGAGCTCAAGTGTTGTTGTTCATTTTCATACTACAGAATCACAAGAGTTAGAAATTATGTGTTTTAGTAGCTACTTTTATCCAAGTTTCCATCAGGGTCTGGTGCATACACTGTAGGTACCATGTGGAACGTGTATTTGTGAAGTCTTTAATATTGTAAAAACTGGTAGAACTAGACCAATAAACATTGTAGCAATTTTGTAATTGTAATTGGTAAAATTCTATTGAATAAAATAGGACATTGCTTGGGTTAAGTTCTCAGATTCTTTGTATTAAATCAAGGAAAAAACATATCTATTTGAGAAATGCTGCTTTTTCTAAGGGTAAAAATCTGTTTTATAATTATGTATTATTGTCTTATAAAAGGTCTAAGAATCTTCAGATCTGTTTATAGTGTTAAGAGTTTAAGAGTGTCCTTCTTGACCTTTGAAAAATACACTCCTGTGCATCCAGAAGAAAATAATTTTATTCACATTAAATGGCAGAGGGAAGACTATCCACATAATCCATATAGGGATGAGATTTTTCTACCCCAAGGGAACAGCAGAACTAGCAAGACTCACTTTAAAGAGACATTTCTAGTTTTTCTGAATGTCCAGTTCAGGAATTGCAGATGGGTCTTGCGGATGAATCCTTCTGTAACCCCTTGGGCACAGATCAGCTCCATTTCCTCATTTTGGTACTGAGCAAATCCTTTCTGAGCTGTCCTTACCTAGTGCTTCATTTCTTACTGTACAGAACATATAACAGTAGCTTTCTTTAGTAGTGGTGAAAACACAGCATTTAATGTCTAGTTGGAGACTCCGGGTGGATCAGATACCTCACTCTATTTGAGTATTCCAGTATAAAATTATATTTAGGAAACTTTAGAGAAAAGTCACTGTTGGCATAAGACCTTAAAATGACTTAATTTGCTTTTCTTCTTCTAAACGTTTTCCAGATAGGGAAGGAGAGAGAAAGGGAAGCCACAGAATTATCTGAGCCTGTTGTGTGTGTTTTAGTGATTTTTAGGACTGTCCATTTTGGCAATATGTGTGATACAGATGTTGTCCGACTGCACTGGTACTGCTTTTCTATCGCAAAATTCATGTCGCTATTAACCTTTCTTCTTAGAAAATGGAGTTTGGAAGGCACATACGTATCTAGAGATAGTAACAGCATCAGTAGATTTTCTTTCTCTTACTAAGGAGAGACTTCTAATGAGAAATTTCTTCTTTGCTTAATTATGCAAGCTGCTGTTTTAACTGCATGTCTCTGCAATTCAATCAGTATACAAGAAATACCATCCAAACTTTTTGGTATGACTTTGGAAAGCCAGTTATAATAGATTTTCAAAGACCTGATATAAAAGTTAAAAGCAAGAATTTCACGGGGTGTAGCTAGATGTATATCTTGAAAATTACCTTTTTCTTTTTCTAAAGAGTTTGTTACTGAACAAAATTGAACTCTATGGAGCTTTCAGTTTGCTTTTGATAGTACATGCTGTAGTTACTGAAAGCTATACTCTTATGCTCTTTTGTTAATCTTATTGAACAGAAAATGGCATTAGGTCTTTATTTGCAACCTTCAACTTGGTGGAAATTATGCAACTGTAGTCTGAATTTGGAGGGTCAAATTTAAGATCAGACTCAATCTTTTCTGTCCAGAACAGTCAGAGAATAACAGCTTTTAAAAGTCAAGTATGATTATTTAGAAAAAAAACATTTTAAGGAGAGGAGACTTTTAAGACAATAAAATACCCCAGAAACTTCATCATCAAGCTGGTGAAAATGATTACAGATTATCTAACCAGTGACTGTGTAACTGGCCTGAAAAATAGAAATCCTTCTCTGGCCTTTTTTACCAACTTGATATCTATTAAAATGTACCTACTAACTGTCTGATGGCACACTGCTCTGTTCTGATGACTAAAAATTGTAGGCAGAATAAAAGTAATTTGTTCATAGTTTTGTAATAGGTATTGCTACTTCCAGCTCCTAAGAATGGGAAGTTTAATGAGCATCTCTTCTGGAAACTCCACAATGAGTAGCTGAAGGGTCTGAATTTGGTCAATGTCTTTTAAAGACATACTTGGATGTTTCTCATCTGAGAAACATTTGTACTGATTCCTCGTTTGCTCTTCTCTAATCCTTCAAAATAAATTAAATATATGCAAAAATCTTGTATGCCTTACCTTCCTTGAATTTCCATTTTATCTTAAGCTATTGTATTTTAGTTTTTATTGCCTTCTAAATATCACTAAGCCCATCTTTTTCCCCATGAGAAACTCCAAATCCTCTTCTTATTTCCTAGTCAGATTGTCTGGACTTTGTATATTGGTTTGAGTAGCATAAAAATTATTTTGAGTGTTAATCATTTTTCTGCTAGGTAAAGACTGAGGATTGAAAAGAGTGAAAATAACAGTCATACAATGGCCTTTAACCAATAGGTAATAATTAAACAGTTGTGAAATATTAAAAAATAAACATAATTTATTAGAATTCATGCAGTAATAGGAAAAGCCTGCCTAATCCAGCAAGAACTTAAACCTTTATACCTTCTTTTAAAAATACACAGTAAAATATCAGAATATATAGAAAAAGAGTGCCCTTCTATGTAGCTTTATAGAGGAGAATAGCTTATTCTGAATAATTTGGCATGTTAAAAATGAAGAATGGTTGCTACTTTGTATCTAGTTTTAGAGGTTATTATGTTTAATTAGTGCAAGTTCTACTTGGTATTTTTAAATTAATAACAACAATATTTAGAAAGTCTAGACCAAATTCTTTGTATTATTTAAAACAGCAATCAATATTTTTACTTTGAGTTTGAATGAAAAAGTCCCTATATGTAGTCTTCTCAAAAACTCTTTATGCTTTTTCCTTTATTTTATTTTTGAATTTGTGTTCAACTAGGCAATACTACAGGATCTGGAGCAAAGACGTCCCCAACTGGATGAACTAATAACTGCAGCACAAAATCTAAAAAACAAGACGAGCAATCAAGAGGCCCGGACAATAATTACTGACCGCAGTAAGTGGTGATTCTGCTACCTTGTGACATTTCAGCAAACATGGAAAATGTCCTATAGCATTCTGCAGATACTTTATACCTTTGCTGTGAGAAAGAGAGTTCCAAGAGGTGACCATTCTCACACAGATTTTCCAGACTGCATATGGAAGGAATGTCAGTGCAAGTCAGTGATCCTATATTTCAGATTTTTTATCAAAACTGCATATTGCTTGTCTTCATAGTGGAAGGACATTGTACAAAATATAGAATGTGGGCACTGGAACTAAAGAAATACATTTATTCTCACACCAGGAGAAAAAAGAAAGAATTCACAGAGTATAGCCACAGGCTTGTAAGAAGCTTTCAATTCCATCCCCCGTAGTACAGCTGCAGGCTCCTCTTTCATCTCCCCCCAGCCGACGCACAAGTCTGATGATGCTCTTTATTATTTCTTCAGTTCTGTTTTCCCTTTCCAGATTTAACCAACTAGCTGTGCCTAAGGTGGAAAAATTGGTAGATTAAGTTTTAAAAGAAGTCTGTAGAAGACAGTGTTGTCACCCTTGAAAGCTTGCATGTCATTATACCCCTCACTAAAGGATGAAACACTCTCAAGGTCACTTTATAGAAGCAGCCCTTGTGATGGACTGCTGTATATCTTCAGTTATTATCTCAAGTTCTCAGGACTAGAAACTAAGAATAAATTGATTTTTTAATAGTTTTCAAGGTCTACTATGGAGCTTAGAGAAGACCTAGGCCAAGTGCTTTGCATGTAGACAGAGACAATTCATTTTAGGTAGATGCAAACTGCTCTGTACATCCTGGCCTGGAGACTGGGGCTTGCTCCCTGAAGCTGATGACTGAGGGTACAAATGTAGGTTAAATTTTTCTATCCTCATAATTACAAACTTAATATATCTATATACTTATAATCTCTTTCTTTTTATTCCATCAGGTAAGTACATTCCGTACTATGTCCAAATCAAAATTTATGTTTGGGCCACATTGTGGGTAGTCACACATATAAATACTATTTAGAGTATATCCTATGTGCAATAGCATTGTTAAATTGCCATTGAAATATGCTACTTAGAGAAGGAGAAGCTTTTTGTTTTAATTAAAATTTGGGGAAAAAAGGGATAATGCTTATATATTACATAAGAACCCACTCCTGTTGGACACGAAAATTAATTTTAGAATCACCTACTCATTTGAATTCTCATGAATTGTGTACATATACTTTAACTTTACAGTGCTTATTCAAAATGAACACATGTAGTACTCCCATCAGTATTTTGTAGTATGTTTTAATTTTTACTTGTGATACAAGTCTTCTGAAGTTAAGAATTGTAGACATTGAAAAAATACAAGCATAATTCCAATATACTCTCATGTGAATTGTATGCATGACTAAATTTTGTTCTGTTGGAAAACTGCACTTCACTTTAAGTGAATTTGCCAATGAAGAGATAAAACTTAAAGAAGAAACAATAAATGTTTGAAGAAACAATAAATGTTTCTTTCTCATACAGCAAAGGAGAGCAACTATCAGACTGTAAATCATGAATGAATGTGTGGTAGCTCAACTATATTACAGCTTGTGTCCAGGGCTAGAAGTGTGGTAAATACATTTTACATGATGATTTCTTAGTTTTTGTCTATAAGAGTTCCCAAAATTATCAGATAGTTTTGAACTTTAGGTAGACAAAATTAGTTTTACTGTAATTTAGAAATTAATTTTCTATGCTGAAACTGTCAATATCCTTGTCTACAAAAGTGCAATTTATGATACAGTAGGTACGGGTCATGTCCCTTTGTTTTCTTTCAAGTACACCTTGTAGCATGATCAGAGCCATTTTGATCCAGTTTTCTGAGGTAGCAGACTAGATCCATTAAGGTTTATTATGTTTAATTAGTGTATATCTGGGCATTTCTAGTAATACTAAACACTACTCAGAGGTATTTATTGCTTTTGGATTTTAAGGAGATCATGATATTTCTGGAGGACACAAAGATGCTAGGACTTTACAATGTGACACATAAGGTATTTCTGAATATTTGCCACATATGACATACTCTCATCTAAAGTACTTCTTCTAAAGAACAACAGTAATCTTTATATTTTTAATTGTTTGTTGTTTTTTTTTCTCCTTATGTGTCATATGAAGAAGATGGAGATTGCTTTGTTTGGTTTGAATTAAGCCTGCTGAATACCTGTATAGACAGGATCCACCTCTGCCTGCAGCTACCTCTGTAGTTCATCTCTCCCACCCCTTCACAGTGCTATCCTGTCCTGAAATAGGGAGCCTCCTTATTCCCAGCCCAGCTGGGTGGCTCAAGCTTTGTGCTCTCACCTACTGCACTCCTGTCCTGTACAGTGCTCTCACCTACTGCAGGTGTTTTGCCTTGTCCTCCAGCACATACTGAGTTCAGCCTACTGCAGCCAGTGTGTTGTCCCCAAGTCCATTCCTGGGAATCTTGTTCACAGCCAGAACTGAACCCTGTATTGGAGAACTTGCTCCACTTGCTAAGCTTTGTGTATTCCTCAAAGCCTTAAAGAGTGTCCACTCCCTCATACTTGCACCTTGCACCATGGTACTGCTGCAAGTCCTCCCTGGCTACCTCATCCACAGACTTTCTTGTTTCCCAAGGTTTTCTCCCTCCTCATGAATACAAATAGGTTACCATGGTTATGTTTTAGCAGTTCTGAGTACACATTTAATCTGTGCTGTTTCATGATCTGAGCACTGACACATTGGTGTTCCCCTGCAGCAGCTGTGCACCACCCTCACAAGCACCTTTCTGTAATGTCACTCTGCCAGGGGCCAAAAGTGCCAGATCCCATTGTGAAGGAAAGGGAATGATGGGCTGCAATGCCCTGGTCTTCGTGTAGGAGCTGACAGACTTGACTCACACTTTGGGATGAACTAATTTGTCTGAGTAGGTCGTTCATTGACTTTTGCTATTAAGGTGCTAGTAAACCCCCCCCCACAATCAGCTGGCCATTATCACTGAAGAGATATATTATAAATACTAAATGAGACTCAGATACTCTACAAGAGCAGAGTTAGCTGCATTCTTTGTCACAGGATGGGTCGTTGTGTCATCAACTGAAATTAAACCCTGCCGATTCTGGCTTCTGTGCTAACATTGTTAACTCTTTAGTCATTCTTCTTGAAGAAATATCTATGTTGTTTATTAAAGTTTAACTTTGAAATATATTTAGAAACTTTATTTTCTTTTTAAAGTATTTATTAAAAAAACTAAGAAAAGCATGTTAAACAAAATTTTAAAAAAATCAAAATACATTTGCTAGAAAATGTCTATTAACTGCAAAAGAAGTCTATAATCATGAGTTTATTTTCAACAGAGTTGTCATAGTATTGCATAGATTTAGTCTTTCCTATGAAGTAAACACGGTACTTAAAGATGAGCTCATACAATTGAATTATTTCCTATGAACTTTTTTCTCCACCCTTGCTTCCTTATCTGCAAGAAATTGCTGGATCTATACTTCATGAAAAGACCTTGGCTCTATAAAGTAAAGCTTGTGTTATGTTTACATAATGTTATATTTAAATCTCTGTGTATTCTGTGTAAATCATAGTTTGTTTACAATTTATACACTCGAGAATATGTAAGAATAATAATTACATTTAGTCTTGAGGAAGATTTGTGGGAAAAAGCAACATACCTCTCTGCTCTTTTAATGCGAAGGCATTCTGTTCTAACAGAACCATATGCTGTGCAATAACATTTTTCTCTCCATAATGCATCACAGCTCCAAAACACTTTGCTTTACTGCTGCTAAAAATGTTGCTCCTTTAAAATGAATGAGTTTATAAGTAACTTTGAATTTTAAAAAGTAATTAATTCCTTGAAAATTCCTTATTTTCCATCAGTCCTTACATGTGAATACACAAAGTCAGTAAAAAGACAATATAGAAATACTGAGAGATAATAAATTTACAGTCTTGCAATCAGAAATATCAAAGACTGTGTTAGATCTTGCTAGATCTGGAAATATAAGAAACTTTAAATGGAAGGCCTTCCTACTGCTGTATTCACACACTCACAAGGGGTAACAGTGCATAAACTTCAGTGATTTTACTTTGCTAGTAATTTACATCCAAATTTTGTAATGTGTTTACTGGCTGTGATAGTGATCAAGAAGGTATGGAAATTCATATTTTTAAAACAGTATGAAGAAATAATCTCTTAGTAATGAAGTAATCTCCCTTTTAAACTTATAAACCAAAGTAAAACATTTATTTAGCAATTTTGTGAAATTTATTGTACTCTCAAAATATCACCTGAGAGATTAATTAATTCTTATTACATTAAATTCATAAATAATAGCAATAAATACAAACATTTCAATGAATACTGCTTTGATAAAGAATTATATTTTGGGAAAAATGATTCCTTTTGAAATTTTCTTTGACAGTTTTAGAAAAGACATCCACAGGTATATGAATAATTTACAGACGATGTCTTTAGAAGAGGTATTTTGGTTTTGTTGTTTGTTTGTTTGTGTTTTCTTTTTGCTGTTGGTTGGTTTTGGTATTTTTGAAGAAAACCTACATACTATAAGTGGTTGTTAGAAGAGCTGCATTTGAACTAATCTGAAAAGAGTCTGAATTTCTCTGTGCCACAACATTAAAAAGCCTTTATTTAATAGTTTGCTGCATGTGACAGTTTTATGGCAAAATCATCAACTTGTCATCACTTTCACAACAAAATATATGGAAATTCCACAGTGAATTACAGCTGTACTGTTGTTCTCAACATCTTGATAAAATAGCCATTTCTACTGTACTGCCATCCATGTGGTTTTCTCTTAGAGCTATTGAATACAAATTATGAGTTTAACACTTGAAAAAACAAATGCATACAATCTGGGATTTGCCATAGTAAATCCCCTAGCTGCCAAGACCAAAAAAGAAAAATGTAAGAGAAAACTGTATTTGTATGCAATTTTCCAGTTATCTTGATGATATTTTTAAGCTGAATTTTTGAATAAACCCCAGTCATTTATTCTCTGAATTCCACATATTTGAAGAACATTTCAAGAATTTGAATTTACTATGTCATATACATGCAGTTTATTAATCATCCAGTTTACAGCTGACAACGTGTTTTTCCCGTGAGAGCTCTACACCATAGAAACAAAACTGGGGAGAAACAGTTGTTTCTTAAAAAAAATGTCAATAACAAGATCAATATAGAGCTCTGAAAGGAGTAGAATGGTACTGAGATGACTATAGAGTTTGAAACCTGTTCTTTGGTGTATGGTTGCTGCCATAGGACCTGTAAGAAAGTCATGGGACATTTTAAGAAGGAGTAGGAAGTCATTTTGGAATACTGTGGAGAGGTGCCCTATAAGAATGGGTGATAACATGCCCCAGAAATGACTGAGTGATTGGGGAATTCCAGTTATATATAACTTCTCAGGCTATATATACTAGAATGAGGTTCAGTGGACAAAGGGCAAGACCTCAGCTGCCTGCTTCAGGTGTTATAGTCCTCCCAAAAAGGCTTTGAGACTGCAGGGTGACTGTTCTCTTCTGGTTATATTCTTCAACAGGAATGGCACAGATTTTTTGGTAGCCCCAGAGGTCATAAGTGTATTAGGTGATATCATTGCTGGTAGCTTGCTTGGATCTCACATCTCAGTCCTGTAAGTAAGATAATTACAAAGCTTCATGTTGCTGGTAATTCATGTGGAACTGGATAATTCTAGGCCTGGTGTTTCTAAATAGATAAGAATAGATAAGTTTTATGCTACTAGAAATCAGTCCGTGTTGGAAGACAGGCACCCCTGGATTGCTGTGATGTATAGAGGCACTTAATTATGTCCAAATTATGTCTCAGTGAAAGTTTGTCTTCTATCCTACAAAAGCAGAATGGTTAATCAACTCTCTCTTGAGAAAATTATGACCACAAAGTGATTTCTCACCCAACTGTGAACTCATGAACAGTGCCCAGTGAGGAGTGTAAGGCTGTGCTACAGGAAGAGACATTTCAGTAAAAGTGATATTAAATATTTTTCTTAAAATCCTTTAAATAATTTCATCTAGGCCCAGAAGAGTGAAGACAAACAAACAAAAGCCATGAACAAACAATAAGGACAGTATGATTTGGTAGGGAGATGTTTCACATTAACAGGTTACACTTTACATCATACACTTTGTTTTATGATGTAACCATGTGTACATAAAGTTAAGTGGTTGAAAGACGTGGGATATACCCTCATCTGACAAACATCCTTTCCTCTTTAGCCTCAGGAATTATGGTACAGAGTTGCAGGGGAGCTGCTGTTTGAGTCTGATTTGTATTTTGTTTTGACCTGTTGTTCACCACTTAGGGATGGAGTTAGTAGAGGTGGCTAGTCAGAGTATAGACAGAAAAGTTCTTGTAATACATAGTATCAAGACAATTTAAGCCTATTTAATATTCTGCAATTCACTCTGCTGTTCTTCAAACGTTTGGAGATTGAGTTGATAGAATTGATTTTAGTAAAAGAGCCAAAACATATAAATCTTCAACCTTCTCCCAATCTTCAACCTACCCAGTCACCAGTCAGGTGAAACTGTGGCCCAGAACCATGAGTAGACATGAAATGACAGAAAGTCTTGTCAGCAGGCAATTCCTTTCCCCAGGTACTATAGTCTGTTCCCCTACTATGGTAAGTGCTGTTCACTGCTCTCAGAGGCATCTTTTCCTCCTTGTATGCTCGAGACGAGTCATATTTCAACAGAATTGGTTGTATATAAGAACCTGCCTCTGTTCCTAGAGTCTTTGTGAAAAATCTCCATTCATAGATCCATTTAATGGAGCTATTTTTTTTTTTTTTTTTTTTTTTTTTTTTTAGTTTAGCAAGAGTAGCAGCGCCCCAGTAGCTTCAGAAAGAAACAAATTTATTTGCAAAATTTTTATAAACAAAATGTAAAAGGAAGGTAAAAAATTGCCACACAAGATGAGACAGCAGATTCTACTCATGTAGATCTCTGAAATTGTTAGTACCATATACTTCTGAAGAATGTTGAAGGATTCAATAGTATGCAAATCTGAAATAAATTGAGATTGCTTCTCAGGATACAAAGTCTTTCACATCTTAATTAGAGAAGTTAAAATATTTTTTTGAAACATTTAATTGACCAAAACTGCCAAGAATACATAGTTCTTTGGGAAAGCAATCACTGAGTTATTTTAGAGATTTCAACATATTTAACAGTATCTAATGTGAGGCTTCCTATTTACAGTGTTACAGCAAAAAATCTGGTTTTGATTACATTGCATTTCAAAATTGGATTCATTCTCATTTTTGCAAATGTTAATTAACATTTATATAAAATACTTTAAAAAACTGAAAATAATAAATGCTAAAGAGGTTTTATTACGTCTTGTAAGAAAACATAGAAGAATGTTCCATTGATTTGTGTAGTGGCCAGATAATAAGAAAGGAATGTTTTTCTCTTTGATACTGCAAAGACTCTGTCAATTTGCAATATTAAAAAGATTAATGTAAATCATTGCCATCAGCAGTGAAGATGCTGTGCTCTAGTAGCTCCCCATACGTGGTGACTTTCTCAGTGAAGTCACAGATGGAAAGTGATGGAAGTGCTTCATCCTTGAGAGCAAAGTCAGGGAACAAGTATTCCTGCTTTCATGTAGCTGACACAGGACCTGCCACGCAAGTGCAAATATAAACACGTGGACTAGGGAGTAATTTAGTTGTGTCTGTAATTTTAAAAAATTTGGCAAGGTGATGATAACAAAATGTTCCAAGATAACCTTAGCATCCCTTATACACACAGTCAAAGAAAAGTCAAGACCTTATTGGTAAGGTGGACTACCACAGCAACATAGGAATAGTCAATTCTTTTCTTGCAATAAATTATTACATCCAAGCAACACTTGCCATTCTTAATTTTTCTTCATAGAGGAAGTTCCCTGCCAAACACTAAGCACTGATTTCCTCCTATGCCTCAGGTCAGTTGTGTGATAGTATATGGATTTTTTGTTTGTTTGTTTTTGCCTTTAGATATCAATAAAAATACAATAAGAGCAAACTTCTTGCATTACTAGAAGTTAGAATGACCTCAATTTATTTTCCAGATTCACTACAGATTTTCTTTATAATTCCAGAAAAGTCTTTTAATTTCATGTATTCAGGTCTTTATCTAGTAAAGGTGGGCCAATTGCTCTTATCTCAGCCTTTCTCTGGCTTATGTCTCCAGAAAGCTAGATTTTTCCACCTTTTTTGTTTGAATATAACAAACTAAGTGTTTGCTGTTTTGGTTCCTGTTTCAAGGCAGTATGGTGTTAGAAACAGTAACTTGCACAGAGCATTTTAAATTTAACTAGAAGCAGACATGTAAACAGTAAAAACATCCTTTTTATTTTTATCTTACTCATGACGATACAGACAAATGAGCTATGCTCGTGTTACAACACATAAGTCAAAATGAAAATAAATGGAAATAAAAAGGAATTGTTCAGAAATAAAGTATTGAGAATTATTATTCAATTATTATTGAGTATTATCCACTGACAGATGAATAAATTTAATGGACAGATTTAATGCCTACATTTATTTTAAAAACTGTGTCAGAACAGTATATATTCATTTATACCAGACCATAATTTTCTGTAGTAATTAGAGGGCAAACAGGAAACAAAGGTCCTGCTCAGCAGAGATTACAAGCTAAATTTAGATGCCACATAATCAGCCATATCAGGAAAATGCAGGCTTTGGTGTATACTGTGTCCCATCTCTTTTCCTAAAATGGATACAATACACAAAGAATATATATTGAAACATGCAATTGTTCTCAGTCAATCTAGTTAAGCATCCTGGGATATGTTTGGCCTGAGGATTTTACTTTGGCTATCCTCAATATAAATTTATAATAATCTTAGTTTTGATTGAGCCAAAACCAGTGTGTCACACAGCCCTAAAGCTCCTTTGCAAGTCCAGCCTGAGTAAATACTGGCTTAGTCTGGGTGAGAGAGGTTGTAAGACTTTGGTGAGTGCACCAGCTGGTGATTTGATTTTATTATGTATACAGATCATCATGACTTATGAAATACTGTAGATAATTCAAAGAATTTAAGTTTATTACTGCTTTCAGGGCCTAATGGTGACTCTGAGGCTTTTTGATCTGTGTTTGGTCGATAATATTGTTTCAACCTTTATCATACCAAAAAAGGGAGGGAAGAAGAAAAACTAAAATAGTTCTGGAGACTAGCTGCTTCTCTTCCATCTTTCTTATCAGCAAGTCTATTCCACAACAGGTGAGAGAATGACTCAACAGGGGACAATCCCTCGCCAAGTAACAGCAAAGGAGGGTGGATAATGATACTCTGATGGTGAGAAAGTGGTGGCATTTGGGCTTGGTGAAACAGAGCTTAAAAGAGAATATTTAGGAAAAAGATCTATTTTGTTATATTTTAATTGGACGGGAACTTGTGTACAGTCGAGTGAACGCCCATGCTATGGAAATTTTTGCTGGAAGTGTCAGACTGTGTTTATGTCTGCTTTATCATCTTAAGTTTAGAAATGAGTGCTGTATTTCAGAGGAAGGGATGTAATAGTTTTGCAGAATATTCATTACAGTCTCTCTGAATTCCTGTACTTTTGACACTTGGCTTTCTTCACTGCTGCATTATATTAGGATGGAAAAGTAATGATTTCATCTGTTTGTAGGATAATTTTCTTTGCTCTGTTTTATGTAGTTTCCTGAAAGCATGGTAAAATACAGACTAGAACAGAATTGACTATTTAAGTTGGAAGGGACCTGCAGTGACCATCTAGTCCTTCTGCTTGACCACTTCAGGGCTGATCAAATGTTAAAGTACTTTTTAAGGGTATTTTCCAAATGTCTCTTACATGCTGACAGACAAGGGGCAATCACCTATTCCACCTATTCCAACTATTCCACCTATTCCACCTATTCCACCTATTCCACCTATTCCACCTATTCCACCTATTCAGGAAGCCACTCCCACTCTCTGGCCTCCCTCTCAGTAAAGAAATGTTTTCTAATGTCTAATCCAAACCTGTGCAGGGTGTTAGGTTCAAAATTTGCTGAATCTGAGTTTAAGCCATATCAGAACACTGACTTTGAAGAGTTTGCCTAAAGTGGATTAAGTTCAGTCCACAGAGTGTCTCACCAGTGTTTTGATCTGTGTTGGAGTACCATAGAGAACATGAACAAAGAAGTGCTGACGTCTGATTGAAAGAAAACAAAACACCCCAAAACAAACAACACCTCAGACAAAAGAAACCAAATAGTAGAAGGCTAGTTATAATGTCTTTCATTTTCTCAGGATGTATGTAACTGATACATTATGGTTTTTTTCCTTTTTTAGCTAAAATATTGCACTAAGATGACAGACATAATAAATTGTTGACTGGGATTTTTTTTACTAATATTTATGTATCTATTTAGTAATTAAGGAACAAATATGTGTAGTGTCATACAAGGCTCCATAGCTTGAGACCCAATTTATGTGACCTTGAGAACTAGTCCTTTAAATTCAGAGTAGGAAAACAAAAAAGGTTGCCTGTTTTTATCTGGCACACTCCTATGCTTGTGGAGTTGTGCTCCTTTTAAGTTCAAGTACCAGCATTTTTATGATAGGACTCTCATTTTCTAATCAAAAATTAATTTTTGAAAAATAAGAGAATTGTAATTGACAGAGAATGCTCAAAATGTTTGAATGCTATGGAATTTTCAGAAGAATTATTTATTTCTCCTGCTGCATGTGTTACTTCCTTCATTGACTCTGTTGGATATTTACTTTGAAGTGCATTAGCCATTTTAAGTGTGAAATTTAACTACTTCTCTGCTTTACACTTCAACAAAGTTGAAATCAAGAATTTCAAGTGTTAGGAAGCTGAGATTGTCTTCCTTTGCACAAAAAAGTAAGGATTAACCAGTATCAGACTGACAGTATCTTGCGGAGTACTTAAAAAATTGGTGCAAGCGTGGGAGGGAAGACAGAATGGGACAGTTCCAAGAACTGTGGAAATGCCAATCTGAAGAAGAAGCAGGAGCACCAAAGAATCTTTAGAAATAGTTCAAAATTGGTGCAATTTATCTAAAAGATTATAATTCTAAATCCAAAGAAAAAAAAAAAAAGAAGGTAGATTTTTTAAATTTTCAGTCTTTTGATATCTAATGCTTTTTTTCTTGCAGGAAGATTTATTGTAAGAAAATTATTTTACTCAAATCACCAGGACAATTCATAATCTGTTGTGTAAACTTGACTTTCTTTTGAGTCTTTAAGCTTCTCTCTGTGCTGGAATGTATAGCCAGCTGTCCCTGAATATGGGTGAAGCTGTAAATCTGGTATTTCACTGCACTATTAAGTACTGCATCCAGCTGTGGGGTCCTCAGTACAAGACAGATATGGACTTGTTAAAGCAGGTGCAGAGAGGGCCATGAGGGCTGAAGCACCTCCAGGAAAACAGTCTGAGAGCTGAGATTGGTCATCCTGCAGAAGAGAAGGCTCCTGGAACACCTCAGTGCCACCTTTCAGTTCTTGAGATGGACATTTGTGAGGGCAGTAGTAATACAACATTGAGAAGGGCTTTAAACTGAGAAAGGGCAGCTTTAGATTGGATATTAGGAAGAAATTCTTCACTGTGAGGATGGTGGGGCACTGGAACATCTTGCCCAGAGAAATTACAGATGCCCCGTTCCTGGTTGTGTTCAAGGCCAGACTGGATGGGGCTTTGAGCAATCTGCAAAGTTCCCTGCCCAAAGCAGGTTGGAACTAGGTGGTCTTTAAGTCTCCTCCAACTCAAACCACTCTATGAGTCTGTCATTAAGAAACTGGCAATTTGTAAATTAAATAAATCTATACATTTTTCAGTTTCTCTTGTGAAATAAAAAATTGTTAACTCAGTTCAGATGTACTGTTAACTCAGTACAAAATACCTGAAATTTATGCTTGAAGCTGAATATAGAAAAATTTCAAAGAAATACTGTTATTTCTTTCCTTTCAAATCAGTTCTTGCTCATTTGGAAGTTTTCTTTGCTTTCAAAGGAAATACAAACTCAAAGATGGCATGTTTTTGATTTGGCCCACTGGTTTTTTCTCCTCCTGATGCATATGCATGACTTTTTTAGGATACTGAGCTACGCTCAGTACTGTACTGTTACCAGCACCCGATTTTCTGTCACTGTTGTGTAGTAGTGAGGCTCTGCAGCTTTCTCTCAGCTGACCTTGGTGAGAGTTGTGTGCTGTGGAGGTGATTTGGTAGTGTCAGAAGAGGCATAGGAGAAGATCCACGATAGTCTGTGCTTGCTTGGGGTTTTTTCATGGAAGAAAATAGAAATATAAACAGTCTAAAAAACTTTGCTTCAGAAACTTGGAGCCTGATAGCTGAATTAAGTCAATTTTAATTTTCTAGTTATTTTCATTCTCTTAACTTCTCCCAAACTCTTGTCTTACACTTAGAGGTGGATCTATTACATCAAAGCCAAAGCAGATCAGTGTACAGAATAACAAATGCAGATATATTTGGAAAACAAGTCTCAGCCCAAACTCAGTAGGAGGTAGTAGGCTGATGACATTAGGAATATGCAGTGTAAATATGAATGTATGATAGCAACACAAAGTTATGTGGTACTAAGAATTCACAATTTCACTGCCTGGTATGCCTCATTAGGTAGGTAATGAATTTCACACATTCCAGGATTCAAACTGCCCAGCCTACTCTTATGTTTTTGCATCAGTAAGTCTATGAAAGCATTAATATATGAAAGCTGATGGACTTTAATAATGCTAATAGCATTCTTGATTAGGTTCAGAAGAAGTAGAATACAATATCACTAATTTAATATCCCATTTTTAAATACAGGCACAGACATTTCTTCAGAAATAAATATTTTGTAAGCAGATTGATTATTACAAAAGTAATCATCCATGAACAATAATTAACTACGTAACCATAAATTATTTTGCTTTTAATATCTAGAGTAACCAAAATCCTAGGAAAAAAACCAAACAAACACACATTTGGGAAAAGATAAATACTAAAATACCTAGTTGCCTCTAATTATACCTTGTAATGAAATTAATGGGTTTTTTTCATAGTCAGTTCTTTTAAAACTTTTCTATAAATTTTAAACAGAAACAATTGGATTAACTACATATTCGCTCATCTAGTTAATCAGATTAGTGTTAATCCTTTGGCTTTAGTTTGGGTATTTCCCATCAGTCTTAATATCATTTCTAAATCTAATGTAAGCCTTCATAATTATTTTAGGAATATTTAAGAAAGTAGCTAAATTCAATAATGCATTACATATTTTCTACTTGCAACAAAGACAAGATAATAAATCAAACATTTGGAAAGATTATTAAATCATTCCAGCAAGGAAACCCTCTGTTTTTTTTCCAGTTAGTACAATGTTACCATGAAGATATATTTTTCTATCATCCAAATGTGAGAATTTCTAAAGAAAAAGATCATTTAGATAACTTCTAAGGGCACGTCCATATGCATCCTGCTTTTGGGGTCATGGAAGAATCCCTGCTGACTCTACATTCTGACAGAATGGGATTTTAGTTTTGTCAATCTATTTCTCCATGAATGTCCTATTCTTAAGGATCTGATGATAACAGAGAGGCATCAAAAGATCATTCTCTAATCTGGCCATCTCCCTTGTCAACAGATACATATGTTTGTTTCTGCAGGTTACTAGCAAAACTACACTTAATTTTGTTACTTATTTAATAATAAATCCTAAAGAATCCTACAACTGTTTATGGTGTTTATTTCTCACATCAGAATTTTCCAGAGTGTATGACATTTTAAAATGCAAAGCAAATGATCTTCTGGATTGTGCATAACATGATCTGTTCCTTTTCTAATTTAGCAAACAAACAAACAAAAAATTATAATGAAAACTTCGTTTGAGAGGTGATAAATGTTATATAAATAATTAGTTCTGTAAAAAGTTGAGAAATGGGTGAATACTTTCTGACAGACCTGTATTCCAAATAATAAAATCTTGCATGCCCTTTTCAGTGCTCAGTATGGAAGTTGCCTTTTGCTTGATGTAAGAAACTAATTTCTTTAGATGTGCTACCAGCTTAGTCTGGTCTCTAACTCCCACTCTCTATAGCAAGGCATAAAGCATGCTTAACAGTGTTGAAGAATTATTCACTTGGTGCTTAGCAGAAACCACTTGACAGTTTTCAGTTCAGTCTGTTTGATCTGACACTTCCAAAGGAACAGACTGACCTTCATTAGTTTGAACATATGGAAGTGATTTTTAGATAAAAGAAAATAAGCTCTGCCCTAGTGAAACAAAACAAAATTAAATCAGACTTGCAATAGTTGGAAATAATAACTCCCCTAAAAGTGTCAAACAACAAAATAAGATTATGACTCTGTGTGTTTAAAAAAACCCAAACACATCTAAATCTGTTAAAATCTCTTATTGCCTGTCCTTCTTAAGCTCTGAGAGGGCAAGGAAAGTAACTTTGATCCCCTCTGGACTTCCATGCCTTGGTGTGTCAGGCCCATTTTCATTGCTCTTCATGATCCCCAAAAGACAGCTAAGGGCTCTGAGTGCTTCTTCTTCCTGGTTTCCTCTGCAATACCCTTGAATTGTTCATAGAAACTATAATATTGCACAATAGCATAGATGATTACAGTTCATTTCTTTTTCCTGGGTATTATTTATTCACTTGTTTAAATGCAGCTTAATTTTAGTATATACTTTCTATTTTGCCTAATTTTCTGTAAGAATAGGCTTTTTAAAAAATCTCTTGTTATGTGTTATGATACTTTATGGTAAGAACTAATATTTCTATAAATACCATAATATATTAATGGTACATAAAAGCTACAACAGACATCTTACTGGCATAAATGGCAGGCTTCACATTAGGATAGATAATCTACATTGCCACCCCAATATTAATTTGGGTTTTTTTGGCTAAATCATCTCATCACTTTATTGACCATGGATACATAAAATGTCTTAGATGACACATTATTAGCGTTTTTCCATATGTGCGTTGAAGGTTTGCCATAAGTTTCTAAGGTCATTGTTTAAGAATGACTTTTATAAGCCATTGGAAAAGGTCAAAGAAAAATGCTTCTCTACAAGGAAAGATGAAGGACAGCTGAAGCATCAATCACCACCTGAGCAGGCTGGCTCCAGCTGTTCTCTGCTGGGTACCGTGTCCTGTCCAGATCCATAATGATACAGACAGCAACTTAGGGGATAACTGTTCCTATAACTCCTTAAGTACTTCAGCAATTAAAAAAGAAATGTTTTAAACTTATCCTCACTTGACTCTGCATCTACCATCCAAACGTTCTCCCTAGGCCAGTCTCTCACAGAGAGAACATGAGAACAGAGACAGCATCCTTTTGTCAAGGGATGTTGTATGACAGGCTTTATCAAAGTTATTCCTCTTTGAAAAATAAGACTCAAGTCAGACACCTCCTGGTCTGAAAGGCAGCAGAAAAGAAAGTAGAGCACTTGCACAAAGAAATAATTGACAAATGGGGAATTTTAAATAAATCCTTTCCTAGTTAAAAAAGGAAAAATAAAAGTGTTTCACTTATTTTCTTAGAACAATACAATAATACAAATCAAGAAAATCACAAGATAAGACAAAGTTTGGGTGATATTTTAGCTGTGATTCCACTTATGTTGTTTACAGAAAACTGAGCCAAAATTGAAAAAAACCAGGAAGCCTTACATTTAGTGCATGGTTGCTGTTCTTTCAGAATGGTCTTGTAACCGTATAAAAACCGTATAATCTTTTTTTATTCCTCACAATTTGTTTATCCCTATTATGTGTAAGATTACACTGTAAAATATGTACAGTACTTAGAATATTTCTGTTTAGATCCATATTTTCTAATTTCTCCATTATGCCTCTCATAAAACCTGCTCACTTAAAACTTTGAGGACTGGAAAAAACTGGAGTGTTGTACAGCTGCAAAAGTTTAACTAAACCAAATTTAATATAGATTAGTATAAATTTAATGCAGATTTAGTATAGATTAGTGAAAAAGCAAGTGAAGTAAAATGAAATACATAATAATTAACTATCCAGAACATTCAAAAGAAAGTATAATATTGGGCTGCAATTCAAACAGAAATTAATCCAACCTGAAAATCCGTGCATCAGCAGCTTTGGTAACATGGATTAATACTGTCTATGACTGCTGTTCTCCAGTCATATTCTGCAGCATATCAGATTGTATTAGTCCCTTTAGTCATCAAATCTATGAAAATACAGTGAAATAACTACTTTTATAGGAAAATGTCAATATATTGACAATAATACTTTTGGGAAGAAGTCTCCTACAGTGCAAAATTAGTGTAGTTTGTGTAATTTGTTGGACAAGGAAAGTAGAAGGTTTCTCCCTTAAAAACTCTGTTGTTATTGACAAACTTATTCACTTTTTGAAGTGGGTACTAGATTCAATAGACTTGAAAAATTGGCATGGAATGAATACTTTTTTTCATTTTTACATAAGCTAAATATGTAATATGTATGTTCTGGTAACATGAACATTATTTCTCCTGTGACTGATAGCTTCTCCTCAGACACCTTTTCTGTTGTTTCCATTGTGGTTATATTGCAAACAGCAGAGAGTAAATTGTCTTACTGAAGCTATATTTGTCAATAAGATAAATTGATAAAAAGGCATGAACGTTTGCCAAAGAAAAAGAAATTTTTGTTTGTTCGTTTTCCTATAATGAGTAATATATGAAAAAACCTGGAAAAAAATTTGTTCATAAACAAAGCTGAATCTTAAGGATGCTGTCTCATTCCCTCTTCTTCACTACATGTGTTCTTTCCTCAATATATGGAATTAATGATAACCGGATTGAAGAATACCTGTCTTGTGTCTGATTTCTTTAGATTCTGCTTTCTGCTTTGTTGTTCCTTATAGTGACTTCAGTTCAGCAGAATTTCTTTTGTCTATTTTAGTATATAATCACTATTGATCAGCAAGGAAATAGCAGAGATAAATAAAAAGAAATTGAATAGCAACCGTGAAATAACATACTGTCAGAATCTCACCATGCCATGAGTTACTCATTTGAGAGAGTTCAGTGTTGGACTGGGAGTGGTTGGAGCCATGCTGGGACACTTTGCAGTGAGCAAGCACAAAAGTTGTGTAGGTGAAGTTACAATGAGGACTTCTGCTGGAGTACTCTGATTGGGAAATGAATGGGGATTAGTTTTCACTACAGGAAATAACTTGTTGTATATACTTTGTTTTTCTGACACTCAGTTTAGATTTGTCAAATATTTTTGTGGTTTTTTATTCACATAGAACTAGTTGCTCGTAATACACATGGCCACACGTATTAAGAAAATATTTATTTTCATTAAGGCTGTAAAGAAAATTCTGTCCTGATTTTTCCAGGTTGCTCCTTTGCAGTCAGTAAAAATATTGTTGAGATAGTGGTTAATACTGATTTTTACAATATATATATAGTGCTGTTGTCAAATTTAGGGCAAGGAAGGAAAGGAAGAAAATGGGACACAAAGACATGCCACACTAAGAAATAAGACACTGGGCTTTAAAATGTAGAAGGCACAGGACTTAGCTGTAATGGACAATGTAAACTGAGGTGTTTCAGAGACTACTCAACCATGGGGAAAAAAAGTCTTGTCATTGTTATTCATTATTTAAAATTCCTGTGCTTCAGAGTTATTACTAGTATACATGGAGCCATGCTTGCTGTGTGTGTCTGTCTAGGTGTTTCCATTGTGTAGTTCTCACAGTATGGAGAGCAATGATATGTAAAACATGAACATTAGAGTCTCATTTCAATAATATGCTATTATAATGGAGAGTGCAGTAAGGACAATTACATTACTTTTATTCTTGTGAAACTTACTTTTTTAAAAATAAGTTTTTTTAGTCACATGTTTTTACTTAACTTTCAGGTTCTTTTTTACGTCCTTGTAATAGCTTTTGGTCTGCTTTTGTTTTATTTATTGAATATTATTTATTGAGGGCCTTAAATTTGAGGTAGGAAATAGTGATAATATTTTTTCTTTAGTTCTCCAAAATTTGTGCAAATTTATTTTTCTGGAACAATTACTTCACATGTTATTGGTTCTTCTATTTTTCGGGGTTTGGAACCTAACTTCTTATTTCTAGGTCTGTCTTCCTTGTTCCAGGTAAGGGAGATAAAACTTTGAAAGAAATTGATTTTCCCTATGCTGAACCCATTAAGCCCAGCCAGCAGCCTGGCACAGCCACTCACTCACTCACTCCCCCAGCAGCAGGATCATGGAGAGAATCAGACAGGTCAAAGCTGGAAAACTTCGAGACACAGACAGTTTATTAGGGAAAGCAAAAGCCACGCACACAAGCAAAGAAAAACAAGGAATTGATTCAATGCTTCCCATGGCTGGGCAGGTATTCAGCCATCCCAGGAGAGCAGAGGCCCATCACATGCCATGGTGACNCAAAAACATCCCTTTATTATCATCACTGTGTTCAGCACAAATCCAAAACACAGCCCCTTATCAGCTCCTGGGAAGAAATTTAACTATCCCAGCTAAACCCAGCCCAGTCCTATATACACACATGGTGACCTTAAGGATTTTATGAAGTCTTGACAGCAGAAATAGCCCTTAATAAAGGCTATGGTCACAGTGTCAGCCTGAAAGAACTTTGGGCTGAGATTCCTCACTGCTCTCTTATAAAACACTCTTAAATATATTGATAAACCTATTCCCAGTAGTACCCAATCAGGAAAAACCTTTTATATGTTCCAGTACCCTTGCATAAACCATTTGTGATGTTCACAATCTAAAAATTGTCCACTACTGTCCATCATTATTTAATAACTATTCTCTGACCCTTCTCATCTGCAGTCAGTAACTCATTAGCTGCAAGTGGAAGGGTTCATGGGTTTCTGAGGCCAGTTCTAACACAACATGCACTCAAATTACATTTTCTCAACTTTTTTGTTTGACATAAATCTATAAGTGGCATACACCTTTCATTCTGTGGGAAATATCCTGCTAAAGAGTGAACATGAACAAAACACATCCTTAAGAGACACTGATATATGTTGTGGTTTTCATTTTGGAAGTGAACCTCATATTTTAAGTTTTAGAGCCTTGGGGTTTTTGTTATTCAAAAGTTGATTAAATGGGAGCATCATTTAGAATTTGCAAATGTATAGTAATAAAGAGATTTTTATGTTGCATTAAAGTAAATGATATTGTCATAATTATAAAAACCTCTTTAATAAATTATTTATAAATATTTTATCTTTAAAAGTACTTCATTTTTTTGTATATTCTACCTTAGAAAAGCCAGATTAATTATGTAGATATCATGGTGTGTTTAACCACAAGTATAGTACATTGTTAATTGGGTTTAGTCGCTCACTAGTGCAAGAAAACAACACTTATTTTTTGGTGGGTTTTTGGTGGGGTTTTTTTTGTTGTTTGGTTTTTGGGTTTTTTTTTACAATATTTTCTTGAANTGGTTTTTGGGTTTTTTTTTTTGGTGTAGATTATCTACTAGCTTCCTGAACTCTTCAATTCCAGTTGTAATAAAGCAAAAGTAAATATATAAATATATATATATATGTTATTTTATTGAGGGAGCTAAGCTAAGTGTTTTCAAAGGAAAATGGGAAATGTTTTTCATAGATTTGGAGCTTGTGCATTCACAGTCACTTGTGTAAATGGGCTTCTGGGATATCCTGAATGCAGTTTTCGTTATGCAGCTTCATTTTCCTCTTGGGTGGGAGAATTGGTCATCACAGAATCCCAGGACTGTGGTATCTGATGAGAAACTCAGTCTTGCTGCAAAAAGCACAGTCCCTGGAGGAGGACTTCTAAATATCTTACTTACATACAAACCTCATGAGATGTTGTGGAACCAATACATCTATAAATATTTTGATTTTTTGTTATAAGAAATGTTAGCATTTCTTATTAAAAGCAGCTCTTATGAAAAATTGATATAACTGTAGATCCAGCTTTCCTTTGCACCAGAGGGTTTTCATTAATTTCTTAATTCTCTTACCCCCTCCAAAAAAAAACCCACCAAAAAACCCCCCAAACTACCCACACCAACAAGGAAACTTATAATAAAACAAAAATGGATGGGGTTTTTGTAGTTTGTGTTTTCTTTTTCATGGACAGCTGACACAAACAAGCTGTTGTACCTCTGTCTGCAATGCACCAAAATCTCTAGTCTGCCAGGAATCAGAAGATACAAATGTCTCAAAGGGAGAAGGAGCTAATCATCTAAGTAATGATTTCCAGGAAATAAGTGGCAGCTGTTGCCAGTGACACTGTGGAAGGTGTTTGGGCAGTCTTTATCCCTAAACCTCCAGCACAGCCCTTGAGCCTCGTGCTGTAGCCATAGCAGGGAGAATTTTGCTCAAGCAGCTCACTTCTGTTACTCACCCTTCCTGAAGTCTACAGCTTCTTTGTTATTTCAAGCATACTCTAAAACTTACATCAGAAATCCTCACCCAGAGAGGGCAAAGAAATGAGTTATTTTGTGACATGGGTATAAAGCTTCCTAAAACGAGGGGTCAGATTTGCTTCAGATTACATTTAAGCATTTGTGCCTTAGGTTACCCTTGCTGTGCTCTGATGGTGCTTTATGTGTTCCAGCTCTGTTTTTTCAGTTCCTTTTGCTTTTCCTTCAGCTTAAACGTGCTGCTATGTGTGCTTACTCAGTTTTTCTCCCTAGGTTTCAGTAAGGAGTGCTGAAAGATTTTGTTCTCTCTCTCTAAACCTCAGTTGAGTCCATGGAAAGATCTTTATCCTTTCTTCTGGAAGCAGGAAAAGCACTGATAGGTAGAAATTTCTTTCCCCTGCTGAAGCATTTCTCATCCAGACCTTTAGGCTGCACCGTTCTGTAACCAGCCTTACAGTGAGAGATGCAGTGTTGGAACTACCAGTCAATGAATATTTCAGTTGCTATCTGATTACTCTAGGAATCTCAGTTCCCTTCCCTTGAAGGCCTGTGAATTTGCAATGTAGTGAAGTCTTCAAAAAAATACTGAGAACGTACTGTCGTGCTGACTAATCTCTGGGATTTATATATATGTATGTATGAATGAAATGCTTATTCCTTTATGCACTGCATAGATTTTATTGTTTGTGGAGTCTGGGGTTTTTTTTTTATATTGTGTCAAGTTTCAGTTGCTTGGACAACTCGGTCTATTGGTGTTTTTGGGCTACTGTGGATGAGCCAGGGACTGGATGCTAGCCAATGCTTATTATCAGTGATTTTTAGTGATTCTTAAGTTTCCAGAATTTACATTTCTTTCACATACTGGCTAAAGCTCATTGTTATTTTATATTTAACATGAGCATATGAGAAAGTTGTTTAGCCTTTGCAGTTTTCTAATATTTGCCTTAATGAAATAAGAAAGTACAGCCATTAATTATATCTTGCAATAAATCTTTAACTAATATTACTCTAGTCCCTAAAGGATTTGTTCTTCAGAAAATCCTAAACCTTGTGTTGGTTTGTTAAGAATGAAGGATTGTTGCAGATACTTCTTCTCAAATGTGGTCCTATTTCATAAGGGTTTTTGAGGCATGAACCTGTCATTTCTTGCTGCATATGCATTGAAACACATGCTGTGTGTCATAATGCCATACCGTGTGACCCAGAATAATTTATCTGTTCTTTTTTGTTGAACTAAACTTTGATGCAATTGCAGTTTAAAAATACAGAAGTGTTCTGATATAGTCAGTTCTAGAAAGATTTTAATATTAATTTTTTCTTCCCTTTAAAAACCAGAATTAAAAAAAAAAAAAGAAGAAGAAAAAACTTTTAAGTAATTCAGCTTTTGTTTTTCCTTTGTGTTTCACCAGTTGAAAAGATACAGAGCCAGTGGGATGAAGTGCATGGATTTCTCCAAAGCCGGAGACAGCAGCTTCAAGAGATGTTGAAGGATTCAACGCAGTGGCTGGAAGCTAAACGAGAGGCTGAGCAGGTTCTTGAACAAGCAAAAACTAAGCTTGAGTCATGGAAAGAAATTTCCTACACCGTGGAAGCTTTGAAAAAGCAGAACACAGAACTTAAGGTCACTACTGAGTATTAAAATATTTCCGTTTGAGTTAATGAAGTCATTAAAGAAAATGTCCTCTAACTGTTGTCCTCTAACTGTGGACAGTGTACATTGCAAAAATATCTTCCACAGCAAATGAGAAAGAAATTAACCTGCAAAGTCTAAAATATGCATCACATATTCCTTGAATATGAAATTAGTCTTATCTTAACAACCATAACAAGTAGCTGACTGATCTTGCAGGAGGAATACCTCCCTTTTTAGCACAAGTATTTCACATCTGTTCAGCAACAGCCTCAGAGCACTGGTGCTGCACACTGGGAAATCCTGTAGTATTGGAATGGCTGTCTATGACTGTACTGCAAATGAAGCTGTCTAGGTTTTCTGGAAGCTGAGTAGCTGAGTTTCTGGTAGCTGAGAAAACAGGAAAAAACCCAGCTATAGGAAACTAAATGGATATATTTTGGAAATCAAGCATTTTAGATTTGCCACAAGATAATCTCACCAGCTTCAATCTTGACAGGGTTATTAAGGGAAAAAAAAATCCTGAAATGGCTGTTCCTGTGACTTTAGCACACATGTTGTCACATTATGGTGCTTAAATGTGTTAGCTTATATAGCTGAGCTGTACTTCAGGTAAAAAATATTCTCTGTTGCATCAGTTTTTAAGTTTCTTGTAATAGAAACAGTCATACTTTGGTGACATTCTTCATGAATAAATTTTTAGAACAGCTGTTTAAGATTAATAATATCTCATTTTCTACTGGGGAAAATCAAAATTGAAAACAACCAATCAATCAGCCTTTAAAAGTTATTCCTGCCTCTGTGAGAAAGAAGTTACCCAAGTATTTTGTGATATATTCTCCTTTTCTCCTTTTTTTAACTCCTAACACTCAATTTTTGGTTAAAGTTTGTGTACTAAGAGCAGTCCTACTTACACAGCTGAACGATAATGAACTGCTGTGAAGAGTTCATGGGGAAAGGTCCTCATCAACTGGTTTTGCTGCCAGAGAAAGTATATGTAGGACTTCATGGCTGGTTCAGTTATGTCCATAATCAGTTTGTTATTGCATTTAGAAGTAAATGTAAAATATGCTGGTGTTATTGCTTGCTTTTCTTTTTCTTTTGCTTGCCTATAAGAAGCATAAAAATGTTCATCAGCCCATTGTTTTTGTGCTGAGCTGAGGTTAAGTTTTCTCATTTAAGATTGTACCAAAGGGGTCATTGCTTGGGAAGGGTAGATTATGGTAAACAAGGGCAATCACTCACTAATGCATTGGAAAGAGTTATAGATCATGTGTAGTACTGTCATTCAGCAGAGAGGACTCCCATTTGTCACTGTCTTCCTGCAGAGATACAATCCTGGCTTCTGCCCAGTGTTTGTTTTAAAAAAAGGAAAAGCTTCAACGTAGTCAATGTCTCAGCTCTGCAAAGACTCAATTAACAAAAAAACAGTTTTGTGCAAAGACTATCTTATGTCACAGTATTGGAGTGTCTTATGTTTCGAAAACAAATTACTTAACTAGGAAAATAATTGAAAATATTACTTTAGAAATTGACTTTTTTGTCCACTTTTTTTATGAGAGTATACGAAGTTGAGATGAGATCCATCTAAGAGTCTATGCTTTATGAAAAAAAACTATGGGGTTGTTTGGATCAACATTATCTATGGAGAGAAATAAGAACATGCCATTCTTCTCCTCGGCCCCCAGAGTTCAAGAGAAGAAATAATAGTGTACTTATTCACAGAATGTGTCTCTACCTACAAACAGTCTGGAAATGGAGACCTGCAGATTCTTTTGCTGCTTACTTTAGAAGCACTTGGGCTATCTGTATGCTCAGCCATTCCCACCAATCTAGATCTAATGAGATGGATGTGTTGTCTCAAGTTACAGACATTAACCTGTAATTTTAGTTTCAGTGTCTCAGCTAGTCCATCTTAATTTATGCCTTCCTGATGATATGAACATCAACAAGCTCTACTCTTCCAAAGTTGTTAACTTTCATTTATTTGGTTTTGCCAAGCCTTTCCTCCTCAAGTCTACAAGAAATTCATCTCTGTCTTAGAGAATGAGGAGTAGGAGGGGTGGGGAGAATTTATTTTCCTATTTTTCCTTCTCCTTTCTGTGTTTCTTCCATGCCAGCCTTCCTAGAGGAATTCTCTTTGTCTGCCAGTAATTCCTATTGTGTCAAATCCCTCATCAAAGTTTCTCAAATGTGACAGCATCAGCTGTTATGCTCATGCTTGAAATAAGGGGTCATGAAGTCTAAGGAAAATGGAAATTTTTTTTTTGAGTTATCAGCTTTATATTTCTGCTGTACAGTATTATCTAAACTGAAGGACCTAGAAATACATCAAGTTCTTAAAATAAATGCTTTCCAGGCTTCTGTGCCAAGCACATATATTTTGTTGTTGTCCCCTGAAGATGTAGAGTAAGTAGGCTGTCTTTTGGCCTGCTGTTACACTGATGAAGAGGAAGCTGTAATTTCTATTCATTTGCTTAGAGGGAAAGAGAGAGGTCAGTGCAAGACTTAATAAATTTTTCAGACTTATTAATTTTGTCAGCTTTGTATCTCAACACAGCTTGGTGTAAGAAAATAGTCACCAAGTGTTCTTCTGATTTGCTTATTAAACATTGTTGGTCTGCCTAAAGACAGCTGAATCAATATGTAAGTTCACTTCTGCTCTAGGGGAACTTTTAATCAGTGCTTGTGTTAATGCATTTCTGTTAGGGCATTCTAATACATGAGTACATGGTAAACTCAGTAATACCACTCTTGATTATTACTTTTTTACTATGCCAGCATAAAACAAAAATCTATAACTCGCTTGTATTTGGCCATTAATGCAGTTAAAAGAATTTTAAAATTTTATTTCTGACATTTAAAAGATAGAAGTAACCAGGTACTATAGCTAATAATTAAAAATATTATTAATTTGAATCAGAAATTAATTCAGATTAATTTGCTGAGAATTACAGCATTTTTTTCATTTTTTTTTAAATTTGGTTTTTAAGTATTAAACTGGTGTTAAGTGAGGGGAACCAGAATATGGCAATATGGCCAATAAGAATCTTTTCCCATCAAACCCTGTTTTTTATTGTTCATTAAGTGATGACTGCAGATGGTTAACTCAGCAGGCTGGAGGTTATAGGTGTATAAATAGTACACAATCACACCTCAACCCCTTGCATCACCACGTCATCAGACCGTAAGCTAGTGTAAAACTAACCTTTTCTTTATAGGATACTGAGCTTCTGTTTGAAAGAGGAGAAAAAAGAAAATTAAAAAAAAACACCAAAACCCCAAATCAAACAAAACTGCTAGGACTGCCTGTTCACTCCTTGGCTCCTTGCTTTGGTAGGAGCTAGTGAGGCATCTTTTCCCTCTCTATACAACTTCATCTGGGATAACCCATGTGAAGAGGAGGAAGGATGGAGACATTTCATTCCTTTCCTTCATTGACCACTAATCTCTTCATCTAAACAGGAAATTAAATTGCAGCCTGGTTACATCCCCTGCCCTGTTGGGACTCAAAAGGCTGGGCAGCCTTCCACTGGCAGAGCTCAGGGTGTGAACTTCACGTCCTGAATTTGTGGATAAGGCTGAGGCTGCCTTTGCTGGCAGGGTAGTAACTTACTAGGGACTCTTCTGCCATTCCCTGGGTACCAAGATGAAGAACAAAATCAGCTTTTTGTGGGTTTTTATTATTACAGAGCTGACAGTGTACTGCCTTGATTTCAGTGAAACAATTAAGTTCATGTTATTGACTATGTAGCAAAAAGTGAATTAGAATTCCTTGATTAAAAAAATAAATTCTTTAAGTAGATAAATAAAACATGCTACAGATATACAGAAAAAGGGCAGAAAGACAACTTGATTTTCCAAATTTGTGATTTAAAAACAGAACTGGATGATGTTGTACATACATACTGCTATATTTGAACTACTGTGCATCATTGATTGTGTTCCACTGGGCGATCCTGGGAGAAAATAAAGTGCAGCTCTGATTTTGTTGCTTGTTTTTAATCAAGGGTTCTGAATTGCACAGGCTTTATTCCTAATTGCATCAACTAGTGTCTTCTAATTAAACATTATAAATAAATTTATATCTTAGTAACATGATAAATGCAGAGCCTTAATTCTTTAAGCCTTTTAATAAACTCAGCAAATTCCAGTGACAACACAGGCAAAACCAAGAGAATGTTTTAAAAAGAATGTCAGAGAGAAATTAAGGTAATGTAGCATTTTCCTTTAAAGAAGAAAAAACCAAATGTGGTCTTAAGTAGATAAAAGATAAATGAGGCCTAATTACATAAAAGGAAAAAGAGGAAAAAAAAGAACACCATGAATGTAATTCTGAAGTATACATTGCAGTCTTGTGGGAGGACAGTTAATGGGCCTCTGGTGGGGTAGGCAGGTAAAACACATACCCCAACACTTTCTTCTCAGTGTCTGCACACAGAGCAAAGTCAAAGCATGCACTCCTCAAAACTGTTAAAACATTACATATCAATTTCCTGTAAAACAGAAAATACAAATAGTTTCCATCACCAAAGCTCTTATATTCATCATTTCTTTCCTGAGTGACAGCCTAGTGTTGTAGTGTCAGGAAGTTAATGGATTAATGTTGAAGTTAATGATGAGAACAACACTTTTGGAAATAACCTTGTAATGGATATTCCAATTTATTTTATTATAAAATAGGGATTGAAATATTTTAGAAGGTCAATTTTATTCACATGGGTCTGGGCAAAAAGATCTTATTTTCAAAGTAAAGTTTACAGACCATTAATTTACAATGTAGGCAAAATATTATGGTAACTTTTCTATATAAATCAGTGAACAGTCAATCTGCTGGGATTCTTTGGCAGAAAAAAAAAAATTACCTGTATGCCTCTGTAATTTTAAACAAAGAGTTAGAGTAAAATAAAGATGGATAGACCTTAATGTAGAAAAGATACTTGCTATATAAGGTCTACAAAACTAAAATTATAATTACTGTAGAATTTATTTAGTATTTTGTATATATATTATTCTATTTATGTAAATATTAAAATATGTATATTTGTTGTATATCATTCTGGCAGGAAAGGAGCTCAGTTGGCAGACTGTTTCCAAAACAATCACCTGCCTGTATCTTCCTCAAAGAAACAGTAATGTATTCCACAAAATTATCACCTCTTCTGTCTAGATCTCCCTACAAGCAAAGAGAAATTTCTTAAAAAATCGTCAAGACAGCTTCGTCTTGGCTGAGCTTAACCATAACACATTCAGAGGGTTTTCAGGATCAGGGGCTTGTAGGCTCCTCCTAATTTTTGATTGGTACAAACAGGATCCCTTGCTCAAAACAGACAAAGGAGCTGTCTTAGTACCTGAGGCTGTCGGGTGCACAGAGTGATCTGCCCTCTCAAGAAGAAAGAGCACAGGAAGTGGGGGAAGCACCTGTTTTAATTATAGAGAGAACCTAGAGGTGCTGAAGTAGCCTTTTAACAGATAAGAGTAAGGGGGAAAAATTAAACACACACACACCCCCGAAAACTCCATTTAGACTCTATTCCAAGAGCAAGTGCATTTTAGTCCCAGTCTTAATCAAAATCAATTTACAGACCTTCTGAGATTAAAACATAAACACATGAATTATTTAACATTTATTTATTTATACTTAATATTTAGAATCTTTCACTAGGGATTACATGTAAGTTCAGCTCTATGTGAAGAATTCCTTATCTGAGTCAAAACAAGATTTCAAAAGGAATATTGCTTTGGGAGAATGAAGGGGGAAAAGCTATTTTTTTCTTCACAGGCCTTTCCTGATTTGTGTATTAAAGCACAACAATAAAGACCATCGAGTCTTACTGTTTGTTGTCAATAGCTTCAAATATTTATATGCAACTTACTATTTCTATTTACAAAAAAACCCTGTTTTTCAATTTGTGTTGTCCATTTTATTGGCTAGTTGCAGTCTGTTTAGTACTAAAGTACAAGTAGGCAATCAATTAACTTTGCTCTTTCATTTTGTTGTTACACATTATGGATTAGCTATGCAGCTTCAGTGCATTTGTATGGAAATTTGCTCTGAGAGAAAGACTAACAGGAAAGATGCATGGGAGCTGGCTGCTGGCTGAGTGACTGCTGTGGATTTCCCAGCTTGTTTCTGCAGTGAGGCAGCTGGCCTAGGTGAAGAGGACAGAAGAAAGAAAGGAGAAAGTGGAGAGGAAAGGAGGAAACAAAGAACGACCAAAATTTAAAAAGCTTTTTAGTATTAAGCATAAATTATCATTATAAAGATATGGATACTTTTACCAGTAGTATTTTGCTGTATTGCAGATTTAGTGCTGTTCCAGTAGATGGCATAATTACATAAACAATTTGCAAAAATGAACTAAATTTGGTAAAAAAAAAACAACCTGAAAGCACAGGTATTAATTGTCCAAATCAGTATTATTTCACATTATATATAAAAAAATAATAATCAGAATATATGATTTCACTGTATTTTCTATCTCAGTATTCAATGTCATAAATAATCGTAGTTTCCATAATGCATAATAATGCATCCATCTAATTATGTCTCAGAAAAGAGTAAACAACATTCTAATCCTTGGTCATCAATTTGAACTGTCATGTCTTTTCCAGCATTTAGAAGTTGGTTGCTTGGTCCTTTCAGAGTTTAGAAGCAGTCCTGTGGTCTTATGACTAAAAGAATTTAAAACATTTAGAAAGACTGATTTTCATTTCCAGTAAATCTGAGGAAATTTTGGGGTTTTTTTTCCTTCTTTTTATACAGATGGTGTAAGTTATTAATCTCCTTTTCCAATAATCATACAATGTATATGATCATTTTATGTTGCTCTAAGGATTATTCTTTCTTTCTCTTTTTACTTCAGCAATTTTCAAAGGAATTACGACAATGGCAAATAAATGTAGATGTGACAAATGACATGGCTCTTAAGCTGCTCCGTGATTATTCAGCAGATGACACCAGAAATGTACAACTGATGACAGATAGCATTAATGCATCGTGGGCTGCCATTAATAAAAGGTAGGATATAAATTCTGCTATTAGATTTGTTGTTTCTCTCCATTAACATTCATTGTCCAGCTGTGGTTGGAGTTTATAGAAGATGTAACTTTTGCAAATGATGTGACTGTAGTGATCATGATTCTTCTGTGGAATGTTTTGGAAATATTAGTTATTTTTTTAGAATACCATTTAATTATTGCCAATAAAATTTAGCTTCCTGTCAATTTTCCTCTGCTATAAACAGTTGCCAACTAACTTAAGCTGACACATTATATTTCAAGTATTTAAAATTGTTTCATATATCTGTACTATCTCCACATTACAATCACAGTAGTGATTCTGCCTCATAAACCAAATCTGAAAATGACAGACGTATTCTATTGAAGCAGGTTCAAAGTAGAAAGGTTATCCTGTATCTTTGAAGCAAATCTCTAGTCAAGAAAGTTTTTATTAAATCCTTGACCACATTCTTGATTACATTTCACAGTCTTTCAGTGTTTGGTTTAGATACCAATTCCTTATTAAAAGCTATTTTTTGCAGCTTGCCAACAAATTATGAATCATCCAATATGCAGTCTAAAAGATTATAACACATTGCAGTAAAAATTGTTTTCTTTATAGTAGTAAAAGAATTTTAAATCATTGCACATAAGATTAGATATGCAAAAATTATATGAAAGTTGTTTTAATCAGTATCTTGGATTGAGCTTTATAGTTTATAACTGAAACTATAAATGAATTAGATCTTAACATGTTTTAATTAAAGTCTATGAACAAGGCCAAAGTCAGTTTGGCTAAATATGCAGTAAATTCATTAGATATTCTTGCATAATGGAGGTTACTTAAAACACTGATGACTACAGAAGTTTAATGTCACTTTTTGTTCAGTTTGATGTTCATATGAGTGAGTCACTTTAGCAGCATTTTTCTGAAGCAAACTTACAACTGACTTAAGACCCTGTTCAAATGAGAGAAGGGATACGCCTGATGTCCACTAAAAGAAAAGCACAAAATAATTTGAAAGCTTTTTATTTTTAACAGAGATTTTAGTATAAACATTCTGTTTATACCTGCTTGCATTTCTCCTGTTACAGTAATGCCATTTTAGCTTTATTAGAAGTTGCCATAGCTTTACAAGATAATGTTTAGCTCAGTGTGGCCTGAGAATGAGTTTGAGGGAACCATCAATTTCTGGATGAGAGAGGCTGGGAGTCAAATGCTCAAAACCATTCCCCATGAGCAGATACAGTCAGCAGCTCAAAAGGATGAGATGTGAAAACCAAAGGAAAGTGCTTTTGTCCGTATTTAGAACCACAACCCCTGCTTGGTGAGAAGTCTGGGGTATGTGTGTAGCTGCTGTGACTGCTCTGTATTAATTGTAGCTAAGTGTGAGTTTTAAAATCTGTTAATGCCTCAGGCACAAGCCCAGGTGTGTCTAATGTTGTCCAAAGATGAGAATTGCCATTCTTGCATGGATTCTGCAAGTACTAGGCTAAGAGTACAAATTCTTCAAAACACATTCCTTGCAAGCTTCTATAAAATGCAGAGAGGTGTTAGATGAATTACTGTAGTAAATATTTTATGTCTAAGAGACCTGCTTAGGTGACTGAGTTGGCATTTCTCTTTAAGAAATACAAAAGGTTAGGAATAAATATGGACTGTGAAATGAGTATCTGAGGTTTTGATTGTATGATGTTGTTACATTTCAAATATATTTTTAATTTAGTGTTTTGTACACAACTTTTGTAACACTTCTCATTATTTGGGAACTTGAAAAAGAAGCATGCTGCAAACAGGAGTTGATAAGTTTCTCTAAGGGCTGGATCACATTTTTATTGGTCTTTTGTGAGACATTGATAAATATGAACATTCTAAGGCATCAAATCAGCATAAGACTTTTACTTAGAAGATTTTCTGCATATGTAGATTTTTTAGGTTTCTTTGAAGTACTAGTCAGACATTTTGTTCATGCAGCAGCTGCTGAGTGAGGTTTTGAAAAAATATCCTAGATTTCTGGAGGGATTTAAAGCCATGTAGATGTGAGACTTAGGGACATGGTATAGAGATGGATTTGGAAGCATTGGGTTAAGGTTTTGACATGATCTCAGAGGTCTTTTCCAACCTAAATGATTCTGTGATTCCTTTGTTAAACAGCCCTGTGGAAAGTGATAATGAAGTTCATGGGCCTTTGGATGATTTAAATGCCAATTTGTTCTGGGTTTTTTGGGGAGGTTTCACTTTAGATTTTTTGCCCTCCTTCTATACCTCAACTCTTCAGCTTTCAGGATGCATAGAGAAATAAAAACGGGGGGGTTTATAGTTTTGGGGATCATTTGTAATGTAAGAGAATATTTATTCAGTAGAAAGGAGACGTGAATTGTTTTGTCACAATCTTCAAGAATGATTAGTTCCAACTCAGATATGTGTGCAATGATTTCAGATATATTCCTGTGTGTTATTTTCATCCAGAGAATGAATAAGGCTCTGATGACTTGATCACCTCACAGTGATAGTAGGAATAGATGCCAAATGATGTTCTTGACCATTTGTCCAGTATTTTACAAGCAGTTTTATCACTTTTTATGCATATCTTAAGTGTCGAGAGGAAATATGCAGATGAAGATTTTGCTTTCTATTTCTATATTGTTAAGTTAAATGCCCTAAATATTTTGTGATTATTTTCTTTTAAAAATTAAAACTAAGAGTTGCTTACATTGTTTTGAACTGGTTTTCCTTAAACCTGTCATTAATGTCAGAATTGCGTGTCGATGTAAAAAAAATCTGAAACCTGCTCTTCCATGAACCAGTTTACTAAGACAACAGGCAGGCAAGCAATAGGAAAATTGCACTTTGCCTGTTGGAAATAGTTGCCAAAGCAAGTACTTCAGTCATTAAGGCAACATCTGTTAGCTTGTGTTCTGTTTTGCTTAAGTAGATTTGCAGCTGATTGCTGTGTGTTTACCCTTTGCCTCACTGTTGTGTTTTATAACATCGAGCTATAACCAGTACCTCTCTAAGTCCTTTAAGAGACAAGCTGGTGAATGCTTGATGGTTGTTTCCCTTATTTTTTTGCTTGAAACTTTTTAATTTTTATTTTTGTGGTTGATACTGTGAAGATACACTAAAAAGTACATGAACTGATCACTTGGGCAAAAGCCAGGCTAGTTTTTATACAGGCCTCTTCTTCTTTAGAAGCATTGATTTTCCGAGAAATAGCCATATTATTTAAGCTGAAGCAATTAAAGAGAAAGTGATCTCTATTGCTTGCATTAACAAAAATAAATTTAACAGATGAACTGAAGTCTTCTCAAGAGGAGAAAAAGGGCAATGATAAAAGCAGCCATTAGAAGTTTGCTGTATAAAAAAAGTCTGTTATGGTCGTGTTATGTTACTTACTCCTTTTGTGGGCACACACATTTTATGTGAACTACCATACAAAAACATCAACAGTTGCTTGTATTTTCCTTTCCTGTGAACCCACTAAATGTGTTAAATATAATTGACTTAAATATTAAGCTAAAAATTGACTTAGATCTTTCTTGAATGAATGTCTATTATGAAAATAATTGCATAACATACTCTGAGAATTGTTTGGGATTCCAAACCACTACTGTATAATAGACATCTTCAAATATTCACACCACCCACCAGTTCCTGTGGCCAAGTCAATGGAGCTCAGGCCACAGAGCAGGTGTCAGGAGCTTTCACTGCTCAAAATACTTTTTTTGCTCCTGAGACAATATAGAGGACCCACCACAGTCTAAACATAAAAAGTAACTTTCTTGTCTCCACTACAAGGTATGAACAGTGAAAAATTGGTGTAAGGAGGCAAGGAGTTGTATTTCTAAACCTGTTTGAAAGACCTGAGGTGCCAACTCCCATGTTTAACTAAGAATGGTGTTGATTCTCCTTTGCAGCCAACTGTATAAACACCTTGATTTTCCATGTCAGCTGGACAGTATAAAATGTAAATGGCCAAACAAACTAAGGACATAAACAGTACAAAAGTATGATGCATATCTCCTTCAAATGTAAATGCATAATAAGACAGTAATTCTAAGTTTGAAAAAGATAATATAAATGTGGTCTTTCAGCAGCAAACTATTCCTAATCAGCTGCTGCTTGTTATAAAGACAAAAATATTGGAATGTAACTTTTATATGTACATGAATTTTATTAGTATAATTTTGTTACCTGAGAAAGAGCTCAATCATTCTGCTGGAGATGTGTTTTTGTAATAGACTGTACCCATTCTAACAGTATTTTACTTTATGTTACTTGTGGAAGTAATCACATTTGCTTTACAATTGTATTATTGTCTGGGTGAGAAAAACTATATTTACACAGCAGCAGCAGCAGCAGAAAGAAATGTGAATTTTCTTGAGTTATACTGAAGATTCATAGTTAGTTCCAGTATCTAGACTGTATCTAGGAGCCATCTCTGAAAAGCTTATTTGCTCGTTTTTGCTTGGACTGCTCAAGTCAAGCAGCAAAGAATTCACAGTCTCCAAGCAAACTCATCGTTTCTCTTTCCATTCTCCTGCTGTTTTGAAGCTTGGTTTGCATTTCTAAAATCTCTATAGAACCATGAATATGAGAAGCTCAAAAAACTCTCTGTGCAGGCACACTTTGTGGCCATGAAAATCTTGTTTACTTGAGAAGACTGTTTATACATCTGTGCCTGCAGTTGTTGTCCTGGTTATAGAGCTGCATTCATGGGGGTGTGAGCAAGAAATCCTTGCAAATGTGACTGAAATGAAAAATGTCATTTTTGATATAAATTTATTTTTTTCCCCAAAAAGTACTATGAAAATTTTCATTTTTATCATCATGCTGTGGTGATTTATTGATTGGTTTTCAATAGAATTTTGCCAGGCTCAAAGAAAGTAGACATGAAGACAGACTGCTTCTTTACAATGTACAAGTCATGCTGAAGCTTGTTATTTACACCAATTTAGCAGTGGATTCTAATTTAAAATTGCAAAGTCTGGTGGAAAATATCATAATTGTAGGGCAACTCTTTTGTTTTGTGAGAGATGTTGATAATACATTTATCTTTGTTGCCTGCACTATTTAAAGAAGAAATTCTCAGTCTAGATATTTGTCAGATGCTGCCTTTGAGAACTTCTCTTGGTATGAAATCTTTAAGGACTTAAGTACTTGTACTTCATCAGTAAAACTGGTCACAGGAAATGAAAGTGAATTTCTGCAATCTGAGGTATCACAGTTGAGATTGTGCCAAGGACCAAATAATTTTATATGTCAACATGTTTATTCTGAAGAACTAATGTAGCTTTGTTGACTATTATTTTGAATAAAACAGACAAAAATTTCAAAAATAATCTGGGACTATTCTGAAAAGTCTGAATTTTATATGGGGTCCTCATGTCTTTCTTATTAGAGAAGTGGGTATATGAAGCCACTTATTTTAATGAAATTAATTTGTCAGTAAAGCACTCTACAATTCTCAGGAGTTACTCTCCAGCAGAGTTAGCAAACTCTAAAGAAAAACTCTGTATTTACTGCTAGTGATGCAAAAATGTTAAGCCTTTTGTGTTAAGAATATGGATATCTTTAAAGTTACCTAAGAGTTGTTTTCTGATAAGAGATTAAAGTAATTTTTGTTTTCTTTGTTCCATTCTATGACTGAAATTTTAAATCCTCAGGCAAGGACTATAAGGAGGGTGGAAATGGCAAGGTTTAGGTGTTTTGATTTTAATTTTTTATATTTTTTGATTTATGTTTTACTTTTATAATTTCTTAATATATCCATTTTTAAAAGCATTCCTAAAAAACCATTTGGTGCAGAGGGATTATTTTATGATAAAATACCAAAGAGAGGAAACGTATTTGAGAGACATTCTACAAACTGCCTACAATCTCAAGCCAATATTTAGGTATAAAATATAATATCAATCCTACCAGCAATGACATCAGTTAACAATGCTTTGCTATTTTTTCTTCCTGATATCCCTCAGAATGATGAGATTTCATCACATATAAGAAAAATAATTGTAAAAAGAAGTAAATGAAGCTGCCAAAGGAAGCTCATATAATCAGGAGATCTACAAAGTCATCTTAGCTGCTTATATTCTAGTTTTATCTTAGTTCTCCACTTAGTTGACTGCACTTTTTTGGGCAGTGCTGACATCAGATCCAAGATGAGAATTCAGTTGGTGGTAGTGAATGCTTTTGGTTTAATTTTTGAGAGGATGGTCTTGGATACGCTTTCAAAATGCTGGTAGGATGCACTGAAAAGGCAGTGTTACCCAGAATACTGTGTGATTCATCATCTCCACCTTTGTGAACATACTCCTGTGATTTTTGAGAAACTCTTTTACAATTATAAAAAGGAAAGAGTTCTTGAGTTATTTCAGGAGAGAGTAGCACCAGTAATACAGTGTTTGATAAAAGGATCTATGGATCCTTGTGACTTCAGGGATGAGTTTCTTAAAAGTTTTAGCATGCGTATAAAGAAACTAAATTTTCCCACCACTTGAATATATATATAGTCTAGTGCCTTTATCTCTTCCAGAAAGGCAATAGATCATCTGTAGGTCTGCTAAGTCCTCCCACAGACAAAAGAAAATTACTTCACAGCAAAAAATGTGACTGTTTTTGAATTAAATGGCTAGGTTTAGTCTGTTCCACAAAGGATTTTCTGAGATTTCTAGACACCATGAAATCAGCTCTTTGAGAGCTTAGTTGTTTTGACTTTAAAATCACAGAATCTCAGAGTATTCTGAGGTATGGTAGCCACAAAGATCATCCAGTCCAGCTCTTAAGTGAATCACACATACAGGGATGGAATCCACAACCTTGGTGTTACTAGCACCATGCTCTTATTTTAATCCAATGTTGATTTAATTGCACACAATTAAATAGGAGAATAGGACTGGTATCTTGCAGCAAGGCCATCAGTTTCCAATAGTGTGAGCAAGCTACCAAGAGAAACTAAGCAGGAAACACATTTGGAAGACCATTCCTTACTGCTCAGACACTTGCTATTTCAATTTTTTTTCCTCATTCTTCATTTTTATTTTGGTCTTGATTTAAAGAAAATTCTGTTCCTTTGTTCATAATTACTGTGTGTTAAAGGCTCTCTAGTCCTTTCTGTTGAAAATGAAGACAGTTCTGGTGTTAAAGGGAAATTCAACTGGGCAAAATGATTAAATACTTTATGGAACAAAATTCTAAAGGAAGAGCTGTTTTGTTGCCAGACTTGAATCATAACTGGAACTTAGTGTGGGCATATCAAAAGAAAGCTCTATTTCAGAAATCTTCCTCTTTTGCACATGCAGGAGATGAAGGAGGAGCAAGGCACTAAGGAAGAATAAGTTTGATTTGGGAAATAACAGAATTGTTAATTTTTATTCCCATCCCGTTAGAAAATTAATGTGTTGTTCTTTCTCTTAAAGGTGAAATTTTCTGAAATAATAAGAAAATTTTAGTTTCTGTTTGAACAAGAACAGAATCCAGTGCTCTGTGCCCTGAAAGTCTAACCTTAAATCTATTTCCTATTAGCCTGTAGACAAATTACCTAACTATAGAAAACTAATTTTTGCTCTCATCCAGAGCTCATAGAACAAATGAATGTCTTTCCAATCCCCTCAACAGACTTCTTATCACACTTCTTGTCCTTTAAAACAAACTGAACAGAAATTAATAAAGCTGATGGACCAGCAGAGTGCCAGGAAAAGGAGTTTGACCTTAGTTGTCATGTTTTGTTTGGATTGTTATTCCTGTAATAGCCTTTTTTTTTTTTTTTCCCTGGTGTTTTCCCTTTATTTTTGTATTTTTTCAGCTGCTGTGCAGTTTAAGATTTCCCCTCGCTGGCTTGTCAGTCATGCTTGAAGCTGAGGATAATTCAGTCTGCTGTTAAACGCTTAGGCTCTCTTTGGAAGTTACCGCCAAATGTGTCAAGTTAACAACAGCAGTTCTTGCCTTTTTTATGTGGCTGTTTTTAGCTATGACTGAAATTTCAATCGCATGCTTTTATATAAAGCCACAAAGAAATCAACAAATAATGAGTCCCCATTATTCCTGATAAGGATCTATGGCACAAGAGGCTGATGGTCGTGACTCTTGCTGACCACGGCAGAGATCTGGGAAAGTGGCAACACAGAGGGCAGATTGGAAAGCAGTAGAATTAGCAATGTGGGTTTTTTGCGTGTCCCAAAAGAGGCACGGTGAGAAATCACTGACAGGTGAGATTCCACTGGTAAATCTTGAGGATAGAGCATTTATGGTGTATCTGATACAGGTGCATAAAATGGGAAACAGTAAATGGGAATTTGTGAAAAGGAAAAGATTTTGTTGTTTGTCATCCAATATCAATTAAATTTTGACCAATACCTCAAATTTAACTGACCTGTTATAATTCCCTGACAAATTCAAGAAATGTAGAACAATTCTCAGCTACTAAGCATTACATCTCCTGCAAACTACAAAAAAGCATTATCTTCTGCAAATGATATGAAATAATAGCTCTTGGAACTATCACTCTAGCTGGCATTTCTGCAGGTTCTTCCTTTTTGCAAGATACATAATCAGTTACAGCTGATTATTATTATAGATGAGATATATCTGCTTAAGCACAGTAGTGCCCTGTGGCAATGCATTGTATGGGTCCAATTCATGATATGATTTTTATCAGTTAAAAATGTGCCCTGTATTTCTGAGATTCTATTTGTTTAATTGACACTGTGCATAGTAAAAGCAGTTTTGTGAAGTGCCTAAAGGGCCAAGCTTGCAACACCCAGTTCCCACTTTCTGCATTTTATCTTGGTAGTGTTATATGTTTGCTATTGTCCTTATTTTGTTTTATTGTATTTTTCCTATTTCTTATATGATTTTTCTTTTATTTCAGTTCACATCAAGTTAGAGTCTAATTTAGTGTTGGGATTTTTAAAATATAACTTGGATGCATTTTCTGCACACAACATAGCTTATATACTAGGTTGTTATTTTTTGCCTTAAAATCTGGAAAGCATGATGCTGTTTGTTATCAGTAATGGTAAACAGTTTCAAAATTTCCATGAGTTCTTGGTGCTTGGAGCATGTCTGAGGTTGATGCTTCAATTATATTAATTAATTAGTAGTAGTGTCAGTTAATGAACCATATACCTTTACTGATTCCAAGAAGTTAAATCTATTTTTGAGGAAGTTTACCTGTAAGCTGTCTTCTCTTTTTTTCCTGTGGCAACACCAGCAGAATACACTCATGAAATAAGATGGTACTAAGAAATCATAGTTCAGATCTGCCTTTGATGACACCCTACATTTTTATGCTGCGTTGATCTCTTGGAGCTGTGGATATTTGTCACTGTTATTTCTTTCAAGTTGGGGGAAAAAAAAAAAAAAAAAGTAGAAGCGTGGAATTATTTATTAAATTTTGTTGGAATTATTTATTAAATTTTGCTCTATCTAAATTCATTTTCCCATCATGTCACTGCTTTTCTGTCTGATATGTCTGTCCTATCTGCTGGCTGGGACAGGGTACCCAGCCCAGGCTCAGGAGAGTGAGATAAATGATGGGCATAAATAGTTATTCCTTTAATTTTTGCTATCTTTTAGATGGTAATATGTATTGGAACCTTCATTAAGCTGTTGGTCTTGATTTAACATACTGAATTTTGTCAAGACTACAGCTAGTTCAGAGCCTGTCAGATTATACTGCCTTTAAATATTCCTTGTAGTGTCTGTTGTTTTGAACATATCTATTGAATCTTTCTGCTACCAAATCGCTGATGATTTTTTCCATTTAGAATTACTCAAATTCTTCTGAGTTTGACTAATCTGAATAAATCTGCCATTTTGCTCTTCATACCTTTTTCCCAGTGGTTCATTATTGCACTTAATATCACCTTTTACTATTCCCTTGGAAAAGGCTCCTAATGCTCAGGGTTGAACATTATTTACATTGACTACCTTATATGCTCTCAATCTGAGTTTTGTTTTATCCAAGAGGTTTCTGTAACAAAACCTTGCATACTTCACTTGCTTCCCAAATAGCTGCTTGTAAAGACATTATGATATACTTTATGGATTTCTTTAATAAGCTGAAGTAAAGCTGAATCACCAGTTAAACTGATGAATGCATCAGTTATGTGTTCATTTTCATGACTAAAGTTTGGAAAGTGGTTTGAGAACAGCTAGACATCTGTTAGAGAAAAGAAATGCATCTCCTCAGATGCTGGATAAATTATCTGTAATGCATAGAAGATACTTGCATGTCAGTGAGTAAAAATGATAGATCTCAGGCCAAATCAAGTATCTTTTCAATGTAAACACCTGATAACTATTTCAAAAATCATTAAGAAGGAAGGAAACACTGCAAATCATGCACTATTTAAGAGAAAGATTTGGATGACTGCCAGAATTTCCTGTGAGCACACAAAGTTTCAGGTACATCCATTTTTATCTTGTCCCTTCATAGCAGAATAGTCAGACTTCCTTAAGCCCAGGCTTAGAGATTTGGTGTTTTTATGTCTCTCTCCACTCTGTTAAATGGTTCAGAATTGTTGTTTGAAGGATTATGATTTCTTCTGCTAAGAATTTTTGTCTTTGAAATTCATCCAAAAAAGAATTGAGGTAGAACTATCAGAGAACATCCTGTTCCCTTTGAAGTCAGCTGAAGGTTAGCCATTCATCCTCAGTGGAGTTAGGATTTTCTCTGCAAGGCTTTTGTATCAAACACATACTGGAGTTCTGTTGAACTGAGAGTGAGTAGAACACCATCTGAATTTGCTGAACTGGTCTCTGGAAATTCACAACTTAATTATTTATTTTTATTTCCATGATTCTGAGGAATGGGCCCAGAGCTGTAGTTTCTTTACATGTTTTTGAATCTGCATAATAATAAATTATTAGTATTTTTCTATATTCTCTCATTACATCTGGTTGTGCTTCTTGATGTTTTACCATCTTTCTGCAGCAGATCAATTTTAATCAGATTATTTCCTTATAGTGGAGAACGTATTCTATATATTTTAATTTTCCATTGGAGTCTGAAACCTGAAGAGTAAAAAAATAAATTTATAAGGTATGGAGTGGCTCTTTGCAACTAATTATTTTTTTATTAGATTGTATAAATATAAGAGGCAATAGGCAGGCTGTCGCCTTCTTGCCCAGATGCTAACCAGTTTTGGTTACCAGCTGCTTCTAATCTGAATTTAACAGGGCTATTTTGTTTTTTTCTGGTTAGCATTTTATGCTTCTTAAAATATGTTGACAAAATACATGTTTTAAAATATATTGAGTCAGTCTGATCCATCAGCATCTTTGTGTAGTGTGAGTACTACTTGAGGCTCATGTTTTAGAGGGAAAAAATAATGTATGTGTTTATCTAAGTGTTTATTTACTGGTACTTAATATGATGCATGGTACAATAAGAACTGTAAGTGCTGCCAGACAAGTTTTCCAGCCTGGGAATTGAGGCTTCTCTCTCTTGCGTGGTAGCAAATCACTTTTTTGCTAGGCCATGAAGTTCAACCCTCAGAGGCTGATGCTCCAAATGAAAATTACACTAACAGTTTAATAGTATCCTTTGTGAGCCCTAATTGATTTCATGTAATGCCATCAGTGCATTTCACAGTCTTATTAAATCTAGTTGTTTCTGCAGTAAATAAGGCTAAGAAAACAAGTGCCTTTAGAATATAATTAATTTCATGATCTGTTTTAATTATACTTCACTGTCTTAGAAAACAAAGATTTTATCTTACTAAATTGCATCTGAGTAATTAATATGCTGTTTATTAAATGGTATTGCTGATGGCCTTGGAATTTTGAAAGAATTATATGTTTTGGAATGCAAGAAAGAACTTAATTCTATGGGTTATAGACCATGAAGTATGAAGAAAAACAGAACAATAATCTTTTTATTTCTTTTGGTAGAATATAAGACTAATTTTTTCTTTTTGGTTTAAGTTTTGATTTTAGGATTTCTTCTTTTTTTTCTCTCTTCCATGAGGGCAACAGAATTGTCAAATATTGTCTTCCCATGTCTTATTGGGGCATTACTTGAATTATGCAAGGACTGGATAGGAATCTGTTCTGTGACTCCAGAGAATTGAGGGGGGCGGGATTGCCAGGTTGTTTGTTCTGCTGGATTTTGTTTTGGATTTTTCTTTCCTCTGGATTTTTTTTTTTTTTTTTACTTATTTACTGATTTAAGATACTTCATTAAAATTTTGATTGAGGGCTATTTAGAAAAGCCTCTGGAGTAAATTATCAGAATATTATTCTGTGTCTAGAAATAATTTCTAATGATACCTCATATGTCCGTGATTGTTGAGTGTTGTTCAGATTCCCTTCTCTCTAAACTGGTGACAGTTATGATTTACTCTCAGGAAAACGATTGACTTTAATGAGAATTTATCAGGAGATTAAAAATCACAAGTAAACATAAACTGTTTTCAATAGCATAAAAGACAACCTGCAACTGATTGTAATTACAAAGGAATCCCCTTAGTTTCATTAATAATTGCTCTGTAGCTCCCCATGTAAGTGTGATAATCTATGGTTAGGATGAACATAGAGAAGATGTACACCTATGATACATTTTATATATTCTTAACCTATGCCAAGGCAGGCTGGGAAAAGAGAAAAAATTGATGGGAGCAAGAAAAGCCTGTTAAAAAACCTTCCCTCTAACTCTCACTCTCTCTTTTTTTTTCCCATTAAGAGGCATTTTGGGAATGCAGGATCCCATAAATGAATAGAGTATAAGAAGAGGCAGAAATTATTTTTTAAAAAGCTGATGAGAAGTTTTCCTACAGGATAACACAGATCCCTTTGTGATGGTGTTGTCAGGTGCTTAATTAAAAGGGGATTGTTTAAAGGTCTATATAGAAGTCCATATATGTGATTTTGTTCCACAGGGGGTGATATTTCCTTTATTTTTAGCAACTCTTCTCAGTCCCATGAAAAATGTTGTAGAATAGATGGGCGATTAATATCCATGAAACCTTATGGATAAATANGCAACTCTTCTCAGTCTCATGAAAAATGTTGTAGAATAGATGGGGGATTAATATCCAAGGCTGATCTGAAACTTTATGGATAAATACAGGGTTTGGGGTGGGTTTTTTTCTCTTTTTGCTATTCAATACCTATTGTGCTTTAAAAAGAAATGTATGGGCCAAACAATCTAAATTCAAAAATATGTCTTCAAATTGATTTAGTATCTTTAGTAACAAAGAAAGCAGTTCAGAGGAAAAGGCTGGGAGAAGAGTTGATGATTTTTGTTATTTTCATACAAGTCCTGGTTATTTCAAGAAGATCTGTGAGAGATATACGACTAGAAACAAGCCAGCCAATGAATAGTAGCAAAAGAAATAATTTCCTCTCTTGCTGCATCCATTTTCCTAAGTACAGAAACACTGGAAACATATTTTCTTGTTTTGAAGAGATTTATAATACAAAACTGTTCAGGAAAAATGACTTGCATCTTGCTTAATATAGTGAGTAACTATTCGTTGAAGCATTTCCCCCTTTGTCTCAAAAGATTTTAAAGAAAAGACAAACTATGGTTTATGATCAGGAGATGTTTTAGGATGTTCTAATTTTTGTATCTGAAGAGAGTGTTGTGAATGAAGGAAACTGTGATTGCCAGGGAAAGAGCATGACTTTGTCCATGTGGAGATATTCTGAGTTCCAATCAGAGCATGGGGACATTGAGGGCTTTTGTTCTTCCTTCCTGCAGAAGTAAAGAGAATCAGCAGAGAGCTGCCTTTGTGTGTATATTTTGGACCAGCTGTTGCACTTAATCTCTCTGTATGCCAAATTACACCTGGAATTTAAAATTATATCACTGGTTATTCCTTTGTTTTAAATATGGATGGTGCAGCCAAGACAGAGATGCCCTTCAGCTTATCTGGAGACGCCAAGTCAGCTCTCAGGCTGACTGATCAGGTTGTTGAGAAATGAGAGAAGTACTGCACTGCCAAGGTTTAACTCCAGCCAGCATCTCAGTACCATCAACCACTTTCTCACTTCCCTGCAGCGGGGAGAAGAATTGGAAAAAAAAGCTAAATCTCCTGGGTAAAGGGCAATTTAATAATTGGGGGAATGGGGGGGTTGGAATTATGCTAAGTATGCTACTAATATTATTATTAATTGCAGTTATAAGGAGAGGGAGACTAACAGAACCCAAGAGAGCCAAGTGATGCACAGTACAACTGCTCAGCAGCTGCTGACTGATTCCCAGCCAATCCCCAATCCTGTCTTTAGAGTACAAAATCCTGTACCAGCACACCAAAGCTTTCCTGGTTCCTCACTCAGAATAATGACAGGCTAAGGACCTGTAGGTATATGTCAGCTACATGTGAACGCTGATCCCAAGTGATTTGGATGCTTATTTTGTAGCCCCAAGTTTGGTAACAATTTGAGGTTTTCTAGCCATTTACAACTAAATTATTTCAGAGGTAGAATTGCACACAGGTGAGCAATCTCCAGTACTGTAGGATCAACTTGGTTAAGAACATTTTCCAACAAGCCAGACAAAATAGTGATAGTAGGACATAAGTTTGTGTATATAAAGATCACTCAAAAAATTTATATCCACATCCACTTGCCAGTGATCTACAGCAGACAAAACCTAGTACCTCTCTTCAGAGGGTCAAACTAAAAGGCACATTTATGTAGAAGTGTTACTGGAAAAATCCTAAGTGTCCCTTAATTGTGATGTTAAGTTAGTTGACAACAGGAAAACAGTACCTAAAATGCTGTCTCAATGTAGTTTTGCCCACTGAATGTTGTATCAGGAATTCCAGTGTTAATCTGCACATTCATCACTTACTATTATTATTAACTTTAACCAGCACTGTAAAATATAGTACCTCAACTCTGAAAGAAAGTTCCTCTAACCAGCAGTCCCAAAATTATTGAATATGATTTATTTTGAATTTGCATTTCAAAATTATAATAGTTATTTTAAGAATTTAATTTTCATATCTGTGACATCTCTTTGTGTTCCAACTTTATCTGAGGTTAAATTATTCTGCCTCTTTGATAGGTTCTTTATCAGTACAAGTTAAAGCAGCTGAAGAGTTACCAGTGTGAGCTTAAATTTACTTAGTAGAGAAAATTAAATATTCCAATAAAGCTTTACAATTGTTCCTTTTTCATATTAGTAAAAGAGACATAAACCTCATGAAAAAGGTTAAAACTTTTTCCTGCATTAACAGGAAGATGGGTGTGGTTCAAATTCTCTGTGATAGTTGGTTGAATATAGGAAAAACAGGTAACTTTTTAAATTTTATTTTATTTTTTATTGTATCGAACTGTACTGTTAGAAAAGAGAAAATACAATTATAGAGACAGAACCACATGAACTGTAGAAGTAAAACCATTTCCTGATGCTTTGTCAGCCAGTAGTCCAGGATATTTTATTTTATATCTCAGTAAGATAACTTTAGATCACTACTGTCTGCAGATGGAAGTGTGATTTAGTGATCTATTGAACACTGAATGATATAGAGTTGCTTTATTTTTATTGCTCTTAAGGAAATACCTGAGGAGCAGAAATGTGTTAGTTTGTGCTCTGCACTTACTTCATGCCCTGTAACCTGAGCATCTCAAAGCATTATTCACACCCTGACCCTCACAGTCTATCCCATACTGTGAATGAGCATTGCAATTTGAAATACACAGATACTTATAAAATGTGAATGATTCGTTCCAAATTAGGTAGCAAACACTACAGTTGAAGAGAAATGGGATATTCACACTTGCAGAGCCTCTACAAACACTGAATTCCTTGTGTTGAATGGGACTGGGTAGTGCTGAATTAAACGCTCCTGAGCTAATTTCAATTACAAAATCACAGAACATTCTGAGAAGATAACTTAATTTTCCCCTCTTTTTCTTCACTAATATTTGTCTACTGCTGTTTAAAAAAAAAATAGCTGTTAAAGTTCTCAGCATGGCAGCAATGTCCTGAAACAGAGGCTGGTAACTTTCCATTTTTGTGGATTTTTTTTTTTTAAACCCTTAAAAATATATTCCTGGCGCTATAAATGTTCACACACTGCTTGAATCACTTCCTCTGACATGTCACCATTATCCCCTCAACTCAAAGCCTTCAGCTGACATGTACGTAAAGGAGCATCATAACTTCTGTCCTGCAACAAAGCTCTTACAAAACCTAGAGTTGGTGAGTCCACTGTCACTGATGCCACTAGTTCCTAAAAATCAAATTTACATGGATGGTTGGGGGCCAGCTTGCTTACTTTTAGACATTAAAAAACTAAAGCTTGTGTAAAATTAAAATTGTCAAAGTTAAAGGTGATTTACTGTTGTAGTCAGGAGAAATAGTTTACTCTGACCTTGGTCTGGTACAACAGATGTGGATAGGCAAGGTTCAGGAGTGTGCTGTAGTGTTTGTACTGTGTAGTTTTCCATTTACACTAAAATATAGTTCTGGTTACTTCATGTTATGTCCTTCTTGTTTGCACTTACTGTGAAATTAAACACACCTGGATAATACAAACTAAAGATAAAGTGTCTTTATTTTGGTTTTGTACAATAATGTCTTGTGCAATATACATATTTCTTTAACTCTATGACTCTGTGCAATTTAGCACATGATGGATTTGATGCTCAGTTTTATTCTTCATGTTTAGACCTTCTTTTCTTATTCTAACTTCATATTTCTGTAGTGAGAAAGTCAAGTAGAGTAAAGTTTTCTGATATGTCAATGCAGCTGATATTAGCTGTACCAAAATTTAAAATGCAAAATACTACATATTTTCTGGTGGATGTATCAGTGTGCTTATGGATAAGAAACACATTTCTGTAAACTGAAAGAATTATGTGCCATAAGATTCCTGTGCATCATAGAAGTGCCAGAAGATTCTTCATGATTAAAACTTCATTCTTTGCCCAGATCAATAAAATGCTATATTTTTTCATGAAGTCTGAGAGTTTCTCTAAAACACTAATTCTGACTTTGAGTGATCCTTCAAATTGCTCTCCCTTTTAATATCTTTTTCGTATGTGTACTTGTATTTTGTTGTTTTTAAAATATCAGTGTGTATTTACAGAATGTTATTATTAGAGTGTTGCTATGTATTTTTAGGAATCCAGGTGTACAGTAGTTAAAAACATACCTTTCATGTTATGAAGGAACTGCATGAGAAAAAATTGTTTTATGTGATTCTGCAAAGGCTATTAACTACCATGCTGCACACAGTAAATTGAATTAGAATAATGCTATAAAGCATATCTTAGAATTGTGCTCTCAAGAACTGAAAAAAAATACATTTAGTTCATGCAATTGTATTCCGTTTCCAAGTTGTGTTGAATAAATGTAATGCTGGTTTTGAGCTAAAAGTGGTAAATAGGTCAATATAGTCTTTTCCAGGTAAAAGATTTTCTGTGTCTTATTATCTTTTAATGTATATTGCTAGTATAATAATTTCTATGTAATTATTCTTTAGTTTTAAAAAAGAACAAAAAATTATTTCATTGCACTTTTTTGGTTTGTTTGTTTGTTTTAAATTTGGAGAGTAGCCTAACCATAAGCCATATTTATGCCAATGTAGAATAAAGCTGGGAAAAGGATCATGTTCACTATTCTGCAGCTGAGTGTTTCCTTCTGACAGCCCCCTGGGGACACCTTCTAATGCAGGCTAAGCAGTGCATGATGTGGAGAGTTCTTGTAGGTGGCAACAGGTGCAACTGAGGTGAAAATGCAGTCTATTTTTATGCTTGAAAAAAAAATGGATGAGCGAGTTTGTAGTGAGGCATTCAATAGCTTTCTCAGTTTTTGAATGAAAAATAAGTCTTTTTTTTTTAACAAAATGGTTGGGAAAAGCAAATAAGATGTCAAAGGATTAAAAATATAATAGAAAAATGGCACTTCTTGTGACACTAGTCTCTCAGGGAGGATAATATTTTCCTGTAATGGTTGTCCTTGCCTGTACTCTGACTGACTTTTTCTGCTCTTACTATCCTCTGCTGCAATTTAACTTGTCAAAAAACATGCTAAGTCAGTGCCAGTTGGCAAAACTTGTGGTAGATTTTTTCTTTTTTCTTTTTTTTTTTTTTTTTTTTTTTTTTGTTTTTTGTTTTTTTTTTTTTTTTTTTTTTTTTTTTTTTTTTTTTTTTTTTTGTTTTTTTTTTTTTTTTTTTTTTTTTTGTTTTTTTTTCTTTTCTCACTTCCACTAGTGAACAGGGATTTAGGGTGATATCATTACTTACCCAGGATTACAACCACATCATGACAGGAAACAGGATTAGAAAGAGAGATCAGCATTTGGACCTCCTCTGATTAATTACAACTTGAGAAATTATGTCTGCTGGAATCTAGTATCCTAGTCCCTCCCTAAATAACTAGGCAGGAAACTGAGATATGTGAAGACTACCACAGATGTGTAGATTTAACATAGATGTGCATCAAAGTGCATTCATTCCACTTGAAGTAAGGCACATTAGCAAATGACCTTACCAAGCATTTTCAGAGCTTAGAAAATTATTTAGCTACCATGCTGATGTTAAACAAATATGCATGTGTTACAATAGGTAAGTAACCTTGACAGATTTGTGTTAATAAACAATGTCATTCTTAGCTGGTCATGTTTTTAAATGCATATTTTGCTCAAGTTCAAAGCAAAAAAATCAGTGAATACATGACACCTACATTGCACATGAATGCTGATATAACACAGGCCTGCTTTAATGTTTTTTTCAGCACCAGAGTTGCTGAAATCTTTAATGTTCTTTCCTAATCTTAGTTAGACTTTCCCCAAGGATAAGATGGCCTTCGTTGTTAAAAATTGTATTTTATCCTGTAACTGATAAAGATCATCCTTGTAATTTATCACATTCAAATTGAAAATAAAATATAATAAATTAAAAACCAAAACAAACAAACAAATAAATCTACAAAAATCACAGCACAAACTTTAGTGTTATAAGGGTTAAGGTGTTGAACACAATCTCCAAATGTTTTAAGTCATGAAAATTAATCATCTAATTTATCATATCATGTGGTGGCCAGGAACCATTTTGTGATTTCTAAAAACAAACAAGCATTTCCACTGTAGTGCAAGAAAATAAGCTTTTATTAAAACAAACCAGGGAATAACTTCTGATTTTCAACTATGCATATTTTAGGCATAGTACTTTGAAATAACTGCTTAAGCTTTTGCTTAATTTTATATCAAATGGATTAAACTTACTACTTCTCAGGTGAAAATATAAAAAAAGAACACTACCTGCCAAACATACAGGGCAAGTTCTGTAGCTAATGTAATAGCAAACTTACCCTGATTGGTACATGAGAAATATTTAGTATGTCTTTGTTATATTTTTATTTAATGATTAAGATTTGTTTTCTTCCAAAGAGTGCTGTATTTGATTATTTGTACTTGTGCAGGATTTTTGAACGTGAAGCAGCTCTGGAATCAGCCCTAAGAATGTTGCAGCAATTCTACCTGGATCTTGAAAAGTTCCTTGCTTGGCTTACAGAAGCTGAAACAACTGCAAATGTCCTGCAGGATGCTACACACAAAGAAAAGACACTAGAGGATGCCAAAATGGTTCGGGACCTCATGAAACAGTGGCAGGTAAGCCAAGTACTTCAGTATAGAGGCATTTGACAAACATGAGAGTTTATCAAGCATATCTGATATTTTTAGAAGTTATATAATTTGCATCAGGTTTATTCTTTGTAGCTTAACTGAATTAGTTTTTCTCCATTACTTTCAAATACATGAGAAATGGTAATTTGGTAGTCTATTATCAACACGCTCCATTGAGGTAATAAAAAGAGATAATGATGCAAATTTTCATAGTAAATGCCTGGACAGTTCTCATACAGTTATTTTCCTCGTGGGGAGGAAAAAATCTTAAAGAAAGATAATATTGTATTTAGTGTTCCAGAGAATTCTGAGGAGAAAGAAAATTAATTAGTTGAAATGGTGCTATTGAACTCTGTTCTTATACTTCCATTGCATTTTCTTCACTACAGTTATTGAGAGGAATACAGATATGTCTGCTTGAGGTCTTAAATTTCTGAAACATGAAGTTGATTGGCTGTTTGGAAGGCAGGACCCTTTATTCCAGTATTGATAGAATCATATAATAGTTTAGGTTGGAAAAAACATTTAAGATCATCAAGTCAACCATTAACTCAGAACTGCCAAGGCCATCACTAAACCACATCCTCAGATGCCAAATCTACACAACTTTTAGTAGCTCCAGGGATGTTAACTCAGCCACAGCCCTGGGCAGCCTCTTCCAAAGCTCAGTGACCTTTTCAGTGCAGAAATTTCTTGTATTCATTCATAGTGCAGCATTTTGATGTTGACAGGAAGTTCAAAACTGGAGATTTAAGGCACTGGATATTCTATGCCTTCGTTTATTTATAGATGAAAAACATACTGTGAAAAATTTTGTTATAAGTGATTTTAAAAAAAAGAGTAAATTTATATCATAGTTCAAGGATTCTTATCTGTAAAATAAATTCATTTTTTATGACAGGTAGTATTTGGAGTAGTCAGAACCCTGTGCTCTGTATCAAGCCTTTTTTTGTGAAAGCTTTTTGTTCAGGTACAATTTCCAGATAGTGGTGCAAATATTGTTGATCTATTTGCTAAAATCAGGTAATGGAGCACAATTTTATCAATAGAACAATTTTATGATGCCAGCTGAATGATCAGGAAAAAGAGTATGGCTTTTCATTCTGTTTCTCAGGTGTTGCTGCATTGATTCTTTCAGGCTTCACACCCTGCTTGTGGGAGTTCTCTCTCACAATTCACTTTGATGTATAAAGATGAAAAGCAAGAACATGACATAAATGTGTAGTTTGCACAGTTTATGCGTATAAAAGACTCAGACAAAAAGGAGCTTTACCAAGTCACAGAAGTCTCAGAAGTATGTATTTATGTTCTTTATGGAAAGAGGTTATTGCTCACTAATCCATACAATCAGCCACATCAAACATAAATAGTGATAAGCCTTTTTTTAAAAAACTCTGTATTGTGGATCAGAAATATACTTACTCTATAAAACACATCAGTCAATGACTGTATTCCAAGAAACTCACTTTGTAAACTGTACATGTACCAAAACAGACATATTCAAGTGCAGTCCATGTCCTCAATTTGGTTTGTTATCATCCAGTATGTGTAGTAAAACTGCCCCTGCCCCGGCATGGAAAAAAGTCCTAAATGCTTTCAGTCAGGCTTCGAATTTTCCAACTTTTCTTTTTTTTCTCCCATATGAAGTTTTTGTTGGTTTTTTTTGGTTTTTTTTCTTTTACCAACCAGGCTGAATTCAGTTTCTAGGAGGTAACATAAAATGGTGCTTTCTGATTAAAGAGCAGTGTCTCATGACTCTTTGGAAACTTTGACTCCCTGGATTTATTAGAATGCATAGAAGTTATGGTCAAATATAACAAATGGATTTAGATCTGCAGTTTCTGTCTTGCTCTTTATGCAGTTCCATAGAATTGGATAATGTAAAAATAGACACTAGAACTCTTGAAATGTTGAAATTCTGTTTTAATCTGATATTTTTAACCACTAGATGTAAACCAGTATTTTAATAAATAATTTTCTACACAAATAATGAAAAATCTAAGTTTCTGAGTTGAGTAGTAGCTTTATATCTTTGTCACTACAGATATTTATCTCACTTTTAGTGATCCATCAGTTTTCTGCTTACACTCTCAAACTTTATCTTATTTCTTTAAACAATTAGGACAATAATGACTTGCTGTACAGAAACTTTTTACGTAACAGCAGTTGCTTGTCTAGGAAAGTCTCTTATTTTAAGCATTTGTTTTCCTTTTCATGTTCAGAAACCATTAACTCCATTGTCACTAATAAAGATTAATCTTTCCTTAGTAGTTAGCAGTTCATTCAGTAGCCGAAGGAGTAAGGTGAGACTTATATATAAGTGCACATTCCAATTACCCAATGATGTAATTATATTAAAATGTTGCATTATAAACACCCTGTTTGTTTGTACAAGCACATATTTGCATGCATCATTTGTCTGAACTGACAGCAATGTAGTAGTTGAGGTGATTCACACAGAATACTTTCTGGAGAATTTTCAAGGATACAAACCCATTACACCAAGGAGTTGTGTAATTATGTGCTGCTGCTTTTTTTTTTCTAGTTGAAATACATCATATGTCCTCCTGAGGCTTGGTTTGTTAAGTAACCATATGAGAGAAATGAAAATTAATTTCACTTTCTGCTTTCATACTTCTAGTGATACGAACTCTCAGCTGTGTTAATTATAATTGTGGGTCTGTTTACATGACACCAGGCCTGCTGGTGACAGATGGGGTACACCTGTCCCAAAGGGGGAAAAGGCTCTTTGCACAGGAGTTATCAGGGTTTAGAGAAAATAAACTGGATTTGAAGGGAGAAAGATATGAAACCAGGCTTACTTGAGATAAGCCTAGAGACAGCATGTTTGGGGGATGGTGTTCCAGTGAGGTCCTTTGTCCTGACACTCAGTGGAGGTAGGGGCTGGAGATCCATGTGGCTGCAAAGATACAGGAGTTATTGCTGAGTTAGACACCATTCAAGCACCTCAGAAGGGCTGTACAGGAATTAAGGGTTGTCTCTGAAGAAAGGCTGGGGGATCAGTAGTCCAAAGTCCACCTGCACCAGTGCACACAGCAGAGACAACCAACAGGAGGAGCTGGAACCCGTTGGGCAGCAGGAAAACCATGGCACAGTTGCCACCACGGAGCATGGATGACTTGCATGCCTGGAGTGTGCAGGGGACAGCTATGAATTCCTTAGAAGAGATGGGCAAGGAAGGAGAGCCCTGTATGGAAGGGAGTGTTCTGACTGTCTAGGGCTTGATGCTAGTGACAGCAGGGTTGAGTGTTTATGATTAAAAATCAGGAGAAGGCCAACAAGGCCTTGTGGGAGTCTGTTACAGACCTCCCACCAGGTTGAAGAGAAAGATGAAATATTCTATAAGCAAAGGGGTGAAGTCTCATAGTCACTAGTCCTTTTTCTCATGGGGAACTTCAGCTAACAAGATGTCCTCTGGAAATGCAGAAACACGGCAGAGAAGAAGCAGTCTAGGAGATCCTGGATTGTGTGGAAGAGAACTTCCACTGTGCTCTCCTTGAGCACTGCTCATGGCTTGGCTGGGTGTGCTCTTTGCTGGGTAGAACAGTGGCTGTGGGGCCAGGCCCAGAGAGGGGTGGGGAGTGGAGCCACGTCCAGCTGGGGACAGGCACCAGGGATGGTCCCCAGGGCTCAGCGCTGGGGCCACTCCTCTTTTGTGAGGACCTGCTGATGTAGGTGGGAGTGTTTATCCTGGAGAAAAGGAGGCTCAGGCTTTCAGCTGAAAGGAGAATGTAGTGAGATGGGATTTGGTCTCTTCTCCTTAGAGGAAATGGCCTCAAGTTGTGCCTTGGCATGTTTAGATTTGGTATTAGGAAAAGGTTTTCTCATAGTAAAAGCTGTCAAACGTTGGAACAAGAACTTTCCATGGAAGAAGTTGAGTCAAAATCCCTGGATCTCATGTCACTTAGGGACGTGGTTTAGTGCTGAAATTAGTAGTGTTTAGGTTAATGGTTGGACTTGATTATTTTTGAGGTTTTTTCCAACCTTATGAATTCTATGATGGTATGAAGTACTTTTCTGGTCTGTTTTTTAGCAATAATTGTATGTGACACTTTATGCAGTTTATATGGTATCAGATACAATTTTAAAGCTAGTATGGATTTATCCTGTTACATTATGAATGCAATCAGTTAATATTAAGCATGTAGATGAATATAATCACAGATTTTTTTTCTGAAATCTGACAAAGAATACTACATGTGACACCTAGGTAAACACCTAGTAACAGGAGAATGCTTTTGTTCTATATGCATAGCTTACAAAATGTTTCTGAAATAATCTATGATGACTGACAAATTGCTGGTAGTATAGACCTGACTAAAAGTATGCCAGAATGTGATAAATGAAGCAAAGTTAATACTTTGGCATGAAATACATAGCAGATTTATTTTTATTGCCACCTTCATGCTCACTTAGCCTATAACCTAAGTAGTTTTCCATTAGAGGCAGGAGTTTTGTTGCTCCTAATATGAAAAATATGCAGTGCCTCAAGTTACACCTCAGAATATACAGTATGGGCACTACCCTTATTTTCTCACAGTGATGTTTTTACCTAAAACAAGGGACATGAACTGCAAGCAAGGCACTCTTGTCTCTTCTATTCCTATAAATACTTCAAAGGTGCTCATTTGTTTTTAAGGCATCCAGGCAGCTGTTTTTTACAGTAGTAAAAAGCTGAAGTAGATACATATTTCTGACACTTCTCAATTATTTATCAGGATTGGTTATTTGAGAGATAAAACATTGTTTCCAAATTTATTTCAAATATAATTTATATACACTTGTCCAGCACAGTTCATTTTGTGAATGATCTATGGATTAGATGATGAATCTCACTAAAATAGAAGAGAGAATGTATCTCTAATATTCTTTCTCATTTCAATACAATTTACTAAGAAATATTAATGAATTTTTGAATACTTCCATTCTCTGTTCTGAAACATTTTGTCATTCTCCACTCTGCAACACTTTTTCAGTCACTTCTGCTTATTGTTCCCTGAAAACTTTAAAACTAGTATATAATTTTCTTCCCTTACCTTTTTTTTTCAAAAAAAGAAAAAAAAAAAAATTCTCCATTTTTGCCTTTCATACTAACTTGTTGCCAATTCTAAAATAAAATCTGTTCTACAGTACCTGGAATAGAATAGCAGCTGTCAGCACCATCTTACTCTACTGAGTAATAGAAGAGAAATTCCAAAATCTTGAATTTTAAAACAAGTGCTCTTACAACCTAATCTGAAAAAGGGTTAGATAGCATCTCAGAGTGATATTTTTTTTTAAATATTGGTTAATATTACTTTGGAAACACATGGTCACAAAATTTTCAGTGTTGTAATTAGTAGTCACGAGGAAGGGGATTAATGTTCCTTTGTTATTAGCAGCAAGTGTTAAATACGGAATACTTTCACAGGAGATTCAGGTGCTGACTCTGAGTGAGGATGACAATAATACAACTGTTCTTAGCTGGATAGCAAGCAGAAGTGGTCAGAAATCAGCAATAAACCAGATAGGTAGATATCACTACTCTCTGTCAGGTATCTTGTTTCATTTTGTTTAGTGTGGATGATCTGTATCATAAAAAAAACAGAAATGTATTGCTGCTGCAGCTTGCCTATGAGTTGATGCATTAATGTGGATTCTGCTTCTGCCCTCCCTGTTTCTGAACTTAGAAGAAAAAGTCCTTATCACAACTAATTCTCTTTTGGGAGGCAAAAGGCTTGTTTTATCAGGATATCTACTACTCTGCTACTAGAATGAGATATAAGTACTCTTAAAACTTATTCTCATGAAAATAAACAGCTCTCAATTATCAGAAACCTCACATGTAAAGTAGGTGTTTCCAAATAAGAACATAAATTTCTTCTTTTAATTTCTCATTGGCATATGTTCTCATAATCATGGTAGAAGAAAAATCCCATTTTTCAAATGTGCTAAATAACCTCGTATATTCTCACTGGGTTGATTTATGTATTTCCTCTGTAAAAGTTTATTGAGCACACCAGAGGGATGATCCTAATTTTTCATTTGTAGATCAGCATTCAAACCCTACCACCTTTAAACACAGGTTTTCAAACATAAAATAGATGGGAAAAGCTTTTGTAGCATGAAGTGTGAGGCTCTTTTGTGTTGAGTAAGATTATTAGAGGAAAGCATGGAAAAATCACAAGTAGAAATGGAATAGGAGGCATAAGATGGTTTGCCATTATTCTAAGCAAGTTCCAATTCCTGCTTTTTCTCCTAACCTTATCATTTCTATAGGATGCCTTATCACTCTTTGGGTAGGCTTTTCTAAAGCAGGCTCTCCCACATCTAAAGAAGGGGATGGATGGACTTTCTCATAATCTTTCTGAGTACATGTCCTATTTCTCTGTAGCCCATCAATTTAAGTGACAGGAATTAGACTGAGTGATTTCCAGAACTTTGAAGACTTCTGCTATTCCATCTTCCCATGACCATCAGTATTTACTACTACAGTCTGACTCTGCCATTTAGTTCTTCTAGTCACTTTGTATTGCTTATAGCACATTTATTTGAAAAGTGAATAATCAGTGAAAACTAGGCAAAACCCCAGTGGTAGCCTTTAATATATTCTGATGATGAGTTTAAAAGGGTATCTGTTCCTTATGCAATTACGCCTCCTACCAGACTGTTCAATATACTTGGCTAAAGAGCACATAATTTTTCATTTGGGAGGCCAAATATGTGTTTTCCCAAGGCAGGTAAAGAGAAAAAAAAAAAGATTGTATTGTGATGATTAACATGTTAATATAAAAGGGATAAATTATATAGTGCATAACTGAAGAAAAGTATTAATTTTGGCTTAGGGCAGATATCTTCCTGAATGTGTAAGAAGTCAGTGACCTACACAGAATACAAATAAGGAATAAAAGTACAAATAATTTTCAAAGAAAAGTTATACTGGCTCTGTGAAAGGTTTTTAAACAGTACTGAGAAAAATAATTGTCTTCTAAGAAATGCCTCCAAATTTTCCTTTTTATGAGTATACAGCTGCCATGTCACAGGTTTTCTGCATGTGAATTTACAGTTTTTTATAATACTATCTGTTCTGTATATGCACTGTGCAGCAGTTGTTTAATGTAGCAACTCCCACTATCTAAATTGACAATGTTTGACAAAAGTAACTTTTCTGCACCAAGTGTCTCGTTTCATTTTCTGTCAGAAGTTAGGCTTCTTTCTTTCAAATACTGACAAGAATTTGAATCTCTTCTGTCAGCACCAAGTTCCACATGTTCATTTATCGTTGTATGCCACATTTTTCATTTGAATCATTTATTTTCATTGGATTCCATTTTGTAGGTTTTCTCTTTTGAGTGGATGATTTCATTTTGTTTATGTTCACTGCATAATATGCCATTTATCCCACATATGAGCCAAAAGACTATTTTTTTGGCTATTAGTACAGAATTATTATGTCAATCTGTTTTGTAATGATTCCAGTGGGTTCATCACCCATTATCACTGGTAGCATTAGCAATTTTCTGGAAGGGGACATTTGTCCTTCATTGTGGCAGTGCTGTATCAAATGGTTAGGAGATTATAAACTAGTGTTCAGGATTTTCCATTTGTTTAAAATGCCTTTTGTTTGAGAATTCAGAAAATCCAGCCTTAAATTGCAGTTACTTATAGTTTTACTGTGTTTTGTCTCAGTAAAACTAGATTTTGGCTTAACTTCCCTGAAATTGTTATTAAATAACTGTATTTTCAGAGGTCAAATAACGTAATGAAAATTTATAGCTACTTAGTGCTCTTTCTAGGGTTTATAACTGCTGTTTTTGTGTTGTCAGTTCTCTGATTTTATCTATATTTTTATGGAGGGGGAGGTCATCTGATGCACTGTTTCTCATGAGACTGAGGGAGCCTATGATGCTGGATATCAAATATAAACTCAAAAATTCTATTATATAGGTTCTTCTTTTATATGCATTGTATTTATATATACATTCTATTATCCTTCCCATATATTCTCATGTGGGCTTAGGCTTACACAGATGGCCTGTTCACCTTGTGTGCTATGTGTTTTTTTTCAGAAATGTGAAATTTTTTAGGTGAAGTTAGCAGGATGTAAACACTGCTGCAAGCAGACACAAGCTCTGCTGTTTGTATGTGCTATGTGTTTTAAGGTATTGAGTAACCATATTATAGGAATGCAGTACTGTCCTCTCTCCAGTGCTTTCCGTGCCCTAAAATTATTTGGAGGCCACATAACCAGTTTGTTGTTCATCTGCCACCTGTTTTTAGAGGAATTCTTACTGCAGGTGATGTAGAATCGACCTAAGAGCTGATGGAATCTAGAAAGCTGTGTAGTTGGCCAAGTGCAGTTATCCCATTTTCTTTATCTCCCTAGCAATGCAAGAACATCTGTGTTTGTACCTCCTCACACCATGAAATGTCCAAGAGCTGTTTCTGAATGTGTTTTGCTGCAGGAGGTTTTGCCACTGAGCTCAGCTCGGTTGCAGTTCCTTGTCTTCCCAGTTCTGCACAGACAAGGATCAGAGAGAAGCACTGCCAAAGGGCAGTTTAGTCCTGCTAAGCTGGAGCTGTTTGCCTCCTGGAGAAATATATTCCTCTCCTCTGGCTTAGAGAGAGGCTAAGAGATGTAGCTAAATATCTCACTGACTACACTACCTGCCTAAACTTGGTGTAAAATGTGTGTGTTCTCTCTCTCTCGTGTGTAGACGTGGTGGGGGTTTTCTAAGGGTTTTTTTTCACCTCATTTGTTGGTCTTTTGTAGGTTAAAGAATTTATAGCTCCATATAGGTCCTACCACTCTGTATACTTCTAAATCGAGGCAATAGAAGAGAAACAAGATGTAAACTCAGACTGCTGAGATCACTTTCCCCAAAATGATGACTATGAATTTAGTCATAGGTAACTATGAAGATATGTGAAAACATGTCTTGAATATTTCTTCTGATAGATCACTCTAGGTTTTAAGCCATGTCTTCTGCTGACCCTCCTGCCCACACAAACTTTTCACAAGCGTTAAAGCAGGATATTTGTTTGGTTTTTTTCTCTGAGTCTGAGAAATGTTTATGCCTGATGTTGTTCTGGCTCATCTTGCCTTCCCTCAGGTGGGAAAGTGTTAACACTTTCTGTCCTTTGTGTTTCTTTTCCATATAAAATGGGTTGAAGTGCCTGAAATAACAGTAATTTTTCATATTTACCCTTCTGTGTGGAATAACTCTTCTGACTCAAACTAGAGGTGGAAGAGGTTGTAGAAATGGCAGTAGAGATCAGAAATTTAGCTGTCTGTTTTTGCCTCAGTATATTAGCAGCTTTCAGCTGATCAGATAACACATCTAAAACAGAACATGGTATTTATGAACAATTATAGGAGAGAAAATAATACATTGCTTATCATCTTGTTATTTAGGTTAGAATTAGTGTTATGCACTAAGAGTCATCAGATTCATTGGTATGAAAGTGAAAATGTCTGGACTCAAATTAGAACGAATATCTTCGTCTTTGTGCTCTCTGTGTAGTTGAAAAGATAATGCAGAACAAAAAGAGGCCATAGGTGCCAAGAAGCATGCATATTAATCAGTTCTAAAGATGAACATTTTTATTTTCTTACTTTTTGTAATTTTTTTCACATTATAAATCTTCATAGCTTATAGCAGTTTGATTGAAAAAAAAAAAAATTATCAGTCCAAAAGAACTTATATCACGTTACACTGATAATTTGTTGTGAAATAAATGAATTAACCTTAAATGGAGATTGTGCAACTTCTTTTTATTAATGCCAGAATATTAATTTCTGGTATCTGAATCAGATATTACAGTTTTTAGGCAAACTTTGCCGATGGAGGAAATGTGAGCACCAACTAGTAATTAAGCAGATTAAAGAAATCAATTGTATTCTTCCCAGAAATGCCATACATTGTCTACTATATTAAACCTACCTAATTTTAATTTCTACCTCAGTCTTCTAGATTGGACATAATTTTAATGACTTTTTTTTTGCAACTACTTCATAGTTCAACAAAAAGAATAGCAAGACACACTTTCTAGAGGACTAAGTACAAAACCCAGAAGACTGAGTCACTTAATTTCATTGTTGAACTTCAAAGGTCTTTTGCTGGGAAAAGCTTACAGTTGTCCTGCTATTTTTTGTACTGGTTATATCAAAGCATATTTCCCTGATCTATAAATGAAGTGGCAAATCTTTTCTTACCAGAACTTGAAAACCTGCTGGAAGCTGTGAGATCAAAGCTATGAAATAAACCTGTTCTCACTTATGTTACACCTATTACAGTCACAAAAGTGCATTAGCCTGAACGGATCATCTCTTTTTCTTTTTAACTGTGATATTGTTATTTTATGCCTCACAAGTAAGAGTTGCAGCAGTGCTTAAATCCCAGCTCGTTGATTTGCTTAAAAAAAAAAAAAAGTAGTCATTTTATTTTAACCTTTGATTTGTGAGACATGGAATACTGTGAAGGGTTAGCACTGCCAGAAAAATACCACCCAAAAAAATGTGATTTCTGCAAGGGGAGCTCTAAGTGGCAGCTGTTGTTTCGTTGTGCTGTGTCTCCTGTTAGACGCTGAGCGCACAGTGGCACAGGCGGGCGCCGTAGGGCTCACACTGCCCCAGGTGAAACCAGCATGGAAACCAGCCCTGCTCCAGCTCTGATCAGGGACTGGTGTCCTTGGAGCAAACCTGCAGCCACATTTCCACAGCCACCAGCTCCTCACACTAAGCCTGATCCTGGGATGTGAGAACTCAGGGTTTGTCTTTGACTGCCCTGGGGGCTCAGGGACCTGTGCAGGGGGCCCAGAGGGCTCAGAAGCCCTGGCACCAAGCCCAAGACCTAC
>VYXF01011764.1:10749-59764 GCA_013397295.1 Polioptila caerulea | reverse complement strand
GCTGTGAAGGCCTCAGCAGGACAGAGAGAACAGTGTTCTAGATAAGGAAAAATAAACAATAATAAAAAAATCTGAAGGCCGAAGATTCTACATCTCTTTTTCATCTTGTGCAAGGAAAAGGACTTTTAACACCTTGGGGACATTTCTGCAAAAGCAGAAAACCCCACTCTGGGAGACTCGAGTCCTGTTGATAGCAGAAGGAATTTCACAGATTGTCAACACTTGTTGTGACTGACTCAGGATAGAGATTCTTCACCCAGGTGTTTGAGTGAGATGGAGGAAAGGCAGAGGGAACTATGGGTATTTTAAAATTATTTAATTTGTTTTATTTCAATTTTGAGGCTTCTTTACAAATTTAAATATTTTTATGGGTTTATTTTTGAGATCTTTATGACATAAGGCTGGAGGTTGACATTTCCACATCAGATAGGGGCAGATATTTGAAATATATGCTAATATAAATCAGATTTCCTTATTTTGTTCTCGATTTCTGTGTTCTTATGTAGTTTCTGCTTTTTCATTTTTATGTCATTTTCACTGCATGTCTCAATACTTAGGAACAAATAGAAAAAAGCTGGACTTGACAGAAATAGAAAAAAATTATTTTATGAGTTTAGTTAAGAAACTTTGTGAAAATCTGTCTTTATTAGCATGCTGTTTTGCTGATGATTTCTCTGTTTTCATTATAGCTTATAGCACTGTAAATTAATTTAACATGAAAGGATGAAAATATTGCTTTTAAATTTTTTCTCATTAAATTATGAAAAAATATTACAATAAATAATAGAAAAGAATGCCTCTGGTAGAAGCTTCTGTTTACTCAGTCATTGCTGTAGCAAGAGTGAATTATTGCAGAGCTAACTCAGAGGCAATATTTTTGCATCTACATTACACAAAACAGATGATCTCAGAACTTCAAAAAACAGCACAGAAAAGAAAGCACAGTCTGGATCCTTTGAAAGTTAAACAACTTTTTATATTTCTATGAGGGGCTTGGGCATGACAGTTGGCTGGAATTGAAGCCTCTCACATCTCAAATGTTGTGGTAATGAAGTGAAAAGTAAATTTCATTGATAGCCTGCATGCACCAGCTCTAGGTGCTGAGTTTGATGTCAGGATATTCCACATATATGGGTGATTATAAGGGAGGGTAAAAAATAATTCTCTGAGTTACAATAGGGGTGCTGATATTATCATCCCCCTTAATAAAATATCTGTAATTTTGCATTACCTGACAGGAGCATCTTTTGTTTTGATCTTGGCTTTGTATTTTGGTCTCCCTATGGACTGTACAGGATATTTTCTATACAGCTCTTTGTTGCCTGGGGTGATAAAAACATTCCTTCTGCTTAGGTCTTTTTTTCCAAGGTATCCTACACATGTCTATTCCATCCTTTTGCAATAATCCAGTTTAAGTTCAAGCTTGCATTGCTCCAAACTTATTCCTCTTCAGTCTTTCTGTTTCCCCCTTGTATTAATTTAAAGAGGTGTTATAGTTTTCAAGGTGTGCAGGAACCATGCTGTACCATACATTACAGGCAGGAACCAGGCCTGAAATTACTGATGTGTTTTCTGTCTTATCACTGGAAATAAAATGATGGAAGATATTTTAAACCATTGACAGATAGATATTTTAGAAATTAACACAAATGTTCTTAATTACTGTAATGGTAATGAGTCCTTTGATACTTAATTTTATGAAAGGAATAATCTATAACCCTTTTTTCTTTTTTCATTAAAGTAGTGATGAGCTGCAGAAAGACAATACAGAATACCTCCAGTGATACCATAATGCACTTGGGTTTTTTCCTCTTCTTATCTGAGATTTCTGACCATGATTCTGAAAGATGCCTTGCGAATGCTGATTTACAGCTGAGAGGTATAAGAGCCAAGAAATTGTTATTTTTCAGGGAATTTCTTGGTGATTTAGTAATCTTGTGATCTCTTAATTTTCTTCTGAAGACAGGTAGAAATTTTACCTTTTTTGGTTGTTTTTGTTTTTGCTAGGTACATTAAATAGGTGTTATTTATGAAGCATTTGTAAATGTCACCTAGAAAACATATTATGCATGTTGTTATGTTAGATTGTAATTCTTCATGCTATGGACCAATGAAATAGGAAACTTTTTTTGAAATTCTTTAGAAATTTACTGTGCCAGAGATATATGTATAATAAACTTGCTCTATAAGCACATATATATAACATATACATGTTCATACTTATAATTTTCTGTGTATTTAGCTCTAGAATACAGTGTTTGCTTTTGACTGTCAGCCCCCAGAATGTATTTGAGGTTGCACTTCTAGGATAGTATTTATAATACAGTGCTGACACTGAACAAGCTGATCTCAAGAATACAGCTATTAGAAGATAAAACATCATTTCTTCTGGAATGTTGTTGATGATATTTACAGTCATGAAGATAAAGAATTTGCATGTTTTTCAAAATGTTTGGCTCAGTTGTGCCTTCCTCCAGGCCTTCAGAAGTTACTTGTCTGCAGCAGGCAATGATGAGAGAATAAACTGTGCCACAGATGCTCCTGGGAAATCTTGAATGCTTTCCAGAATTTACAGTCACAGCATTCCCATGCCACTTGCTTCCCACTGTTTTATAGAAGGTGATTGTGTACAGTTGGTTTGGGTTATTCCCAGTCCTTTTAGGTTTGGGTGTTTTAGTAAATGAGGGAAGTAGAAGAGACAAATTTGTATTTTCCCAAAAGATTGCTCTTCTCACTGACTTACACCTGGACAACCAAACATAAAATCTGTTTACATTTGGCTGTCTTCAGGATCATGTTTTCTGAAAACAAATGTGTGAAATTGTGTTATACTTAGGAAATCTTACTTTAAGGGCTACACATCCACTTGGGTGGAAAAAAAGCAATGTTATATAGCTTCTGTAACAAACTAAATGATGCTGCTCTTGTTAGGGATAATAAATGGTGTTAATAAGCAGTTTCAGCATGTTCTACAGAGCAAATTTATTTGCTAAAATTATTTTGTAATTTAAATAAATTATTTCGAGTCTATCATAATTGTCTCATGGAATATTAATGAATGGAGAGAGAATAAATTTAAACAATTCCCTATTCATCTCTCTTTTCAGGCACAGAGAAATACTGTTCTATTTTAAGTTATTTTGTGCTAAATTTCTGACACCTATTTTAAGTTAAGTTAAAATAACTGTAAAAGTCATATTCTTTCTTCTTTTTTTGTCTTTGTTCCTTAAATTTTGCCCTAGCACTTGCACCACTGAAAGGAAAAATTGTAGAAACAAATGTTCAAGTCTTGTTTAGTATTTTGCTGATGTTGGTATAGATATTGTCAGAGTAAATTAGTCCTGCAAAATAATGCATACACAGGGACATGTATGGTTGTTATAAATTGGTGGCATGAGTAGCTGATATTACTCTTTATTTTCAGGGTAGTTGTTTAGCTGCTGTTAGAGCTTTCCCATCTGGGGGTGGGTAGACAGAATAGCTGTGATATTTATGTTTGCAAAGCTAACAGATGCAGCAGTGTTGGAGAAAGAAAATTAAAAATCTATGTAGGTATGAGACCCTAAGAATGTGAAAATGTCCTTTTGAATTAATAATGTATGATTTTTTTTAAGGTTGGTCTATTTGAAGCTCCAGTTTGTGAGTTCATAATGCACCCAGGGCGGGTTCGGTTTGGGTATGCTGGGTACAATCACAGATACACTTGTTCATTCACGAGGTTGCCTTTACCCTCTGCTGTACTTTGGAAAATTCTGTTGTTTTGAAATGCTTAGCACTTAATGCTCTTTAAAGAAGCCATACTTTTGTTTTGGTTTATATCTGCTTCAGTATTTTTGAAGGAAACCAAGACTGTGGTTTCCTGGACTTAAGTTAAAACTATTGCTTGTACTAAGTGAATTTGGCAGTTCTGAAATTGGATTTTTTTTAATTCCTTTTACATTACATTCCCAAACCGTCATACTGATTAATTGTATTACCATTTTAAAGAATACATGTGGGCTAGAGGTGTGGAGGGGGAACAGAACAAATTGATGTTCCATAACCTCTAAACCAATCTTCTGACATTATTGAAATGAAGTAGGGATTTCCACAGAACAGGTGCCCAGACTTGAACCAGATGTCAGCAGTTATTTTAATGGTAATGGGCTGGCAAAGTTGACAGAACCAAGGAAAACAGAAGTTACAAACTCCTCTTTCTATCCAGAAAGTATTTCAGTGCCTCATATTACAGCGGTGTGAATCTGTGAATTACAGAGGCAGTGATAGTCTTAATTGTTTGAATCATTACTGGTTTTGTAGTCAAATAAGTCTTTACCATGATTGACTGTTTTCCTATGAATTTAGAGATGCAATTAGATTAAGGACTGTTCTGTGCTGTTCTAGCTGAAGGTGAAGAGAGATAATTATGATGTATTTGTCATTAATGTGGCAGGAAAATTGTTATTATAAGAGGGTAAAGAGCCAGCAAAATAGTGATATCGTTACTTTTTTTTTTAAGCTGTGAGGAAATCTTTTATAATGAAGATCATATTTGCATGTGGTGGTTGCATGAGGTCTGTGAAAGCTGTTCAACATGATTCCTGAGGCTTTTTTTGCTAGACTCTCCTAGTTAGCTCCGGAATAATTTTTTGAAAAGTACAATGAACATGTTAGTGTCTTATGGTTTAAGCTAATCACATAATATATCAGAAGATTAACTGCTAGAACATGTATTAAAATTAGACAACAGAGAATTATCTTAACTTTAGAAAATTGATTCTGAAAGCATGTAAAGCTCATTGGCTTTAATACTAGGGTCAGATGAGCATAAAGATTCAGATTTTGGCTTGTCCAAAATCAATCCTAAATCAAATTGCATTCAGTCCTCAAATGCATCCCTTAGAGCTATTTTTAGAACTAGTTGTCTTCCTTTGATAGAAATAAATATTTTCAAAATTAAAGCATTTCAGAGCAAGAAATGAATTTCAAAGTAACTTTCATAGGAAAATGTTGAATAATTTTCATTATGATGATTTGCTTTTAGGAACTACATTACTTTTTCATGTGCATACTATAGTGAAATATGAATTTATGGCACATATACAGTATATTAATATTCTGTTTCATGATTTTGTGATAAAATCAAAATAAAAGATGGCATCGTTCTGAGTCATAGCTCTCACACTCAATCAGGGTGATAGTGTATTTCCAAGATTTCAATAATTCAATATTCATGTACTCCGAAGTCTTACTCATGGAGCAGGAGTCTTCTTAAAAGTCCCTCGATGTGTTTAAATGAAAGGAAGAAGTCACAACAGACCTAGAGTTGTATTTAATATCTTGTTATCTTTGTGTTCTTCCAAAAGCTACAGAGAATTAGGGAGGAATGAAGCAGATGAATGAAGATGGAATAAATAAATGTTAGCTCAGGCCAGATAAAAGCTGGTGAAAGGAGGAGAGTGGTTAGGGATAAATTCTTCCCATCTCTCCCTAGCACTTAATCTTCATGTAATAACTGAAAAGGCAATGTCTTTTATGTTGAACCTATCTTTAAAAAGGACATGAAAGCCAGCATATATCAGTTGTGCTTTCCTGAACTTAAAAATTCTTTATCTGTGTGCTATAGAAATAACAAGTGAATTTTTATGCAAAGTCATTAACCTGTCTTTACCATAACAGTGACATAACAGCTTCAATTTTAGTCCCATTTCAATAAAATCACTTTTGCATACTGCACATGAGTAGGGCTCAGATGAACATGAACCTGTGGTTTTATTGTTGTGTGCTGTCTCTATAGTTACCAGTGTCTGAGTTGTCTTCAACAGGGATAACAATTATTCTTGTGTCATAAAAACATCCCTAAAACCAATCCTTGGTCTAGAATATAAATGCCAGTTTTTAAATGCACTGTAGTACAGTAAATAATTCAGAATGCTGTATTTGAAAGCATGAAGACACTCTACCTAGTTTTTTTTCTGGGTTTCCAGTGCATTTTTTGAAGTTGGTAACTGCAAGCAATATTTCTCTATGTTTCTTTTGCTGACTTCTGAATTCCAAAGCAGAGATAGCACTAAGCAGGGTTTTTTAAAGTATAGTTTAGCAATATGTTTACAGTCATGTGTCTAGACATATCATGCTGCATTCTGAAACTTCTGCTTTATAAAACTTTGAGGAAATGTGACTGTTGAGAACATTACATTACAACATGTTAACAGTAATTTTATCAGACTTAAGAGAAAAATAAAAGCAATGAAATTTAACAGTGAAAACTAGTATTTTTTCACCTTGTACTGAATGTACAGAAGTTTCCTGAAGACTCTAATCCTGCTCCAAGCTGTTGGAACATGTATTTTGGCCTCTATGGTCTGTCCCTTATTTGTGGGGGTTTTCTTAACTTTAGTTAGGCTCTTCACAAGAGCCTGCTTTTACAGTGTCAGATTTGAAACTGGTGCTATAAAATTGGTACTAGAAGTCATAGTTTTTTCATATGTCTAACTCCTTCTTTGAATTGCTTGCTTGCTTGCTATACTTTTGGAGAAAAGGAAAGAAAATTTTGAGGCATTTTCATTTCCTTTCTGGAAGGGACACTGCGTGTCCTCACACTTGACAGAACGATGCAAGGTGGTTTGGGTATTAAACCCACCAAGAACTTTTTGACTCTCCACAGAGTTACAAGTGTTGAGGTCCCTTTCTGAACACATGTTCAGCTTTTTGGGGTGATATCATTACTTGCTGGAGGCACAGGAACTACAGAATATACCCAGGGTATGTTCATACCAAAATATGGTATTTTGTTATGCAATTATAATGAGTACCACTGAAATAAGAAAGATTTGACCTTTCCTCCAAAGAGTCACTGTTGCAGAGGCTATTGGAATCCTGAAACTCTACAACAGGCAGATTTTAATTAATGCTGTGTCACAGTGAGATTCCTACTGAACTGTTTGTTATACATACATTAGAGTGAAGCAAAGTGCTTAGGTTAATATTATTGCAGTCAATTATCAACAAATTAATAATGATCAACCTACTTTTAAAATACCTTTATGATGAGACATTTCCCTTAGTTTATTAAACTGTAAGATCACCATAGGACATATCTATTAGCTTCATTTATATTTATTCTCATAAGAGCTGATAGAATGTCTAAAAGCTGTCAAGATAGTATCAACTGCCTTGATTTCTAGGAGAAATAAAAATGGAACTTGTTTTTACTCCCAGAGTCTTACAATATGGAACCAAATATTAAGAAACATCTATTTAGAGGACTGACTAAAAGTTATAGAAGCAGGATTAAATCTTTCATATGCTGTTTCTGAAGTGTAATTGAGCATATAAATATGAAGGTGGATAGAAATTCAGGCTCTTTCAATGAAGAGAGTTTTCTCATGAAAATATTAGATTTGAGAATTGCCATAGCAACAGTTCTGTTTCAGAAAGAGACTAACACTATATATTTTCACTGTTATATATCCATTTCAATACATTTTCCTTAAAATTACTCATTTTCTGGACTTTGTTGTGTTAAGGGAGTGTCATACATGTATGTTGGCTCCAGGGTCTCTGAAGAAAAATATTTAGCTAAAAGCAATTGATGTGCAAAGCCATAAAATGGCAACTCTAGCATTTCAGAGGCAGCATGTATCTGAATAAAAAACAGTGATAATATAGCAGTGAAAAAGTAGTGTAAGATTTTCAGTGTAAGTAGTACCCTATTTATCTAATTTTAAATTATTTAATATATTTTTCTGATTTGTTGGAGACAAAGGGAAATCACTTTTGCCAATTAGTAATAATTTTGAGTTTAAAGAGGAAGAAAAAAAGATTTTTCCATTTAATAGTCTAATTTGTTTAGCACTTAAAACACTAACACTTGACATATTTGAGGCTATTCTTTACATAAGGATGAGCTAATTTGGTTTTTGTGCTTTATATGATGCAAACAAATTAATTTTATTTTAATGTTTGGGAAATGTGCACTTTACTTTTGTTTTCAAGAAATATATTTCAAATATATTCTCCCCAACTTTGCCCTCAGTAACGTGTTTTTTTTTCCCTTCTTTTGAATTAGTAGGGCTTCTATTGCAAGACTGTTCTTATGTCCAGTTTGCCAGGAAGCTAAATTACCTGAAGACATAGCAAAGAATATATCATTAACTAGAGCACCCTAATTGCTCTAGTTATGTTTTTAAGTTTAAAAGGGGCAGTAAAGACTCTCTCTTTTGATGGCCCATAGAGTGGTTCCCGTGGCTCACAAAATGACATAAAAAAGAAAGATATGTCTGATTTTTACCCACATTCTATATTTGCCATCCTCTCATCTGGAACTGGTATCTCCCCCATCAAATAAGCATGTATTTAATTTTTTATCTTCTTCACAGGCTTTACTTTGGTGGGTTTATTCCATTCCTTCTGTAGTTCTGGGTGTGGAAAAAGTCTTGTCCATTTGCTACTGCTGTGGTGCCTCTGGTGCTGGAAAAAGTAATTTGCTGTTACAAAAAGTCTAATTTCCCTAAGACATAAATAATGTCTGAACTGAAGTTATAGTGTTGTAGAATTATACAATACAATCTCACTGTTCTTTTAGAGACACCACCAATACTGAAGCAGCAAGGACAGGATAATCTGAAAATACAGCATAAATTCTCTTTAGCTGAATTTTTGCATTGTTTTTATAAAGTTCAAAGGGAAATTCCACAATGGGAAATATTTTTATGTTTGTCCTAAACAGCAACCAGAACCTCCCTTTTTTCCACCGAGAATTTTTGTTTCTCAGCCACAAAAATAGATTCCTTCTTTTGAAATCTGTTTTCTACACTGAGATCCAACAGACCTGAGCTGTCTGCTAGTGCAAGATATTCATTCAGTATTAGATGCTTTTTTTGCTAAAGGCCATGACCTTCAGATTCCTGGATTTCTGGCTTTGTATTCAACATAAACCTGACATACAGCATGTGTTGGCTTCCTTGTCCTGAGGACAAGTTAACTTGAGTTATGCTTGCAGTTAAAAGACAGCTGTCCTTTAGAGGGGTGACAAGTCATTTCTAATCTGTATAAATTGACTAAAATTTAAATTTATAAATTGTTCATACAATTGTATTAAGGTAAGTTGAAAGGCAAAATGTAAAACATTTGTGTGTTTTTGCATTTTATATTTCATGTATATTTATACGTTCAATGAGTACAATTAATAACTTCTAAGTAAAGGGGGCACACACAACACCTTATCAAACTAGAAACTGCTTAGATATAACACCAGACTGAGCTAAGTTCAATTCTGAACATAGAAAAGTGTCCTCTTTCCTTTTAAAAGAACATTCACTCACTATATGAATGCACATACTTACACTGAGAATGTAATAAAAGCAAATGAAAAGAAATGAAAGAGGCTTGAAAAATCATTTTAAAAGGCCTATCATAAAACACGTTCATTCCTGCTGTGTCACATGAGACAGAGGAAGACTATTTTGTTATCTGTTTGCAGTACTCTTGGTTTCATTATCCTCCTTTTCCTTTGCATAACACAGCACCATTGCAGCTGTTGTGGAGTTGCAGATATGTCTAATTAATAATAAAACAGAGCATCAGCCTAAGAGCAGACTCTCTGTGCCACCAGTTAGAGGATCCTGGCCATGTTTGTGCTCTGGGCAGCTTTTACAGCTGGTGCCAAGTGTCAGGACACTGATGTGCCCCTGTGGCTCTGATGGCATTCAGAAAGGGCTGATTTGCCCTCAGTAACGTGTTGTGGTATGAACCAAGATCTCTTGGCATGAACCAAGACCTCTTTCACCTGTCTGGTCTGGCCAGTTGCTGCTCTTCTGTGAGAAAAGGCTGCTGTCAGGTTGTGTTTGCTCAGTTGACCCAAGGCTGCCTGGGTCACTCCTACTTTTTGAGCAGCTTTAAAAGTTTTGTTTGGTTATATCTGTAAGTGATGCACCATATGCTTTGCCATCTGTTGTTTGCATGCCTTATTTTAAGCAATATGTAGACCATTTTGAATAAAGGCACTTCTATTAAAAGTAGCATTATACTCATATTTTCCAAGCACACCTTGATAGGTAGAGCTGAGCCAAGTCTTAGTCCTCTTAAAATTGTGATTAAAGCAGTCTTGGTGGACAGGAAAAAAGCAGAGTAGCAGATGGATTAGAAATCAGACTTTCATTTCTGTGACTCTCAGTTTTACTGTGTTTGTCTGGAGTCACAGCAGGTATTAGAACTCTAAAAACAGCTCTAAAAACATCTAAAAGATACTTTAAGGTATCTTTTTTTTTTTTTTCACTTTTAATGAGGAAGGACACATAATGAACTAGAGAATGCAACTTCTTGGCATCAGCTTGAAGCTGAATTTTGTCGTATAAAGATGTTAGCTTTGGAAGAGCATTTTAGAGGCTTTCCATTTAAGTATGATCTTGGAAATTTCTGAAAATTGAACAGATAATAAGGAATCTCATATTATGATTTCAAAAAAAAAAGTTTGGTTTTCTTCTCTACTTTCTCATATCTCAGAATACACTGGTGAGCAAATGGGAGCAAGAGGAGAAGAAAACAACCAGCTCCCATCCTGAAAGGATATATCTCTTATCTTGTTGGGCCTCAAGATTTGGCCAAACTACAAAATTTCCAATTCACATGGAAATTTTTCAATTTGATATTAGAATGAATCAGACCAGAATGAAAAATTCTCTAAATTGCCCTGAAATTGGGCATGCTTTGGAGCTTATTGATTTCTCTTCTCACTTTCAAAAGCCTTTAGTAATCACAAGGAAGTCCACCAGGAAAAGAAACAAATTCCAGAACTTTCAATTCCAGAAGCAGCCCACCAAACTTCAGTGGTATCATTGGTCCCCCTTACACTGAGATGACCTGGAAGTAGCACATGCAGAGGAAGGTGGAGCTGCAGTCCCCAGAAGGAGAGGATTTGTGTTTGCTTGCAGTTTGCCAGAAGCCAAGGCAGGACTACATCAAAACTCTATCTTGAAACTTGAAAAACTTTGTTGAGCCTGAAGCCTCTCTAGAGAGACATTTCTGGCAGTGTGAGTGGTGAATGCCTATGAGAACACCAGGCTACAGGAGATTTTGTGAACAGAAAACATACTGCTTGGTTTGCCAAGCAGGCTGCTTGGTCATCTCTTTCATTTAAAAATGACAGGTAAAACAGGCTCCACTAATCAAGTTTCTTAATAAGATAATTATATATATTTTGGCATCTTGATTCAGTAAGAATGATGTAATACTGGCAGACTAATGTCAAATAAAACAGATTTGAGCATTACATTAGTGCCATGCTCATAGATTCAAGGTTGGACAGGATGCAAAAGAACTGGGACTTCAGAGACCCTGGAGACACTTTTTAAGAAATATCCCTTTTGCCATCCATTTCCAGATGGCTGGATGCTCAATTCTGGAGTTAATAACACTACTGGTGTTAGATTTTAAAAGGCTGTGCTTACATGCCAGGTTGTAACCTGACCTTTTAGAGATTTCATAATGTAAAGCCATATTGCAGCATATTCCTTCTGTCATTGTGGGTTGGGTTGTTTCCTCAGTCTTTGTTACAAGTGGTATCTAACCTACATTTCTGCTCTTTGTTGCCCTTCTCCTTTTTGTTATTTCGTTTGCAATAGCTGCACTACAATACCCTTCTACATGGATAAGGATTCTATAAGGATAGTATTATTAATTATTATTATTTACTTGATTTTATTTTAGTAACAATTCCTTTCTTTTAAAGCAGAATAAAAGTGGTTTTTTCCCTCCTCTTTTCCTGATTTTATGTTGAAAAAGGCTTAACAAATTTATCTTTAATTTTTCTTAGCTTGAAATAATGGGAAAAACAACATTGTGGAGTTTGCGTAGCTGCTGACTTAATTCTACTAATTTCTTCTGTAGTTCAATTTGTAAGAAACACTTTTAAATGCAGCAAGTTAAAGTATGAAATACATGGGATTTAGATTTATTTTTTATATGTGCATTAAATATTTGAGTTGTTTGTTTCAAAGCTTTTTCATTACATGCTGCATCATCAGAAGAAAGCTCTTAAAATGTATACTCTTGTGATCTGAAGTTGCCTTGCTTCCCTAAATATGCCAGCATGTGCAAGATATGCTTTGAAATTAATAATATTGAAAAACAACTCAGCAGTTGTATTTGCCTTATTTAATTCCTGCTGAGATGATTATGCTTCTATTAGCTGTGCAATTATATTGCACAGCTTACTTGAAGTATCTCAAGCTGTAGCTTTTTTGATTCTGACTATTTTAGCACTTCACAGAAAACTTCAAAGGTTGAACCACAGTGAATAGATCTTACCAAACAATTTATGTTTCTGACTTTGAATTACATTGGCTAACTTCTGTCTTATTTATTTTTAATAAGCATCATGTTTAAATGTGATATTTTTGCATGTGAAGAAATGTGTTTAGACAAATATAACACTATAGAAGTTAGGTACGTGGAAATAGCCATGTGGCAATCTAAATTTCTAGGAATTTCTATATGAAGCTCTAATTTGCACTAATATTCCAAATTTACAAGTTTTTTTCAAGGTTTGTTTCTATTAAAAATAATTGCAGGTAAGAATGAAAACCTAAAGAAGTTATTGTTTGAAGAGTAAATGAACAGAAGTGGAGGCTGGAAGACCTCTTTAGGGGTCTTATTTAAAGCAGGGATAATTTGTGGAAATACAGCTTTGAAATGTTGGTGCACCTTGTGATTGTACGAGTAGATTCCATTGATTGAATGTCAAAGCACCAAACCACCTGGATATTGGTTTGGGATTTGTGTTAGTTTTAATTAGGTGAGTACTCCATGTGGAGGAATGGTGGTTTGGAGGATGGTAGCCAATTTAATCTTAGTCTTATTTAGTAAGTTCTGTTTGTAACATATAAACATTACAATCTCTTAGTGAAATGATATTGCATTTCTGAGGGGCTGTTGTTGGTTTTTGGATTGGTCTTTTTTCTACCAGTCTCAGTCATTTTGTTCATTTTATTCAATACTGGATGAAAATGTGAGTTCAAGCTAGAGAAATAAGTATTTAAATCTCTGATAGACATAATTTGCACAAATTCTTTAGCAAAAATATGAAATGTAGCATTGATATGAAACAAGAACTATAAAAAGTAGTCAAAATTACTTTTAAAAAGACAGTTTATAACATTTCTCTGCTTCATGACACAAACAGCTAAATTTGCAGTTTCTGAACTTTCTACAGTGAGAAAAAAAATCGATGCAGGCATTTGTTTACTCCATAATATGTATTGATGTGATCTTAGATTTAATACCCAAACAGAATAACCTTATAAATAAACTATCTGAAGGCAGATTTTTAATGTGCTGTTCCCATTGGATCTAACCATCTGAAGCTTATGCTCATTTTATTTTGTGAATTGTATGTACTTTTGAAAACATGTGTTGTATTTCAACTTGCATTTTGAATGCATCCATAAATTGTGAGTGATAAATTATCAGAAGTTACGAGAAGTGGCTCTAAGCAAATAGTGCCATAACAATAAGACTATTATACATGGCAGGGGATTTCTAGTTCACAGTTCACAAGCATTTTCAGAAATTCTGAGACATTTCACACATAAAGAGAGTAGACACAGTATCTTATGCAGAGTAAATCCAACATTTCTTTGCTGCACCAGATTTAATGTGCATATACTTTGAGACTACACTGCACATAAGCAGAGGTTATTCAGGATTTTTTTCTGTGCTGCCCTTGATGAAAGCACTTAGACAAGCAAACTGCACTGCATAGTATATTCAGCATGTCACTGCATATTTAATCTAAACAGAAGTGATTTATCCCTCCAAATTGTGGAGAAGACAGTGGTATTGTCACATTTACAGGCATGGATTTCACAGTGAAAGTGGAGAATACATTGAAGAAAAAAGTTGGACTAAACCAACATATCGACTCCCTTTGAACAATATTTCCTTGAGACCAGCAAGTTTTTGAAAGCTTCAGGCTGGAAATTTTCAGTTGAATCTCATGGGCATAAAAAAGATCAGAGGCTTATTTAAAGAAAGAATACTTCAAATGGAATGTGGCTAAAATACAGTCAAGAGCAAAATGTGCAGAAATCTCTGCTGGGAGTGACAGCTTTGGTGAGAACTTGAAGTCAACTGCATAGGTTTTGTTTTTTGCAGATCCAAAAAAAAGGCACTCGTGAATTCATCCTCCCCTGTTGGCTGGGATTAGGAGACCTTTTGGTTGTTTGGATTATTTTAAAGAGAGTTAAGTGTGTGAGTGTGCAAGGAAAACTTGAGGATTCTTGGCTTTACAGCCACTTTAAGGACATAAAGGGACTACTAACATTGGAAGGATTCTTGGGAGCACTATGGTGGCTGAGGAGCTCTGCTGAACCAGCCCCAGAGATACGTGGCTGAATAATCCTGGTGTGGGCTTTGAAACAGCTCAAATATCAGAGAGAGAGTTTCCATTTGAGAATATCTGAGAGAGGCTGGACTTTAGAATTACACTTGTCTGTATAAAGGTTATCCTTTTAAAGATGTGTGAGAATCAGGGGATGAATCTCATCAAACTCAACTCTCTTGTGAGTCTAAAACTGCAGTGGGTTGTGACATTGTGTTCATTGTGTCCAGGGGTAGGAAGATTTTGCTGCTTTATGACACAACTGACTACAGGAATAAAAATCTGGAACGTGATTTTTATATAGGTGATTTATATGTGATGGGGGTTCGTTGATAAGGAACTCTGGGAGAAAAAAAATCCCAAGAATTTCTCTGAGTTGTCTAAGACCCCATAGCAATGGGGTTAGAAGTATTTTCAAGGTCTGCTTGCAACTCAAACCATTAAAGCATGGGGAAAAAAAAAAAAAAAAAGGAAGACAAAGCTCAGACTGATGTGAGTAGTTGTCAGTGTTGAGTTTTGCTAGTGAGGACAACTAATGTGTGACTAATATATCTTAATTATGATCAGGAGCATGAACAATGGTACAGTACTTTACACATTGCAGGTAGAAGAATCAAGTAAAATATATCAAATCATGTTTTTGCAATGTGTGTCATCTTTTTAAATGAGTCAAATTATGAATTTGTAGAGGAAGAAAGCAAATAGAATATTTTATGATGCTGTATGTGGGAGAGTTTATTAATAAATCTTATAGAAGTGTACCAACTTGCTTCCAACATGCAATTTTGAAGTTGCCAGAGTATAAATTACTGCTGATGGTGAACAGGAGCCCTAGTTTAAGGAAACATTTTTCAAATCATTTAAAACAATCACTTGATCTTAAACATTACTTAAGGGAGTATGCTTTTACTTTTATGCTCAGGATTAGGCTCCGGATAGTTGAGCTTTATTTTTTTAAAAAAATTAAAATATGTGGAAAGGTGTGAATTGTGAAAAAAATTATAATAGGAACACAGATAACCCAAATTAAGAAGAATGAACAAGATGAAACTCTGTCATCCAATGCAGGAACATATCACACTGGACATTTATAAAGGAGACAGCTTCCTTCTCCTGTCTGTACAGGGCTTTCTTAAATTTATTTCCATACACATATAATTTTTAAAACTGTATTTGCTAAAAGTTAATGTTCTTGTTACTATTTTTTTTCTACCTGTCAGCTATGGTGTCAGAAATTATACGGATTTGTCTATTTTGTATAAGAAAATAAATATTCCAAATGGTCTCCAGAACAGATTGCTAAGATTCAACATTAACACTAAATGTTCTTTTGAGCGTTTTAATGAAGTTTAAAATAAATCTTGCATTTCCAAAAAGTTGCCAAGTACTGCAGGGAAGAAAAAGTCCAAAAGCAAGTGTAAGATTAAAATTGTTGCTGAAGCTAGTACATGTTAGTAATTAAAAAAGACAGTTGGTTGCCTTTTTCATTTCCCTTTTTTTAAGCTTAAGAACCCACTCCTGCTGTGCAGAGTTAGAAGTCCATCCTGCTACCTCTATTGTCATCAGTACTTTTACATGCACATAAAGACACAGATTAACTCTTTGAGGCTGTTGGAAGAGCACACAAAGCTACAGGGCCCCAGATGTACAAAGATTAAGTGCCCTGTAAGCAATAATTTATTTATATGCTTGTCATATAAAGCTGAGCCTACTTTAGACAATTAAGTAATCTAGGTGTTTTATGTCTTGACCTCCATTTATTATCTACAACCTTACTGGGGGTTTTTGGGGGAGTTTGTATGCATTTAGTTTTTGGATTTTTTTATCTTGAATATAGTTCCTCTTCTCCACAGAGGACAAACTTCAAAGATTGATAAAAAATGCATTTTCTCATAACTCCCTTCTCTCTTCAACTATCCTGAATAAAATATGTTGAATTAATTTTATGTTTTCCTAATTATTTTTTCAATTCCATCCCCAAAGAGATACAAAGACAAAGAAAAATTAGTTTCTGCTGTGTTACTTAAGTATGAAGCTGCTATTGAACAGTGGCAAACAAAGTGGTCTGAGCAAGTGTGTATAAAAAAAGTAGGATTAATAGTGGTAGACTTTTAAAAGATCAAAACTTGACAAGACAAAATTGGTTATTTGACAGTTACAGAGCTGGCAATTAAAAAGAACACAGTAAGTATCCTATTTCTGAGGACAGGAACATGCACTGCTGTTTGATTAAAGCTGGCTTGTAGACTTTATACTTCATTCAACCCTTGCCAAAGGTCCACAAAAGAAATAGCTGTCCACTGAAGTCTGAAGGGTGAAGCAAGAAGATGGAAGAAAAATTGTTTGCAGTGAAACAAGAGCTCAGTAGAAACTAAGGTTCTGGTTTGTAACAAAAAGAAGTTAAATATCAGGAACAATTTACCAGGCAAGGTCTTACCAAGCTGTAAATAAATTTTCTTTCTATAAAGGTGGTAATTGTTTGTTTATAGCATAGAATTATTCAGGTTGTTTTATGCTGTGATGGCATGTCACAAGCTTTATCTAATTTACTTTTTGCCTTTCTCTCTGGTGAGAGTTTACTGGTGTGCTGAGCTGTGGATTATATTGTCCAAAGGAGTCCATTTGGATGTGTCAGTGTTATGCTTTATTTCTTCATTAATTATAAACTATATTTCTTCTTCTTCTTCATTCCTGTAGATAGAGTAGACATCCACTACAACATGTTTGTTTTCCCTACCCCCTAATCCTGGCCCAGAGACTGTGCACCACATCAGCACTCACTGTAGGGGTGTGCAGTCAAACCTCTCCCAGACGTGGCCTGAGGTGTGGCACCTCTGCCTAGGCTGGCCTGACTGTCCCTCCTGAGCAGTCTGGAGTTCTCCACCCCAGAATTCCAATCGTGGCACTTCAGCTGAGTGGAAAAAACACAAAACAGTGGTACCAAGAACAAAATAACTCTGCCTATCTCAGAACCTAGCCTTGCGAGATCATTAAGGTAGAAATTATTTTCTCTCTCAGTTATGTTTCTTTAGGAAATTATTGGAAAATCACTGAGCAAAGAAACTTAAGGATATCTTCACTGCAATTTATCAGACTAACAAACGAAAAAACAAACCAACCAAAACCCCCAACAATACCCATTCCTATTTGTGCTTGCATCTTTCTGAAAGGAATTTTCCTTTTTTTGGTGAGACAGGGATGGCCAAACTTGTGTTGAGGAGCAGTTGCAGGAATGGATGCTGGTGAAATGGAAGTGTCATTTTTCTGATGTAACATCTTCCGTGATCTTCATTTTCTCTTTTTATAAATTCCAGAAAATTTTATTAATGACTATTGAATGGTGTGAGCTCAACACAATGCTGGTTTTAATCATTAAATATTTCAAGTTCAGATCTCTGTTACAGGGACATGTAATTTCAGTGACAGTTGACATATTAGTAGTAATTTTAATATTTTTTCAATCACAGGTGAAAGAAATCTCACTAATGAAACAAATCAGTGTCTCTTGCTGTTTATTTGGTTTGTAGACGATGAAAAGTTGTAAAAATTAAACAGTTCTAAAGCATTCTTCAGATTTTTTTTTTCAGAGATTATTATTAAAGGAAATTTGAATTATGTTCCCCCTCCAAGTCAGTCATTCATAAAACATTTCTATTTCATTCTGGATGGAATTTTCAAGTATAATTTCATGTGAAACTCAGAGAACAGCAGTTTCCAAGCCTGAAGTACCCCAAAGGAGTCAGTCAAAAAGAGCTGAGTACTACAAAGTAGTCTAGTAATTTCCCTCTCTTCCTTTTGGTATTTTGTGTTGGTTTCTTGGTCTTTTTTTTATATCTTAGCAGTAATAACTTCAAATATCCTCATTTAAGTCTTACCTCATAAAAAAAACCTGGTAGTTATTTTAATTAACTTTTTAAAAGAAAGATCTGCATGAATCTTGGGTTTTTACATAGGGTGTAACTGAGCCATTGACCTGGTGGTTGTCAGGGTCCCTTTGTAATTTTCGGGAAGGAACTAAAAGTAAAACGCCTTAGGTTAATTCCAAGTCAAAGAGAATTTCAAAAGTCTAGCTTTTTCTTGAAACAAAGTTGCTGAGGTTTTACTCATTGCCAGAAATCCTTCTAATACTGTAACTGCTGCATTCTGATTGCTCTATGTATTTCCCCATGACTTTTAGGAAATGTAGTCACATAAAAAATTTTGACATTAAATAACTGAGAAATGGTATTTAGAATAATTATACTCTTTAAATAAAGATGATGTGCAAAGTCAGATTATACAGAACAATAAATTTACAGTAGACTAAAAAGCTTATTGTGCCTGTTTTGAGAGGACCTGCAATGGAATTTATAGAAGGTTTTTTTTTTCTGTTTTAAAGGAATTAGACCCAAGACTTTTCTGGGTTATCCAGGGATAAAAGAGATCTCCTTGCTTTAAGCTGGCATTGCCCTGCAGGAGGCCTGAAGGATGACTTGCACAGGTCCTGATGGTGTTTTCCTCTGTGATAGGCAGCCTACAGCTGTCACAACCAGGGAGAGCTCAAATTTTGGAGTTACTACAAAGGTAGAATGAGACATATTGCAATAGCAGCAAAGTACTGCTTCTCTTCTAAAGCAAACCTTTTGTGTTGAGGGGAATTTGTCAGATAGATTTAACCTGAGGGACCGGTATGAACAGCAGGGAAAAGTTGTTCCATCCAGTTTAGCAGTTCCTTCAAGGAACTCTCTTTCTGTTTCAGAAGCTTGGCTTGACTGTTTAGTGCCCATCAAACATTTTCCCTGCTTCTCTTGTGTCCTTTTGAGCAGATCCTTAATCCTTCTTGATTTGATGGTTTTCACAACAGAGATTAAAGCAGCACTGATTGATAGAAAGCTAATCCTGGGCAATGTTTATTTTTCTTTCCCTGAATTTAGGATGCTGTCTTAGGGTCTTAGGGATCACCTGCTGTTGTTGGTAAATCAGTGCAGGCTGTACTTCAAAGCTCACATCCCATCTGCATAGAGCTTGGTGTTATGCTGAACAGACTGTGTGTGTGTCTGATTCTTGGAATTAACTGTGACAGCAAGATCATTTTGGCAGATGGTTGCTGTGGCATGTGTATAGGTATACTTGAAAGATGATGGTGTTATTCTATTTCCTGATGATCACACTTTTGCTTATGGAAAAGACTTTCTCCTTTGCCTAGTTTCTTTTTTTTTTTTTTTAAATATGCAAATATATGAATAGTAAACTCATTCCTTGGTTGTTTTTTTCTTTTTTCTTCATTTCCTTTAATCTAAGGTAACTGCTGCATACCAAGCATGTCCTTTGGCAAGTAAATGAATGTACAAAGAGGAAATGTAAAAGGTTTGCCATATTTCCTTTTTCATCAGCTCCTAAAATTTCCTCCTACAGACTGTTTTATTTCATTTTGTTTCTTATAAGGCTGCATTCCCTTGAGATATTGTTTAAGCAGCAACTCATGTCTGTCCTCACTTGCGTATGCCCTGGGCAAACAGATGCAATTGCTGAGTAACAGGCATCAGAGCTCTGAGTGTCAGTGTTTGGTTTTCAGGCTTTCAGCAAGATTGCAAAGGGAACACAAAGCTCCACTGGGAAACTGAGCATCAGTATTTCATTTAGTGGTACAGTTAGATTATGAAGCACTGTGTGTGAAACGGCATTTTTTTCAGAAAACTCACTGATGTGGAAAGAGAATTCTGAATTTTCTCTATTACCAAATGTATAGATGCTTTTTGAAGATTACAGACAAATTCTCAAATTTGAATTTCAGATCAACCTTTTTTTTCTCTTAATTTTATAAAAAGTACTTTGGTAAAGGAGCGGAGATAAATAAGAAAGTCACCTTTTCCAGGAAGCTCCTCTCTTATGAGGCTGGTCAGGCACGAAGTTTTCTCATGCTTAAGAAAGGAAGGTAAGCTTTCCACTGTCCAGACAGAGGTATTTGTACTAGTGTAAATCAGCTGAATTTCAGTTTAACACAATGGACATTTCAGATAAAAACAGTGTATCTGAAAGGAAGTTTTAATCTCAAAGAGATTGACCACTGAATGAGTGCATGGATGCTGGTGCTTTATTATAACTTGTTCAGTGGGTATTTACTGAATAGTGACATTACTCTGTCAGTTATGAAAAGGTCTATGCCATGAGAATTCTTTCTACACAAAATTGATTATATGTCAAATATGTGTAGATAGAAGATAATAAGTGGCACTACACTGAATAGTGTAACAGTGACTATTGCTATGAGGGCCTTGAGAGATATTACATTCATCCTTTTTCGGCCATAGTTTGCCTAATTTGATCTTTTAAATCTTTGGGATTTCTTATGTTCATTCCACTGGATATGAAACTTCATAAACTACTTCTGGGATATAAGTTATATTTTTACCTAGTCTCTCTCTCTCTCTGTCTCTTATTTCACCTCTAGCCTGGAGTTCCTGTTATTAGGAATTCATATGCAGATATTAGCATATAATTATTATAGGAATTATTTTACATCACTTCTAATAAGATAGGAAATGCATCTTTTTTTTCAAAGATACAAAACATATTGTGTCTTTTCTTTTGTGCTTAGTTTTCTGGGATTAAAATCCATGCACAGGTCTTTCTAATTCTCTCATGAAAGCAGTAATGATACTTCAAACAGGAATATAGGAAAAAAGATATCTTATTTCCATAGGGAACAGGTAACTTCTGGGTTTCTTTCTGTGAGCAAACTGTACTCCCTGACACAAAGGTAGAAACCATGCCTTTGTGATCACACACATTACACAGTAATACAGATACCTCTGTTATCATTTCCTCACATTCTTTTTCGTTCAGTTTTTTATGTTCAAAATTCTTTGGAATTAGTGGGTGTTAAAATTTGCAGAGTTTTCTAAAAATCAGAACATGATAAAGTGAAAGTGACAACTTCATGAGAACAGTCATTGCTGTGGATGCAATAAGAAGAAAGCTACGAATTTGCTTTATATGCAGAGTAGAAATAGTTAGTGTTAATCCCAAAGGAATGCAAAGTAGGGTTGGTTTTTGGGTTTTTTTTTTAAAAAGTGATGCTTCTTTCTCTGAGCTTGATACAGACAGATGTGAGCACTGATATGTGTGTGTACTGGTTTTACGTGGCCAAATTTTGGTAGCAAGGGAGTTATTAGGTGGCTTCCATAGGGGTTGATTTAGATTGGAGATAAGGAAGATTTTTTTACAATGAAGGTGTTAAAACACTGGGAATGGTTGCCCCTAGACGTGTTGGAAGCCCCATGCCTGGAAACATTCAGGGTTAGGCCTAACAAGGCTCTGAGCATCCTCATGTAGTTGAAGATACAACCCTTATGTTTATTGCACAAGGGTTGGACTAGATGGTATTCAAAGCTCTCTTCCAACCCAAGCCATTTTATGATGTTATGAAAGAGAAGGCAGATGTTTTATGAGCTGAATTTATGTCTTATCATCCTAATCTTATTTGACTAATAATAAATTAAACTAATTTTCCCTAGCCAAGTCTGTTTTACCCATGATGGTAACTGGTGAGTGATCTCTCTCTGTTCTTTCCTTCACCCATGAGCCTTTTGTTTTATCTTCTCCCCCCACCCAGCTGAGGACAGAACCTGGCATCCAGCAGGGGTCAACCCACCACAGTGTGCACAAACAAGACGTATTTTTTTCAGAATTAAATTAAGTATGGGGTTTGTTTTTTTGTTTGTTATTAATGTATGTTGGTTTTGTTCTCATTGAATCTGAAGAGAATCGGTGAAGAACATTTTCAGATGGCAGCAGTCCTGTTTAAACTGAACTTCTCCTGCTTCTCCTGCCTACTCTCAGCAGGGTTCATACAAAAGAGGGCATTGTAGGTATCTTTGGATGTGTCACATGAATGCCATTCAGAAGCCTCTTGTATATAGAGTTGCTGCAAAAGCTGCTACTGGAGTAAAACAGTTATGGCAAGCCAGGTTTCCACAAGAAGTGTCTTTTCCATTTAATTTTCTTTTTCATTAAAACACGACTTTGTCTCTTGAGAAGTAGTTAGCTTTCATAATGAACAGTAAACTGACAGTCAGTTCTTTTTTGTTGCAATCTAATATGTTGTTTTTGACAGTGTCATTTCCAAGATTGCCTATGGTACTATGCAGCGTTCTTCAGCACATTTTTTAGCTTTGAGTGGTATATCAATTGTGGCTGGATTGTATATTTGAGCAGAGTCTTCAGCTTTCTGAGATACTTGAGCTCTGCTTCCAAGTATATTCCTGAATGTTATGAATATATGAGACCTTTGGTTATTTTATGAACTGTTTGTTGAAGCAGTATCTCTCAGCCACATGTTTGTGTCACATTTAGTGCATTGTTGAGACCAATGACAAAAACATATCCAAAACTTCTGGATATGAGAGTGACTTTGATGTGATTAGGAGTGAAGTCAAGTACTTGCAGTGTCTGGTGTCAGCAATTTATAAAGTGTTTGATAAGTAATCTTGACTGAAGAGCCATAAAAGCAATTCCAGAGTATAAACCTGGGATTCATGGCATACTTTGGAGTGATAGTAGGAAAAGAGGCATATTTGGTCTCTAGAGAAACCTAAGAAGGAGTATATGAATTTCCTGCAGTATTTAAGATATGCTTGATAAAGTGACTTACTGACAAGATTGTATTCTATATTCTGAGAGCATATCTATCCTGAGTTCTTATTAAAGAGAATGAGTCTGATTCTAGATGGGTAGGGTGTTCTTTGTTTGTTTTGTTGGTTTAATTTCATTTATATTTCCTCTATTACCTCCATTACTGGATGTTACCTCTGTTCCTTCATTAGTACCAGGTATACTTTAAGTTTAAAAGTGGGCATTTCACTTTTCTTACCTTCTTGCCTTTGGATCCTGGAGCTGGTTTTCTTATCTGGGTCTAGATGAAAACACTTACATGACTTGACCAGTATGACCTCTGAATTAAAATTATTTATTTTTCATAATGATAGTGGAATTATTTCTCTTTTATTGGAATGAAGGGAAGATAGAAGGAACAAGTGCATTTCTTTTCAATTGGTGGATCTGAGAAACTCAGTGATCCAAATTAATTGTTCTTTTACTGTCAAACTGAAAAACATGAACAGAAGTTAATTTTCACCCTCAAATAATTTGTCTCCTAAAAAAGTATGTTAAGATACAAGTTTATCTCTTGTCAGACTTTGCTGGTGATATCATTATTTTTTCAGTGATATTTACCATTTTAATCTGATACTGTATTTACTGTGGGAGTACCTGCATCTTGCTAGTAAATCCAAGAAAATATCAAATAATTATTTTCAGAATGTAACTCTTATTCAGAGACCCCTTGATACAGGAATTCTGTTCAATTTTGCTTTTGATTTCTGGCTGCAGCAAAACATGGGTAGGCTGCCACAGTGAGACCAATCAATATGGTAGTTAAAGTTGCTGTTTTGAAGGATATTGTTAAAAATGTGTTCTTTTATCAGGTTCTGAACTTTTGACAGTTATTTGCTTACTTCAAGACAGTCAGCATATATTATTGAAGCACCTAAAATAAATCATGCAGAACATGCTTCTGGTGTGGTTTCAGCTTATTCCGAAAAACATAAAGCTATGGAACTTCTTAGAGCTGAAAACTGATGAAGATGGACCTTTCTGTCAAATTCCTCCCCCATGCAGCTCTCCAGTACAGCAGCAACAGGAATGGTTGAACTCCTCATAGTGCAGGGCAAGTCAACAGCCAGAAGTAGTGCTCCACATTTCAGTTCAGCTGTTGAGTTTGGGGTATTGACACAGTACAGGTTTAAAGCTGGAAGCCCTGGTGTTGTGGTCAGTGCTGGTGTGAGCAGGCAGCTGAGGATTTGGGGCTCGAGGGTCAGAAGGGGAAGCCCTCTGAGGGAGGTGGTGGCATCACCTTCCCCACGGGACCTTGCAGCTGGGGGCAGCTCCTCCCTGCAGCCACCCTGGTGCTGAGCCCGACAGCTCCTTCTGTTACTGTGCCAGCCCTTTGGCAACAGCTCTTCAGGGCTACCTGGGCCTCTGTGCCTGTTGTTGCGTTTACAGGGGACTCCATTTACACAGAGAGAGGCCATAAGTGGGAGCTTTGGCCTGTTGGCTTCTCACTGAATGTTTAAACTTGTGGTGACCCTCACACTGAGCAGGCTTGCAGTCAAACATCAGCTGCAAGATAAAACTAACTTTTCTCACGGCGATTTAAACCCAGCTCATGTTGATGAGTAAACTGACCAACACTTGGTGAATTCTGTTTTGTTGTGACAGGAGCAGCCAACATCAATTGTTAGAGTGACTTTGATAACACTTGACTACTGCACAACAGCTTTCTCTCTGGCATCTCTTGCTTAAAACCTAGGAAGCCAGAAGATCCTGAGGCATGACCTGGATTTCCACTGAAACTCAAGTTGAAGAGTACTTTTGGCCTTTATGCTGCCCAAGTGCCTGCCCTTTCTGGCCCTTCCTCAGGGCACTTCCAGCAGGGAGGATTGGACACAAGTAATGCAGAAGCACTGGAGCTTTTGCCACATTGCCTCTTGCATAATGCCCACCAGATCCCAATTAATCTGTCCTTGATTAACAGTTAATTGCAGTGGATCTTGCATGCTCATAGAGAGAAACGCCTGAAATAGTATAAATTCCTAACTGAAATCTCATTATCTACAGAACAATAAAAACTCCTTCTAAAAGGAGTCCTAAAACCATGATGGTTACTGTTCTGCTTGATCCAGTTTTAATAATGTGTAATGTATGAGGCCTCTATTTTCTGCTTTATGTTTTGGGTTGCTCTCTTTTAATAAGATTTTATAGCTTTTTTTAATTAATTGAGAATCGTGTTATGAAACTGGTGTACCAATTATTTTTCTCCAGTCATCAACAATGTTACCAACAAAAACTTTAGGTGTCAGGATTTTTTTTTTTCAAAAGAAAAGAAGATTGCCAAAGTTATTTGTTACAGAATTAGGATAATGCTTCAAACAGAAATAATTTAAGCATGAAATGCCTTCAATTTTTGTTTTAAAAGGATCTGAAAGAGGATTATATGTATATGTATATGTTCATGTATTTAGTGAAGGATGAATGTATATATGAGTATCATAGGTGCTAAAACATGAGATACCTATTGTTACATGTTGGTGTACTGTGAAACAAATATACAGTTCTTTATGTACAAATGATTTTTCTAGGAAAAGTAATTTATCATTAACAGATACCAGATGGTTTTCACTATTGGTTAGTGAAAGAAAAAAATACCTGTCCTGTCATCTTTCATAAGATGTTTTTCTCCAGACCTAGAGATTGTTGTGTATTTCAGCCTTTCCAGCATGTGTTGTAAAGGAAATCAGTATTAACTTGAAGTTCAGTGTCAGCAAAACTAAGAGAGGTAAATGCTCTCCAAACTATGCAACAGGACTTCAGGACCTTGCATGAGTAACTAAGTGGAAGTAAATATTCCTGTAGAGGAAGATGCTCTTTGTGCTGTTACTGTTTGATCTCTGGAAAGCAGGAAGAGGAAAAATTGGACATACTGAAAGTAGCAACATAATTATTTTGCTGCAGCAAGGTTGCCAAAAGATTGACAGGGTGAGTGTGCTGACAGCACATGCAGGTGGAATGAGGTCAGGCATTCATTGAAGCATGGGGGTTGGGACGTGCATATTTGGTGGGAGCAAACCCCTCCTAAAATCTAGAAAACCCTGCTCATTTGTTATGGGCATTAGGGTTTTGCTTTCAGAAAATTGTGTGGATGATTCTATGCACATTTATGCTGTTTCCCTCCTCCTCACTCAAATATCAAATACAGATTTCAAAGGCAGATAGCTGAGCCCATTCTCAGACATCTCAGTAGAGGTGGTTGATTTTCTGACACACAGAACACTTGCAACTCCTACTTGAAAAATGTGCTTTGTTTGCTTTGTTGGATTCACTTGCCTGAAAAAGAGTACAGGCTATGTTAGTAAAATACATATTTATATTTTACACCATACAGTAAATGTTCTTCATTTCTGTGGCTACAAGGAATTTTTCTTCATTAATGTAACCTCAGACTAACATGAAGTTTCTTTCTATTTAGGGTTTCCATCCTAGATATAATGACAAGAGAAGCAGGCTGTGAAAATAATAATTTCCATTGAAGTCACTATTATCAGAATAGGATATATTTCTTTAGACAAGGATCAAATCATAAATGAAACTATAAATGCAAAAAGATTTGTTTCTTTAAAAGTTTGCTTCTTTATTTTAAATATTTATTCATATTTTCATTACATGTAAATGAAAGTAGGGTTTTCTCAGTCTTCAAAAAACCTAACCAAGAAGTCCACAAATTCCTTCCAAACAAATAGAATTAGCTAATAATTGGATCCAAATTAATTGTTAGAGGTCTCAAAAAAATTATTATTTTGCTGTGTTCAAGGGAGAAATACAAGACCTTGTGCTATGGGCAAAAAGTCAGCACTGTGAATAAATATCTGCACACTAAATACAAGTATATGTACAAATGACTGTGTTAGTGCTTTTAAAGAGTTACTATTCCAAAGCTGAGGCAGCCCAATGTAAATGAAATCAAGTAGCCCATACTGCATTTGCAGTTGCTGTCAGCAAGAGATTGCTGCATCTTTAGATGCACCAAGAAATCTCCTGCAATCTGAATAAAACCTAAATTGAAGGCTCTTTTGCCTGTTTGTAAAAATAATATTTTCTGAAAACAGGGCCCAACTAGCTAAAGAAAGCTTTTTTTAATCTTCTGTTAGATAAGAGCAGCATTTGAATATGAAGTTTGGGCACATCTTTATTCTGGGACTTGTAGAATTTAAAACCCTAACAATGATAGATGCAACTTGCACAGATTGTTTTCTGCAGGGCAAAGTTATACTTTTGGCTTCCATTCATCAGCATTTGATTCTCCCTTAGAGGACTAGCTCTTACCCTTTTTTATCTTGAAAAATGAGTTGGGAAACTAGAAATGCCTTAATTATACTCATAAGCTTATCTTCACAATGGAAAGACCTTTTTATCATTCTTTTTAATCAGGTCATTAGCATGAAACTCAGAGATGTAATCATACCAGACTGGAATTGGGGTCATGCCATAGGCTAGCTGAATAGGAGGCTTCTTGGCATGGTGATGTATAGCCATTTCACAACAATGCTTTTAACTCAGTAAGTCTGCCCTTTAATTATATTTTAAATCTTATTTGAGAAATTTTTATCATTATGTAAATTCTTCAGTGAATGGTCTCATTCGAAGACTCAATAAAAGTTTTGCTTATAGACTGGGAGAGAAAATTACTTAAAAGCTTGATGGGGGAATGGGGAGCATAAAAAAACAAAAAAAAAAAAAAAAAAAAAAAACCAAAAAAAAAACCAAAAATCTAACAAACAGTTCTTAAAAGAAGTAAGATATTTAAAAGGGAAAACTTCCAAGGGACCAGAAATGCTTGGCAAACCAGCAGAAATGCTTCACTGGTTTGTTCCATCATTAATCTAAATTGTAGAATCTTCAGATACAAATGCTTTCTTTCAAAAAAGTATACATTTTTTTCTGTTCAAATGCTATCAACCAGCTCACAAGGAGAGACTGCCATAAAGCCTAGTGCAAACTGGCTTTCTGTTGCCAAAAACAAAAGAAACAGATCAAGTGCACCTTGCACTGAATCTTTCACTCAGGTGCTTAAAATGCATTTGACTTGCTGTGCTGTAGCCCTTAATTCAAGAACTGCAAACTTAATCTCCAGAACTGTAACACTCACAAAACTATTCCTCTGTCTAGCAGACAGAAGAATAAGCTGTGGTCCTGAGAGTGGTGCCATGTGCATGGATTTCTGTGCCTCCAAAGGCTGCTGGAGTGTGCAAGGAAACTGAAAAATTGTCTCAAACTCTCTGAACCCTCACACAGAGCTTATGCTTTAGGCAGAATCAGAAATTTAGAGGAGTTTAGATGTAATTAAATGAAATCAAGTGGGATGATTAATTTGAAATCCACTTGCTGAACTGCTAAGATTTGCTTTACGGAACTGCAAATAGAGGAGAACTAGGGTCCTTTAATTTCTTTAAATTATTGCATAATTAACTTTTTCTACCTTCTATAAAAGATAAATGTTTTGTCAGCTGTGTTGCATTGATTTCCATGTTTTAGTATGACTCATCTATAGTCCAAGAAATAGAACTAATTCCTTCTTTCTAGGGCTTCATTTTACTTCCAGACTACCAATCCCTCTCTGGTGTATTGCCAAAATAAAGGCAGATTTTGAAATGTGTCATGTCCTTTGCATGTCGTCTATACGTTGCATGTGAGATATGCAGGATATTGACACTGATTCATTTTTTGTGCTGAGGTATCTCAAACCATATTGGATTCTTGTAGGACTGGCTGGGCTGTGCTGACAGAACTTTGAGTGCGTTGGATTTCACAGCGACAGCTCAGCTGTGCTTAGCAGGGCTCTGTGTAAAACAGAACCCGTGGAGCCACAGGTGAATTTCTTCTGACTAAAAAAAGAATTAGGCCAGTGAGGATCTGTTCTTCCATGGAGAATGGGAGCAGGAATTCCAAGGGGAAACTGAATTGGGCAAGTGAGAAATACACCCATCCCTTAGCTTTTTGGCAGCATTGGGTGTGCTCACATAAGACGTTAGTGTACTTCTCTGAAATCATGGGTGGTGATTTCAAGGGGTCAGGACAAAAGTGGAACAGCCAGAACAAATTTTCTCTCCCTGTTTTGTCCAACAAGATTGTTTTCCTCAAGATGAAATGCATTACATCTCTTTATCACCCTAGTTCTGTGTCTTAGTTGCACACATTCTGTATAATAAAAAAAATTAAATACGCATTTTTAAATGTGTAGACTCCTCGAATAGCTGTTCAGCTGTGTTTCTACAAACAAATATTACGGTGCCTTTTGTCATCTAATTTTATAGTTCATCTTAATAAAGAAGAATTTCACCCAGCACATAATGGAGTTGCAGATCTTTCCAGGCAGTTCAGCTCACTCTAAGCAATAACTTGTGATCAAAAAGATGCTTTTCATTCTGCTCTCAGATCTTTTTAAGAGCAGATAGTCAATCTTTTTTCAACACAGTTTCAGTAATAACTACAGCAAAAACACAGCATACACTCCAGCTGTAACTCAGAATAGTACTAGGATTGATTTTTTTATCCTCTGTAGTCTTTCCATGTGTTTAAACGCATTGGAAATTATGAAAGTGAAATAAATATGTTTAGTCTATATGATATACCTCTCTGGATGACATGTAATGGCAACATATTTTTGCAAATAATTTAGCAATTTTTGAGATTAAACAGCTCTTCCTGCTTTACTGTTGTCAAGAAAAAGAATCTAATCCCTAGAGTGTTTTTAAAACATGGATTTATTTATTTCAGAAAACAAATAAATGTTGTATAGATCTTTTTCTTATATGCTCTCTGCTTCTCTTGGGATAAGTGTCACAAGGAAAGTTTCTGAATGGTTCCTAAATGGAGCAAATATCACTGTTGATGTTGTCTTGCTTCTTTGTCAGTATAGGCTTCCTACACAGCTGCAATGAACAACTTTTAGGAGCACTGGAAATGCAGTATACACAAATAATTTGGAATAGGGAAAACTCAGTCTTGAATATTAAGCTTTTGATAAGAATACATTACTTTTCATGTTCATTGCCTACTTAACTGCCCAGATGTGTTGTGACACTATGTAGTATTCTGAAACAAACAAAAGATGTGGTTTGCTTTTATTTTCAGAATTATGTATGTGTCTGGAGAAAGACGTAAAATATGTAGACTATAAGACACGTTTTCTAAACACATGAAAAACGTGGAAAATGTTTTGGGCTTTTTTCCTTAAATTTTATCTTATATAATGCTATGAGTATATGTGTAGTAAAGCACCGAGAGAGCATAGATGTGACAGCCTCCTACTGTGATAGTTATTCAACATGTTTCATGCCACATGCTCTTGCCAAGGAAAAGGAACAAGTTTGTAAGTTCAATGTTTCCATCACTACCCTGAAAACTAAGAACTTTGTGCAACAGGTAGTGCATGTAATTCTTCTGTCCAATAATAGAGTTATTGTTTATTAAATGTAGAAGGACGTTAGAACTATACAGACATTAACAGTTAACTTTTTTTACTGTGAACTTTGTCCTTTATTAAACACTGTTTCAGCTGTTTACATCAGTATTGTTATGCTTAACCTAGTTTAACTAATATCTCCAAATACATACATGGAAGGAAAGAAATTTCGTACTAAAGTATTCTTCATTTGAGTAAAAAAGGAAATACCATGGCTGGAAGTTGAAGTTAGAAATATTCAGACTTAAAATAAAATACAAATTTTCAAGTAAGGACATTCATACCTGGAATATTGTACATTTTTATGTACCTTAATAATGTCATTTTTAAAAATATGAATTGACTGAACAGCAATAAATAAACACAATGTTTATAATACAGTTGCATTTTGCACAGTTACCTCTGATGTACATCAAACTCATTCCTAAGTACTTTAGTGCTTGAATGACAATAAATAAGTAAAATAGTTGGAGGAGGGTTTTTACTCTGTACCAAAGATATTCTTAGCCCACCTTAAAACTTCCCTAAATATTATTCTAGTCATTGCTGTGAAAGGTATCCAGTTAAGGACATTTGGAACAGCAGTAGGTGAACAAGGACAATCTACTCATGATTCAGTGCAGCTACCATTGCACTTAAAATATCAAATAAAACCAATTTAATTAAGAACACACCAAGTAGACAGATTGTGTGTTCCCCTCTTTCAAAGTCATTCTTCTGAAGAAAATTGCAACAAATTTCCATTGGGGACTATCTGTGATGCTCAGTTAGTGCTGAGTCTTGTTCTCAAATGCCATAAATCATTTCCTCTTCCCCACTTTATCTCTAGCACTCCTATTTCAGGCAGCAAGAAACCACCACCAGAAATCTTAGTTCTCCAGCATCCCAGGATAAAATGTGGGGCTTTGTTCACTATCATTATTTCTTTGTGTCTTTGTGTGCTTCTTTGTTTGAAAGTAAAAGTACTTTTTTGTAGATGTGGCTGCACATAAAGAACATGTACGCTCATTCATGTACGTGTTGAAATTATTATTATTATTTTCTTATACCATTTAATGACCTTGATTCAACCACTGTTCTCTGCAAATGAATCTGACCTTGTGGAGCTGCAGCATGCAAACATCTTGGGGAAGGGCAGCCAGCATACAAAGGCTGCATTGAGTGTGTGGGCAGGCAGGAATGCTGGTACCAGGCAGCTCTCTAAAGAATGTTCTTTTGGCAGAAACAGCCGCGCTAAAAATGAGGGGGAAAAAATGAATTCGAAATTTAGAGCTGGCCTGCAGTTACGAGGCGATAAGAAAAGTTGGCTGTTCAACATGAGCTGCCAGTTGCATATTCTAGGTCCTTGCTATTCTCAGGCCCTCCTACAACCGTGGCCCCAACCAGTGTTTTGATACAGCACAAAGTGGCTGTTTATTGCTATTGACTGCTGAGGCCTGTGCTCCAAAATGCGTTCTGTCAACAGAATGTAAGTGAACTTGGCATTTTAAAGCCCAGCTGCTGCACACGCCTAGATTTCTTGGAATTGCCATGCAGCAGGACCGGTGTTGCAGTCCCCAGCTCAAACTGAAAATGTTGCACAGGAAGACGTATCATGTGAAGGTCAGATTTACCTGAGATCCTGAGGATTTTGTGTTTGTTTTTCCCACACCAGCATAGTAAATATATCTTGTCCTTGCTTTGTTGCCTGTCAAAGGCGACACCTTTAGCTTTCTAAATTTTGTTCAGTATGCTCCATATGGAAAAAAAAAGGTCATATTCAATGCAAATAGCCTTCATATGAAAGGGAAACATGACTTTGTATACTGGACATGATATTGCAGTAAAAGGAGCAATCAAAACCTGTGCTCTGTGTTGCACTGAAGATTTTTCCACTCTTGAAAAATTGTTTCCGAGATTTTTTAAAGAACTCAGATATATTGTTTTCTATTGCTTCCATAGGAACTACAGGCAGAAATCGATGCTCACACTGACATCTTTCACAACCTGGATGAAAATGGGCAGAAAATCCTGAGGTCCCTGGAAGGCTCTGAGGATGCAACCCTGCTGCAGAGACGTCTGGATAACATGAACCTCAGATGGACTGAACTTAGGAAGAAATCTCTAAACATTAGGTAGGACCTGGGTCTAAGCAAAAGCCTGCCATTGGTGTATTAAATGAAACTCTACAATGTGCAAGTAAAAAGGTTTAATTTTTTTTCGTTTAGCACTGTTTTTGTCTATTTTAAAATTATTTGTGCTACTTTGTATGTTGGCTTAACTTTGTGAGAATGATTAGGTTTTTCGGTGTGAAAATGATAGTAGATAATTAGGATGTAAGGCATATGATAAAGTTTTGTAATTACAGAAAGAAAGATTACCATATTTAAACAGTAACTGTACCCCCTCTAAATGTGAGTTTTTTCTAGAACTGAGTATGACTTATCAGTGAGTCATGAAAGAAAGTGATTAAATAACCAATATTTATGATAAGCTTTATTTTAAAGGCTTCTATTTTCAGTGCAAAACTAAAAATATCCTCACAAATGAGAAGACAAATTATTTAAGATTTTAACTGTTGTCAGGAGAGTGGACAGAACTGCTAAGTAAAATCTAGGGATAAAAGAAATCCATAGGTAGTATCACGAGAGGACATACTTTTGTTTACAAGGAGAAATATAATAAATGGAAACATTTTAAATTATCAAGTGGTCATTCAGGCTTCAATGGACTGAAGGTTTCATTTCAAAAGGAATTTTCCAGGAAGCTTTTCTCCAGAAATACGGCTTTTGCAATAGGCAACCCAGCTCAGTTGCGCTCAGTCTTGGGCACTTTTTCCTTTTCTCACTGGCTGTGTGTTGGTGGTAGTTCAGAGGGCAGCAAAAGACAGAAGTGTTTTCCAAAGTAATGTATGAAATATTAGCTTTTTTCAGCTCAGGTCCTGAGGGAGGTCAGGCTGTGTAATGACAGAAACCATCTTCATTTCATCAATCATTAAAAAGAAATGAAGGCTGTGATGTTGAAAAGATATGAGTAACTAAGGAAAAAGAGAAATATTCCTCCTTTTTTTTTATCCTTCTGAGGAGCAAAAGAAGAGGAGCAAAACCTTTCTAAGTGTCTGAAATTTTTTTTGTTTGCGTGCATTTTACCCATGAGCTTGCTCAAATACAGTGATTTTTAGTCATAAAATAAATAGTCAGTTGTCCAAATATCTGTAATTAAATTTATGGGACTTTCTGTCTTTCATTTTTTTGTTATTTAGTGTATTGTCATTAATTGAGTCAGAAGCAGTAAACCCCAGTTATATCACAGTGACTTCCTTCATGGCACATTCAAAGCAATAAACCTCCCCTCTAAAATCTGTGCTTCCAATAAAAAGCTTAAGGTCTTCAGCAACTTATTGATTAGGATAAGAAACAATTCTTAAATTCTCAGACATTTGGTTTAAGTGTTTAAGGTGTTTAAGCTGGCCACCAGACTAAATCAAAAGGCTCTTCCCAGTCTGCCTGTTTGGAGCTCTTTCTATCCATAGCACAGAATGGAATAGATTTCATCATAAGTAGCAATGCTTACACAAAAGAGGGATTAGAGAAGACATATGAAATGTTCTCCACACATCAGTCCCAGAAGTTTCTTTATTTAGTGTAATTTTCAGTCTGCTGAAACAGAAGACCCATGCCATGGATCAACTTGTGTGGGCATACTTTTCTAAAGGCATTAGATAAAATATATGGTAGATATTAAAGAGAAGCCAAGCTCTTTTCCATTCCTCCCTTTCTTTCATCCTTATATGTCAGCACAGTTTATCCTTATAAACACTTGTTTTCTTATAAATATATTTTTTTAACAGTTTTACTATTATCTCTTTTATCTGCACATCTTGTACACAGTCATAAATACATGAGTAAATGCATATAATGTACACTGGCATGTGCATGCATAAACATATATTCTTGAAGATGAAAGAAGAACAGAACAAAACAGGCTCTGGAAAAAAAATCACCTAACTGGGGAACATCAGAGCACAGCAGCAGTAACAAAACCCCTTCAGGTCACTCTTTTTGCATTTTTTTCCTGTAAAACCAGACCTGGGGAAACAGGGAAGAAGTGTTTGCCTCCATTTGCTGTCCTTCTCTAGAAGAGGTGGAAGCTTGCCTATGCCAAGATAAACATGAGACAAGGGAATTAGCCTGAACCAGAAACTTGGCTCCTTGACAGTCTCCTGTCCTAAAATCCTGTGGTCCTTGCTGTGGTTGTCACCTCCTGCAGCTCTCCATGAATATCCCTGCTTCTCTCCCCCTTGCTATTTTCAGAGGTATCATGGAATGAAGGAATGGTTTGGGTTGGCAGGGACTGTAAAGATCATCCTATACCAACCCCTCTGCCATGGGCAAGGACACATTCAATTTGCTCAAAACCCCATCCAGCCTGGCCTTGAACACTTCCAGGGATGGGGCATCCCCAACTTCTCTGGACAGTCTGTTCTAGTGCCTCACCACCCTAACTGTAAATAATTTATAATGTCTAAACATATATATAATCTAAATCTTTTAGCATGCAGAGCCTTCTCTAGACTTCACTGCCTGCAGGACTGGCCTCCTCCTGCTGTGAAGCATTTTTGCCCCAGCTCCCAGATGCTCTGTGAGAGAAGAGATCAGAAGGCCTGGTGTCCTTCACATGTAGCATTTAAGTTTGAAAAAAGAGATTTTTCCATTATTTCACATACTTTGAGAGCAGCTGAATTTTCTGCCAGCATGTGGCTGATCTGTCCCTTTCCTTTCTCTTTCCTTGCCACTTTAATTACCTGATGTAAGAGGTTGGAAAGAAGATAGGATTCATAGAGCATTTCAGAGAAATGCAACTGTCCCTACCTTCATCAATTCCTCATTTCCATATCCAAACTAAGTAATAAGGTTTGCAAAAATGTTGACTCCATATTTTTCACATTTCTTTATAGAACATTATATATCGGATAAAGGAGTAGAATTCTTAGTGCCAGAAGTGAATGATTTTATGTGCAATCACTGTAGAAGAAGATAAATGTTATATGAACAAAGCTAGAACTTAAACAGAAGTGTATGAAATAAAAGAATATTTGTCTTTATTTCCCAGGACACTTTTTCACTTTACTGTCATGTAATACTCCTTTGGTTTGAGTTACTATGAGGATTTCTTATATTACTTGGAGGTGAATTAGGATTTATTTACCAAACCAGAAATTAAAAAAATAGCATATTCATAAGTCCAGAAAAACAAAATTTAAGTGGGATTTATCTACGGTACAGAGAAAATTGGATTTTATCAGTCCAGCCATGGAAAACAGTTGCTGAAATTTTCAAAATATTGAAGCTCAATTCTTGATCCCAAAAAAACGTATTTATGCATATACAGAGGAAATATTTAGAAAATATCCATATGATAGAGACCTTTTATGCATAAAATTTTATTTTGTCTTTTAATTTTGCCAATGTTTCAAATAGCTGTATTCACACCTCTGTTTAAAGGTCACTGATATTTGGCTTGATAGTGTATGAGGATTCTATTGGCTTTAACAATTTGTTCATGACATTTTTAAAGAATGTTGTTAGTTCTCTTATTTTAAAAAATTAACAGAGTGAGTCTTGTGTTCGTTGAATGGTTTGTGTAGTGGTTTAGGGAAATGCTTGCTCTTCACTGAGTTGGAAAACAACTCTCTACATTTCAGGTAAATAATGTCCTAGTAATCCTAAGCAATGACTACATTTCTCATGCTAGTCCTGCATAATATTTGTACACTTCTAGTGAGACTGACAATTCAGCACAACCATTACTCACTGCTGAAGAGGAAAATGCCAAAAAAAAACCCAACCAATCAAAACCAAAAATCAGGAGACATGAAAAACGCCCGGACTGTGGAACCAAATTTAAATCTGTGTTGCCAGAATCTAATTAAAGCTACTGAAGCTATTTAAAAATCATTAACTTAATGAAACATTAGGCTCTTTCTCAGTAAATAAGCTTGTACATTTTGGTTTTTACTTCCACTGTGCCTGAACCTATCTTATATATTTCTTATATTTCTTATCTTTATATTTCTTATATTATCTTATGTTTTCAGATCCCATTTGGAAGCCAGTACCGACCAGGGGAAGCGATTACATCTCTCTCTTCAGGAACTTTTGGCATGGCTGCAGTTGAAGGAGGATGAATTAAAACAGCAAGCACCCATTGGTGGAGATCTTCCCACTGTGCAGAAGCAGAATGATATTCATCGGGTATGTTTTGGTTTTTTTCATTATCTTTTGGTCATTGCTTTTCCCTTTGCAGGCTAGTGCTGCATGGCACAGTCCTTGTCGGAAAGAATTCCAGCTATAGCTTTCGAACACAGCAGAGAAAACCAGCCTTTTGAAGAAGGAAGTGTTAATGACCATGACCTTCAGAGACCTAGCAAAGGCAGATTTCATAGCCAGAACAATTTTTGAGGATTAAATAAGTAGTTCTTAATTTTTTTCTGGATCAGGCATTCCAACTTCATTTTCCAACTTTTTGAAACCCTAGTTTGGATTTTGGGAACATTTGTGACGAGTATCTGGTATCAGCTCTATTACACACCTCTGCACCATGAAACTATTGTGATAACTGTCTGTGGTCCACACTGGTTTCATCAGGGAATTCTTATGGAAAGACCATAGCAGAGCATTATATGAGGGACCATTCTAGACTAAGATTGGCATTAAAAGGGAACCTAAATAGAACACTTGTACAGGAATTGTGTGGATTTTTTTAAACACACCAAATGAACAACCCCCAGAATATTACTTCAGAATAATTATTCATACAAAGATTCACACTGATTTTTTGTTGTGGTAAGGGTATGCTTGAGTATATCTCCAATGGTTAACCAATTTGCACCAGTCTGATTCTAACCCAATGCTTGCTTTCACCTAAGCAGTCTTTAATTTCATATGCCATTGAGGTCTATTCAGGTCTGAATGTGAAATAACAGTTCTAGTACTTCTATTGTACAATATACATTCAAGCTCTCCTCTCCTTCATCTACATATGTCTTTCATTAAAATAATGACATTACAGGAGATTTTTACTTCCTCTTTGATGTCCAATTATGCTTCAGGTGCTATCTGAAAAGTTATTTTAAGCAAATACAATTTTTACTGAAAAATTTAAATTATCAGTCTGACAGCTTGATTTCATGAGAAGAGAATATTCCAAATCCAATGATCATCCTCTCAAAACATTGTGCTGCATATATGTAACTTCCTTTGTGAAACTTGCCACAAAAGGTATTGTTTCTGAAGTTCCTAAAGTTTTTATTTTATTGCTTGATGGAGAAACGTGAAATGGTGCTTTAAAACAAAATAGGATCAGTGTTCCTTCTGTTCATCAGGTAGCTGTATATAAATATTGCTCTAATATATTGCCCTTTCTCATGGGGAAGGACATATTTGAGAACAGATAGTGAGATCAAGTTTGCAAAATGAACATGACATATCTTGCTGCTTTAAGACCCTGAGATTGTGAAAAGTCAGGAATTACCATAATCAGCCAGACATGGATTTTTCCATAGGAAAACAGGCATTCATCTACTGCACCAAACTGATGGGAAGTAGTGTCAAAACAGTTTGTCAAGGACCTATCTTCATCAAATGATTGAAAAGAGAAAGATGAACAAAAAAGATCTCTTCCTCTCAGTGGCAAATTTTTCTAAGATAACATAATGCTTTCCTGCAAGGGGCATCTTCGTCACATTTCCTAGGCCTTCCCTCTGGAGAGGTGATGTGTAGGATGTATCTTTCTCACAAAATTTTATGTGAGACTTAAAGAACTATCACAGAGACAGTAAGGTGAAAACACCCATGACCTTATGGGGCAGCACCATTCTTTTTTTCAACTTTCCCCTAAGAAAGTTAAGACGTGTGTAATATATAACTATGAAAGTTAAGGGGAGCCTGAGGTCTGTTTTAGCCATAAAGCAGCAACTTCCATAAAGTAGTTTTAAAGCCCATCTAGAATATCAGGAGGAAAGAAGCAAATATAGATGTTGCTTTAACTCAGTGTGACATTGACTCAAACTTTTTCTCCAAAGACAACGCTTGAGCCAAAACAAGAGTTAGATTTCTATAGAATTGTTACAAAAAAACATTTTCCATCTAAATAATATTTAAGTATTTGAAAACATTTTCTCCCAGACAGAAGAAATTTTTTTTTTTGTCTAAAGATATTACTTCTTATAGTAGTTTATATTTTTCTTTTAATATTGTATATCTCTCTGTAAGCAGTTTGTTTCCAAGAACTCATCATAAAGATGTCAAGTCTTCAATGATAAACTAAGTGATGTCTCTGTCACACACCAAACAAATGAAGTGTTTAGAATGTTTGGGGATGAGAATTATTGCATAAAAGTAGGATACTGTGAGTAGGGGCAAAATACTTCATAAAATAGATCTCACTTCTCTTTTTTAAGTTCTATGCTCCTTGCAGGTACATAACACAGAGCTTTGGTTATCTTGTCTAGTATCAAATCTAGAATATTTTAGTTCCTTTTAGAAATATGTCTTTTTCCTTTTCCCATTCTGCAGCACTCCAGAAGCTCAGTTTAGGTATGCTGATTCCCTGTGGAAAAAAGAACAAAACAGAATACTTGCAATTAATTGCCCTGTCTGATCTTAAAATATCACTGACAGAGAAGGGAAAAACAGTCAATATGGAAGTTGACTGCTGATTGAGTTCAGATTTGACAAAATCTATGTTTGAAATGTGTTGGTAGTTTGGTTGGTTGGTTGGCTGGTTGGAGTTTTTCTCCCCCTGGGCATTATGGACTTTGTCACTCTAAGAGTTTCTTTTAAAGAAGCAGATATACAAAGGCTATATCCAAATGAACAACTTGGCTCATTTCCGAACAATAAGAAAAATATTTTCAAATGTTTTCACAAATGTACAGTTATCTAGCCTAAAACTGGAGCCCAGTACTGGAAAGCTGTTTTTGAGAGGTTTGGGCCTTTGTTTAAGAGCAAAGCTTAGCTCTCAGGGTGTTGGATGTGAAACTAAACAGTAGTTGTGTGTTGATCTTGAGAAAAAGAATCTGCTGACTGCTCATTTTGTTCTCCTGAATGTCACTTCTGGACATTAGTCTTCAGTAAACTAGAGAAATGTCTGTCAGATCTCGTCAATCTTTTAAGTGACTAAAACTTTCAGCTTTAGTCTTTGTTCATAAGAACAATGTTTTTCCTTCTGTAAAGGATTGGTTTTGGTTCTGGTAATGCCAGAACTGAACCCGGGTAAGTTCTTCACTTGAGAAGTGAATAAAGCTCATCAGGGGAACACTATTTATATGTAGTTTAAGTGATTCAACTCAGAAATAGCATGATGAATGCCAACATGATTTTATGCCTGAATCCTTTTTATAAAGTAATGTTGCAAGCTGATTTTATTTTTTTCCTTAAAGGTAAAATTTAATGAAGAGCAAACATATTTAACCTCTCTATCATTCAGAAGACCATTTGGAATACCACAGAGATTCATAAAAGAGATTAAAAGAAATCAATTCTTACTGCTTGAGTGCTTCTAGTTGCCAAGGTTGGCTTAAAAATTTTTAAGAGTAAGATTCAGACGAAAATTTCAAATGCTTGAATCTATGCCAGAGGAGAGCTTGAACTCAACTGAGAACAGGGATATCTATGCAGTCAAAATCATTGTTGTGTTATAAATGGGAGGTGCTTCTTAGACAAGGCAGTTTGAAATGTATCCCAAATACACCCACATAACTGCTATTTGTTTGAACTTATATATAGCAGGTCATTTCTTCAATTTTTGGCGTCTGAAGAAATTGTCTCTATTCCAAAGTCTTAGAATGTGTGAAGAGGAGTGGTGGTGGTAGTGTTAGTCAATGATAAAAAATACTCTTGTTCCTCAAAACATTATTTAATTATCTTACATATTTCTTTGTTTTATTAAGTATCATAATATTACTTTAGTAAAATTAAGTTAACAACTGTATGCATGTTACTGTTAATCTAATTTAAGTAACTTAGGCATCATGCAGATAGCCTGCTATGTCTTTCATTATTTTAAGAGTTGCCTCATTTGCTGTGTAGTGATTTTATTAACAACATAAATAGCATTTATGAACATAGAAGACGCTTATTAAGGATTCCATGGAAACCCTTTCACATGAAATCTGTAGCATCACTGCCTAAGGAGGAGTACAGTTCCTGCTTCAATACACTAACCAATTTAGGGGCCACAGTTGATGTCTACTTTTAACAATTAGGACAAACCCCATATTTTGAAAAGCATTTTGTTTGGCAAACATGTTGAATTAATCTAATTGAACTCTTTCTCTTTAAATACATTGAAAGCAAAAAGTCCTAATTTTTAAATAACAGAGATTAATGTTATTTTTACTAATGCAATCCTTTTATCATTATATTTTCATTTTTCAATTTAAACAATCATTGTTTCTTCATTCAAAGAGATTTAAGGACACTCATGAGGTGGTAGTAGAGGTCTGAGATAAGCTGATCAATATATGCACTATTAAAATGGTGGACAGAATGCCATTACTGCTGCAGTGTTGATGACAAATAGACATGCTTAAATAAAGTAGTTTACTTACTTTTTTGTCAGGTCATGCATTATGTGTATTCGATTTCCTCTACAGTCACCATGAAGTGTGGAAGAAGTTAAGGAATCCAATGAAATTAGCCTGCAATCATTAGTTGTACATTAGACATTCATTTAGGCTAATTCTGCTTTCAGTGATGGTCTAGTTATTATAAAGATATATTTGTCAGGGCTCTAGATAGATAAATTCCTTTTTTATTCCGCTCCAAAAAAAGAGAAAATGTCTTTTATTGCTACTTATGATTTTTACTGGTAGTGTATACATATCTCACAACAAAACTTTAATCCAAAAAGCAGCTTTATCCTCATACAGTAAGAAGGTTTTTTTTTCAATGGTTTGGTATGAAATGAGCATTCATTATTTTTGATGCTCTTCTGTACTACTGCTTCAGTCTCATGTTTATTTCATCCTCTCCTTTTCAAATTTCTTTAATTGAAACATATTTTAACTTGGTAGAAATCTGAAGATCAGAACTAGGGAAGGAGATAAAAACTGTAAGTGGGTCTCAACACCATACTGCATATCATTCTATGACTCAGGATTTGCAGACTATAATCACCTCCACCAGCTCCAGCATTCAGAGTGGAAAAGTTGGGGGGAAAAATGCTTAACACATTAGCTCAGTTTTCCTTTGTTAATAAAGAAAGACACTTCTGTTTGTGACAGAATTCAAAATGGGCAAAGTCAGAAGTTCCTATTAGCATTTCTCTATTGTTTTGAGGAGGATACAATGATTCTGCCCACAGGCTTTATGGGATTCATTGCACATATGTTCTCCTTCTGTTGCACAAAAGATACAGAAGGATTGTGGTTTCCAACTTCTTCTGGAAAGATAATGCCACTCGGTGTATTTGATTGCAAAAACAGTACAAGCCAAAAGAAGGTATTTTTTGTCCTTCTCCTGGTGTGCACAAGTATAAAACCTGTCTACAGCAGCAGCAGTCCTTACAGCAGGACAACTCATCCCCAAAGGCATAGTTCAGAGGTGTTTCTGGCTTTTGACTATTCTCCACATCAGTGTATTTTATTTCTGTGTTCCCCTGGAATATCAGTGATTCCTTCCAGCTGTTAGTGTGTGTTTGCAGGACTGACCTTTGTGCAAGTGCTTCCTTTTCGACTGGTTTTGGACACACACATTTCTGAGAAATAATACATATTTGGAAATATTTCTAAAGCATGTTTTATCTTTAAGCTGTTATACCATTTAATGTTTAAAAAACACTGGTTTAAATGAGTTTGGCTGCTGATGTTACCTTTAATGCTATCAGCAGAGAGCAAAGCACACAGTCCATGGAAATTACTGTGCTGGATTTTAAGTTATGCTTCCTGCTGGCTTACTTGACCTGCAGACCTGTCACACCATTCTAGTGGGACAGAGTGATGTGAGATGAACACAAAGGCTAATTAAAGGAATAGATTTTCCTCATTTGGAGGCATGAAAAAGGCTTATTATATTTCCTATTTCTGTTGCACTTCATGCAAGAGTCAAGTATGAATTATAAGAATTAGAAACCTAAAACATCTAAGTTTGACATTTTTCATTCAACCCTGTAGTAACACCACTCAGTTTCTATGCAAAAAGTGTCCAGTGGTAGTTTACTTGTTAATATACAATTATATTAAGTTAATACACTTCTTTAGAAGTTAGTACACTTTAATTGTGAAAATTGATATTGTTTCTAAAGGTCAACATTTTTGTTTAAAATATTTATCTCAGATATTAATCAAATGACAGATTCTCTTGTGATTGCAGATAGACTCTGTGAAACGATTTCCATCCCATTAACTCCCTTGACACAAAATGAGCATTTTTTGCTTTGTTATTTCCTCAAACAAAGCAGGCATTGCTAAAGGGTTTTCCCAAGAGCAACTACAAACCTTATGGTCAGTTCTTGACCATTTAATAAAAAGTGTCTTTAAATATTTATAGTAGAATAATGTAGTCATTTCCTTAAGTTTACTTTCCTGAAATGCATAAAGAACATTTTACCTGTGAGTGCTCATATTATAAACTGTACATGTTCCAGCTATTAGTTCTGATAAGTATTTTCTGTACAGAGTCACATATCAAATATAATTCAAAGTGTAATGAACTTTTTAATATTGAATTTATAATCCTTCATTAGTTCTCATGGAAATACAAATTTTGTTTAATAATTAGTTTAACTGAATTGGTGAATTTATTAGGTTACAAGTCTATATAATGCTGGTGTTGTAAAGAGAATTCTCTGCAGTAAAGAGAATCTGCAGTAAAATATCTGTTTACTACCCATGGCATATGGCTCTCCTTTTTGCAGTATTGTTTTGTGTTATACTGTACTATTAAATTACCTGCATATTGTACCTCTATGCTGCTTGAAACAGTAGGCATTCAATAATGTTTCATAAATACAGAAGAAAAAAGTTGAAGTAAAAGAGTTGTAAAGACCATTTAGGCACATTCACTGCAACATGCAAAAGAGCCAATACAACCCATAATCTGAGTTTCATCTGCATTTTTGTGTGGTATGTTTGGAATCAAATTAATAGACTCTTATATTCTCAATAACAAGAATAGAGAAATGAATAAATAAATACTGAGATATGTCTACTTTCAGTGACCTATCAAAACTTCTGATACTAGTCTTGAGTAACTTATGGTCATTTAAAAGTAGGGTGTAGAAGAGAGTAAAAGAGTAAAAGGAGCTGTTGCTGAAGAAAAATGCAGTATGCTGACAGCACATTTGCTCTTTTGAATACAGTGTGATTTCAGGTTAAGCAAAAGCTGATTCTTTTTTTTCTTAATTTGTGTGAGTGTTTTATTGCTTCTGGTCATACACATGTGTTGCTGAAAATTTTATTCTGACATTGATATTCTGGCTTGGTTTTTCCTTATAGATCCACTTACAATAATTTTGTTTCTTAGACTTTCAAGAGGGAGATAAAAACAAAAGAACCTGTTCTCAGGAGCGCCCTCGAGACTGTGCGAATCTTCCTGGCCGAGCAGCCTGTGGAGGCAGTGGAGAAGGTCTGCCCAGAACCCAGAGGTAATTGAGGCAAGAACAGGGGAATAACACGTTGCTGGAAGGATCAGAGATGATCAGCAATGATTAAATAAATCCTGCCAGTCGCTCTGAAAGCATTCCTTTTACACTCCGAGCTGAAAGCCAGCATTCAGAAACTAAGCTAAAAATATAGATGAAAGCAAGCCTTAGCAATGCTTCTGAACACTGTGGTACTAAATAGACATGCATATTTATAAGCAGATTTTGAAACTGCCTTTAAACCTTCGGGACCTGTCTATAATTACAGCCTCATTTGAGGGCTCAAAGCTGCAATTTAAGCTAAAATTCACCTAGTAGTCTCAGTACTACTGGAGATCCCAAATCCACCTAATTGCAGCAAAAGCTTCACAGTGATTAATATTTATCTGTGTGCAGAAATTTTGTGCTGAATCAACTGATAAACTTCTAGCTATACCTTACATGTTTCAAAATGCCTTTATGTACTCAAATGCATATTTTGCTGATTTTTATGGTGGCAAGATTTCGGTTTTTTAAGAGATTTTAAAACAAGAATACATTAATAAAACAAATTTCACAGATGCCTTTGTTTATGAAGAGATTCTTACTGAGATTTGAACATATCCAGATGGCAACTGTTTTAGTTCTAAGACAGAATATATCCTAAAAGCCTCTTCACTTTCACATTTAGACCTGTCACCTGAGGAAAGAGCCCACAATGCCACTAAACTTCTACAAAGGCAAGCGGATGAGGTCAGAACTGAGTGGGATAAGCTGAATCTACAGTCTGCTGATTGGCAAAAGAAGATTGACGATGCTCTTGAAAGACTGCAGGGCCTTCAAGAGGCAATGGATGAACTGGACCTGAAGCTGCGCCAGGCTGAGGCTTTCAAGGGATCCTGGCAGCCAGTGGGGGATCTGCTAATTGACTCTCTGCAGGATCACTTGGAAAAAGTCAAGGTACATGTCATGTGTCAGTGTTTCTGAGTATAAAAGAGCTCACTGTATGAATCCCCATATCAGTAATTATCTTTTAGAGTGAGAAGTTGATACCTTTGCACCACAGTGATTTATATTTAAAAGTGCTTATAAAGAGTTTTATAATTTCAGAAGTTAAAATGCAATGGGATCCTCAATGAGAATGTATATTGCTGACATGGGTAAAAGCACTATAGAAATGTATAAAAATCCTCAGCACACTCACTGTAAACTCAGGAGAGGAAAAATTTGCCTTTAAAGAAAGCAAAAAAAATAGATAGGAGAATATATAATAAAAGTCTATTTAATTAATTTTTAAATTATATTTTCTTAAGTATGATGAATACATAATTGTTTCTGTAATTGTAGGGTAGAATTTAAGTAATTTAAATTATATGGTTTTTTTGGATGGTGGAAAAAATTCTTATTTTCTATAGCTTAATGCTTATCTGCTTTTAAGGATTGTTTCATAAAATCATTGCTGATTGAGAAACTTAGGCAGACTTGTCCTCTTTCAGCATGACTGCTATGGACAGACTTGATAAATAATATAGGATTCCTTCAGCCAGAGCACAATAGAAGCAGTTGCCATTTTGATAAGAACAAAGTGCCTCTGTTCCAGTCACATAAATGGGAATCATCAGTCATTTTGAAAGAGACCTGAGCTAACTGTTATTTTGTCTAGATGAACATTAGGATCTAAGAAAGAGGAAATAGAATGACTAATGGCAAGAAAAAAATGCCTCTGAAAATCAAACGTTATTTATTAAAATGAAAGTCCTCGAGTTTTAATCACACAGAAAGTTTAATGAGAGTCCTGTGCAGATTCTGTATAAGAACAAATGAAATAGTTAGTAGTTGATGAACAGCTAGCTGCAAAATTTGTTTATCATCATTTAAATTCATAAATGAACAGAAGAAATCTATTTATAAATTCTTGCAAAGTGCTATTACAACCATGGTTTGTTTCTGGTTTTTTTTTTAATTTTGAAGAACATATCCGGAACAGAAACACTGAATCTCTGATATTACTGGAAAACAAAGCAAGTCACTTAATTCTAAAGCTATGAGTGTTGACTCCATAATTATAGTTCTGAGTTCTGTTATGGTTTTAAAAATAAATAAATACATTCTAGATAACATAATTGATCACTTAATAATTGATTCACTTAAGGGTTAAATACTTTTCCTTTGCAAATGTTTCTGTTAAATGCTAAAGTTAAATGCTAAATTTAAATGTAGCCTTCAGTTAAAAGCTGTTAGTAAAAAGTAAGGCTTTTTCTTTATAAATTATATTATCAGCCAAACGTTTTCCAGTTGATACATTATCTATGTCTCATCCTTGCTCTGTTTGTTATCAGTATCATGATGACTGATACTGCAGTATGAGGCAAAATACCTAATTTCTCTCTATACAGCTAAGAAACTCAAGCATCTTCTGAGCCGATGTTCAAAACATCTTGGACATGTGATTGAATTTCTTGCAAATCCTTCTCTTAATTTGTATCACAATAGCTTTCCCAAACCTAACCTTATTAATAACTTCCTGGGGAATGAGAAGGACTTAGTGCTATTTGTCACTGTCCTCTTTGGTTATGGTTGCTGGACCCACTAAGGTCATGGTATAACTTTGAACTCACACTGGATCCTTGGTCAGTATTAATGTTGTATCATTATTATTAATTATTACACATGCTTCATCTGCATTAATGTTCAAATTGGTGTTCATCTCTGTCAGGACAAGAGATAGTTTCACCCATCTGCTCCAAAGGATGCAACCTAGACTAGAGTCTATTTATAACCAAAGTATCCTTGAGACTTCTCTGCTGTGATCTGTTATTCTCCATTTTTCTTCTCTCATATGAGTGGTCTTATCTGCAGACTGAACTGTAACTTACTTTCTTAATAACACACATTCTTTCTGTCTCCCTTCCAAGTATATTTTTCTGTCCACTAAAATCCAAACCATCATTTAACTGTCTTAAATTCAGTTCAAGCCTGAATGAATCTATTATTTGTCCCTTAATATCCATTGCCTGATCAGTTTGATTGTAGCTCAGATCATATTCTAGACATGGCCTATGATTTCTACTCCCCTCTGCAGCAGATTCAATGATGCTTTCTCCTTGCAATCACTAACAAAATGTTCTTTTCATCAGCATGTCTGGAACATTCAGAGTCTCATGAGACCACCACTCAGATTTTATATTAAGCTTTTGCTACTATGCAATTGATATGTAATCATGCCTACCTCATCCACTTGGTATCTAGTTCAAAGACCCATTCCAGGAAGTGATGGTAGAAGCAGCTTGTCTCTCTCTCTTCCCCAAAGATTCTTCTTTGCCACCCAAAACCATAAGAATTACATGTCATTACATGTCATGCTGATGCCTCCTCACTCTTTAGTTGTCTCTCTGTGGACAACTGCTGAGAAATACTGATAGAAATTAGCACCCATAGCAAATTTCAGGTTTTTATATTTTTCCACTCTGGAAAATTATGTTTCTTAAATAAAAAGCCACTGTTTTGAGATGTTGTGCAGATTTTTATGTCTGATAAGCCAGTTTTAATGGGGTGGTTTATCTTTAGCTAAAGGTAGTTCAGCTACTCTCAACATACTCAGGAGAGCACAATGCAAAGCACTTTTTTCTGCCAGTGGTATTTTAACATGCCACTAGCACCAATATAACTGCTTCAGTTTTCTGTCACACACAGTATTGTAAGGGAACAGCAGAGCCTCTGGACTCCATGACTTTAACTACATTCTAATTTTTTTTTTTACAACCTCCATAAACCAAACCAAATAAACAAAACCAAACCCAAAATAAACAAAAACTCAACAACAAAAATAATGAAGAGCAGACAGTAGTGTCTGTGGTTTCTTTAGTTCAAAATAGAAGTGCATATCTCTAGAACACCTTCCAAATAAAGGGCTATTCATGTAGAATCAGGTAGATTTTCTTTCAATTGACTCCAGTCTGCTATAGGATAATTAGTTCTCCTTCACTGTCAAAAAGAGAGGGCACCTTGGCTCAGTATAATGATTGATAACTGAAAAGCAGCACAGAATTTAGTGACATAAATATTGTATTTTTCTGTGAGGAACTTTCATGAAAATCTTAGTCTTACTACCAAAGAACGGCTGGCTGTTCTTGCACATTCCCTTTTATAGTTATGAATAAATAAAAAATATGGAGTTTGTGCATAGATTATGGACTTTATGTATTTAATGTAACAAGGATATTCATACAGGCTGTAAGTATCCTTTTAAATTCTCTTGTCAAAGCCTATTTACAATTTTAATATCATTTCTAGTTGAACTATATGCTGTTTATTTCAGACTTTCTTCAGCTTAATTGACAGTTGAGGCCAATTGTATGTCACTGACAAATGTTCACTGGAAAGTGTCAGCCTGAAATTTATTTATTTGTAAAACAAATAGAGTTTGCAATGATTCATAAATCAGAAATGAACTGATCACTGATTTGCTCATCATCTACTCCAAAATTACTCTCTGTATGCAGGGACTAGGGATGATCCCTTTGTCCCTAGTCATCTTTCCTCAAAATGAGACAAAAGTAAGGCAACCCACTCAAATAATTAGCTGAGTCTCAGCTGTGTTCATATCCAGCCATAGAAAGAAAGAAAATAGATTTGCAAAGATTAAAATTCCATATTATTACAAGAATTTTAATACTAGATCAGCAACCTTTATTTCAGGACACTGAATGAGGGTAGGTAGTTCATTTTAATAATAGTAATAATAATAATTTCATTCTTCTTATATATTCTTCTGTAGTCCACTTTGGTACTGCTCAGCTACAGCTGTGCTGCAATGAGGTTTTTCAGCAAAGTGAACTCTTACAGTGCTGTTATGAGGGAACTGTGCTGACAGCTGCCTACTGTGGAGATTCTGATAGCAAAGTGAGTTGTTGAATTTCTAATTTATTTTCTCATCCCAAAATTATTTTAAATGCTTAATTAATTGATAATTTTTTTATCCCTTAAAAAAAAAAAAA
>VYXF01011764.1:0-10724 GCA_013397295.1 Polioptila caerulea | reverse complement strand
AAAAAAAAAAAAGATTTTTTAAATGAAGCTATTAGGGGTCACATGGAGGGAAATTAATGCATGACACCCAGAAGAAAGCCAAAAGTCCCTATTCATTCTCTCCTAGAAATGGAGATGTGAACTGGAGATCAGTTTAAAATAGATCAATAGAATCTATGCAAGAAATAATTACCTGGAAGGTGTATTGAATAACCAGAATTTCCAGTCAGCTTGCTATCAATAGCAGTGCCAGATCCTTGTTAAACCAAATAGAGGTCAGATTGCAATGTGATGCCTATTCTCTTGTTAATTTTCGCTAACATAAAATTTTGCTATGCACCAAATTAAGTTAGCAGAGCTCATGCTGTCCAGTCTGTAACACAAAATGCATTACACATATAGCAGCTTCTGAGGTATTTTTACATTTTCTTTCTTTACTGATATGCTTTCTAGTATAGCTACACTCCTTAGTATTCTTAGTTTTAAAAACCACAAAAATGTTAAAGTATTTCATATGCAGAGTTTTAGACTATGAACTATGATTTGATTGGGTGTTTTCAGATTGTTGGTACAATTAGAAGATGACATCATGCATTGGTTTGTAGTTGAATAGGAAAATATTTGCCTGCAGTGTAGGAGATGGAAGTGTTAACATCTTCTTCACACTGTCACTAAAGTAATTACTGTTACAAATGGCTCTCAAGCTTACCATTTCATACACATCATTCTGCAATAGAATCATACAATAGTTATTCATGATATGTTGTTAAACTGCTTCAAAATGCATATATATTTTTCAGTTTAATTTGAAGCCAGCTGTTGCCACCGAGGGCTATAATCAATCTGGGTTAAGATGTTCTATTTCCTTAAGTCTCGAAATAAGTTCTGTGCTGGGCTCTGGGACTTCCAAAACTATTATATACAGAATAACCATTTCTTATTAATGAATTTTCCAGCTTTCCAAAATCCAAAAATTACTTCCTAAGAGAATTAGAGGTGATTTTTCTAAACAGATTTTGTAGTAGTAAAATACTTGTAGTTTAGAGATTGTTCTAAAGTGCTATAAAAGGAAGAGATGATCTAAAGTCATACTAGAGGACCTTTAGGTTTTAAATATAAATATGGTCAATAAAAACAGAATTTAAAAAATATCAACTCTTCAACTATTTTACTACTAATATTAACTAAACCAACATTAGAGTACATAAGAGCATAATAAACTCTATTTTAAACCAAAAACATACTGAAATTCACTGGAACATTTTGGCATCCTACAGATGTCCTTTCGATACATAACATTCCTGTAAATCTAAAACTTTGTGGAGTATGGTATAATGAAAGTTGAATTTTGTTCAATTTGTTAGTGGGTGAACTTTCAAGATGTTGTTATACATCAAAGACACTTCAGTTAACCACATTACTGAATTGGTGACAGCCTGGTATGTTGTTTTTACCTTTTTTAGAATGTGTTTTTATACAAGAATTTAGAAGCATTGTTTGGTTGTCATTGTTGAGGGCAAGTTTAATTTGCTAAGGTTTTTCTTAAATATGAAATTGAGTTAACAACCATGAACTGTTTTGTCATGTAGTTGTACCAGCAGATTTTAGCTCTTTTATGCTTCTTAGCTCCTAGGAGATGAAAGTTATTCAGTTGTGTCCTGTGGTCTCTCAATCTTATTTAAACAGCTTATGAATCAATTTATTATCTGATGCAAAAAGAAACGTCTTCAAAAGGTGTTATTTAGTATATAATAATCAGGTAGTTTTTACCGGTACAAATTTAAAAGTATAATCTGCCTTATGCTCTTTCTATATAATCAGTCAGATAAATTGGAGAGTTCATTTTGGTAATAGCCTAAATCTAAATACATTTGTAATACCTGAAGCAAACAATCATTCCCTCGGCTGACTTCTTTTGCAATAAGTTATATATTTCTTATCTCAGGTTTAGATGTTATCACTGTATCTATAGTTTTTTACAAAGTCTAGATTTCATAGGTTTTCTGTTTACATCAAGCTACCTGTTTTGAGGAAGAATCCAAAATCCTTTTTTACATGGGAATAATAAGAATGATGATGAGCAGGCATAGAAGTGAAGTCTTGGTCTTTTAAAATTAAGACTGCTCTTCACCATACTGCTTATTGGGAAATAGTAGCATAATTGTGATACAGAAAAGGTAGCATTGCTCTGCTAACAAAGAAACCACAAAAATGGGTATTCTTTAATTAACTTTCTGAGGAGTCACAACAAGTGTTAGAAGCAGCTACTTGTAGACCATTTTCAAAAGAACAAGCACCTGGAAAAGAGCTGTACCAGTTTAACCCAATTTCTATCAAATTTGTGTTAACTGTATTAACACAATTATTAATAGAGCATAATAACTATTTTCTCTTTGATTAAGGATATTTGGGCTAAAGAATACTGATAAGTTTTCCCTGAAAACTAGTGCAGGAAAATTCTTGAGCTCTGAAAAAGAAAAAAGGTGACCATTCAAGGTGGAAATCTTTTCTACCTCCAACCCAGTTTGGTAGAAGATGCTATTATTAGATTAACACATTTCATTTAGAGCCAAATTTTTCCTTGTATGAATTCACCCTGCTGATTTCAGTGGGAGTTCAGCATGCACATCTGCAGGCAGAATTTGACTTTTTAAGTATTGGCAATCTCTGATCTTGGTTTCTGATACCCTGCTGAGAGAACTGACTAATATGTGTATAAAGACTTGTCTATCATTTTATGCCTCTGAAGTTCAGAACTGAGGTCAAACCAGAACATTTTTGAGAGATTTCTCTTTATCAGTTTTTCAGAGGGAAGAATGAGACTTGAGCTTTTAGAAGGAGAATTAAACATTAATTTTTAAGTACCTAAGTGGCATGGTTATAGCAGAGACTCTGACATTTTGCATGGCTTTTTGTTTCAAGTTTGCCATATAAATGCAGCACACATAGACATTAGTCTGATGGTGAAGTATTACCACTCCAAGACATGACATTAAATCAAAGATGCTCTTGAACTGTTTTGGTTATGTTCAAAAGCCTTCTTTTTCTTATGACCTGGAAATGCAAATATTTACCCAAGAGGGGAAAAAAGTACAATGCAAGTAACACATTTCTTCTTATCATGGGAACATTTTATTCAGGCTTTCCTAAGTGAGTATGGCACAGGGAGCTCTGTGGCTCAAGGGAGCAAATTTATATCCAAGGGGTATATTTTGATCTCCTATATACAGTCTGCTACTGAAACATTCCTATGTAAAGAAAAAGGATGTACAGAAATTATTACATAACCAGATACATAGACGTTCATTGAGACAGGAGAAGAGGGAAAAGGGAAGAGTACCAGAAATGAATTTTAATGTTGTTTGTTTCTGTGATGAGGCAATTTTTTTTTCCTTGAAAAAAAATCTGTCAGTCCTGTGTTTGTAATGAAATCTTTTCTTAAAACATTGTCAAAATAAATTCATGGGAGCCATCAAGTGTGCAGATTCTGTAATGATATTGTTTCTGTGACATGGGCAAATCAATGAGCAAAGTAAAATCAATTTATCAAGCTCCTGTGCTGGTACCCAGTAATTGTCTAGGGACTGTTTGATGTAGGGAGTGCAATGAATGTTAGATTGCCTGGAATGTTTATCAGGGACCCTAGGAGTTACACATTTCTCATTTTCATCTTTATAAATTTAAGGCCTAATAGAGTTTCATTTCATTTTTTTTTTTTGGCCAAGGTTAACCCATAATAAAACTTTATAATTGCTACTTAGCACTTTTATAGTCTTCTCATGTTCCAGATAGTATGAGCTAATTTTCTCAGCTTCTTTCTGAGACAACAGTAGAAGTACTATCCCCAGTTTACAAATAGGGCAATTGAGTCAGTGAAATTAATTTGTCAAGACAGCAATGCCACTCAAATTATTCTTATACTCTTTCTATTTTGCCTGAAAATTGTTTTATTTTAGTCGGGTTCAATTGTTCATTGGATTAATTTCATCAGTCACAGCAGGAGCCACTGTTGCCCATTTCCCAGACCCACAGCCTTCTCCCCCTTAAGATGTGGCAGGGCAGCCACCCAGAAGGATTTCAGCCTGAATTCCTGGAAAGGTGGGCACTGCTCCTGACTGTTGCCCAGCCTGTGTCTGGTGCTGTTATAGAAACCTGAGATATGTTCAATTTTTAAAGTTTTATTTAACTATCTCCTTTTCAGTGTTTCGTTTTAATATTCTTTCTTCCTACATTAGCTTAAAAAGTAAATCACTGTCACTTGTGGTTGCTAAAATCGACTGTTAGAACTGAATTCATTCTCTGAAACTGTTGAAAGATGTTCTTATTGTATGTAAGTAGTCTAGGAATTTACACCTCAAGTAAACCCATGGGAATCGCATGAGATTTTATGAGTGTAAGCACCAGGGTCAGGGCAGCCCCTGGTATCCATCCAGCATGGATGTGGGATAAGCAGGGCAAGAGCAGCCCTGCTGAGAAGGATTTGGGGTAGCTGGTGGGTGACAGGCTGGCCATGAGCTGGCCATGGGCACTCCCAGCCCAGAAAGCCAAACATACCCCGGACTGCAGCAAAAGCCCTGTAGGCAGCAGGTGAGGGAGGGGATCCTGCCCCTCTGCTCTGCTCTGCTCTGATGAGATTCCACCAGCAGGGCTGCCTCCAGCTCTGGAGTCCCAGCACAGGAAGGTCAGGGGCCTGTTGGAGTGAATCCAGAGGCCACCAAGATAAATAGAGGGATAGAGCACCCCTCTAATCACCACCCTTGGCACACTTAGACCACACAACTACACCAAACATAAAGGAAATTTTGAAAAGGAAATTTTCCCTTTAGTATGGTTTCAGCCAGCATTATTAAAGCTAAAAGCACTTGCAAAGTGCTTAGGTTGTAGACTCATTCAAATTGTTTTTGAATCATTAGTAACACAGCATCTATTGCTATTAGTTAATTTGTAAACAATGTATGTTAGATATAAAAATAGAAAAGATTGAATAATAACCCATGTTCATTGCCAAAAGCTCTTTCAGACTATAGCAACTCCTTGTCCTCAGAAAATAGTTGCTACAAAGCAAATCTCTCTCTCAGCAAATCGTGCTGTAAAGCAGCCTGGCATTTCAAAGGCAAATGCACTGTTTCACTGACTGTCCAATTTCTGGCCAGAACAGAGTTGGTTTTCTCACCACAGCCATGAGAGAGAGCAGGGAAGGGTCGGGCAGGGGCTGGGCTGGCAGTCGTGCACAGGATGGAGCTGCTGGCCTCATGGGGGAGCCTAGGCTGAATTCCAGAGCTTCCACATCCCCCTTAGCACACTTTGATCAACCTAAGCACACTTTCAGATAACACTTTGAAATCCTTCTAGTTACTTACAGTTCCTAGATATTTCATCTCTTCTTGGTTGCAAAGTAACTGAGCAACTGACTTTGATTATGTGGAAAAATTGGTGTGGAGCTGTTTATAACACTTTAGCAGTCATGGGCTCTGCCATGACATGGGTAGAGCTGTTCTTGTAGAGTGAGTTGCAACCTAAATCTTCTTACTTACTTTTCCCCCTCCATAGAGGAGAACACAATTTCAGAATAAATGGCGAGGCAGTTGAATAGCTTGTATTTGTTCAGGAATTGTAAAGCTGTATATCACCTGTGGATTGAAAATAAATAAATAACTAGATCAAAAATTATGGTAACCTAGTGATCTCTGTTTCATGATAAATACATCTATTAATTAATGTGCTTCTCTTCATTAAATTAGACATCCTAATAAATAGATATTTTCTGGTAGATATAACATTGCTACAAATTATAGCTTTTTCCCCTGAGAGTTCAGAAAAAAAGAAAATTAATACCTAGTATTAGTTCATTTTTCATTTCATCTATTCAAATTGTAACCATATTTTTAAAGAAATACTGAGTTAGTCTTCTAAATTGCAGGAAATAACTTTTGAAAAATGTAATGTTTTACTGATTTAGAAATACAGAATTCAGAATGGGAGAGAACTTAAAGGAAATTTGATTTTCTTTCTCCCCTGATGTTTTTTGTTTGAACTATTTTTATCCCAGAAGAAGATTTATATTCTACTGTAGTGTACTCTTGCTTGGTCATTTCTGAGTTTATAAAAATATATAGGATGGAAAATTAAATCAGCTGAAATCCATTTTGTCTCAACACTGCCTGTCCCCAGGAGCGCTAGAATCAAATAAAAATACAGGGTGAGTTTAAGAGCGAGCTAAGTGTAGCATATTGAGCTAGCAGCTGACAAACCCAGGTTTCAATGAAATTTGACTCAGAGAACACTAAACCCCTCAAAGAAGAAACTAACTAATTTTGAATGAAAAATATGGAGACTGTTAAACTGTCCTGGGACAGTTCAACCTTGTATGATTTTAAATATAAAATGAGAAGAAATGCTCTGGCCCATGAAGACTTCTCCACTTGGACACAGTGAGCTGAAGGGGAGAATCCTCAGTGCTGGGAACCTGCTGTGGCCCAGGTGTAGGGCAACCATTCACCTTATTGTGCACATAGATCCTGCCCTGATTTATCAGCTGCTTGTATAAAACCTCCCCACAACAGAAATTATCTGACACAGGAGAACTTTTCTCCCTAAATCATCTCATATTTTCTTCACAGTGCCAGATGTTCTTTTCTGTCTCTTTCGCTGGTTGTGAGAATTGAGGTTTAATATAAGCCAGAGCTAGCAGGAGACTTTTCTATTTGAGGGAATTCTTCATGAAAATGTCAGGCTGGCATGAGGCCACAGACTTGTATAAGTGCTGCTCACAGATCAGGGAAACAGACTTTCTCTGCAGGCACAGTTGGCCTTTTCTTGAAATCTGCTTCATACTAAGTGAGAGAAATACCCATGAGGGAACATGTAAGGGTGTGGATCGGATCATGCTCATAATTCTGGTCATACCTGAGTCATATTGGGGTGCAGTTGAGTGCAGAATGAGTTGGCAGATGTTATTGAGAGGCCATTATCAATTGTCTTCAAGAGTCATGGCAACTGGGAAAAATTCTTACATCCTGGAAGAGAGCAAGTGTCACTCTCACCTTCAAGTGGGACAAGAGGAAGGACACAGGGACTTACAGGTTATTCAGCCTCACCCAAATCCCTGGGAATGTGATGGTACAGCTAATGTTTTAAACCATCTCCAGACACATGAAGAACTAGAAAATTGCATTGGAGGCAAGTCATATGTGAGGTATCACAGTGACTGATCCTGATTTGATATCAGTTAACATCTGCATTAATGAAATGGTCCCTGGGACAGAGCTCACATTCAGTAAGTTCCCATTTGACACAAAAGTGGGAGGAACAGTCATTACACCAGATGGTTGTGCTGTCTTTCATACAGACCTTGACAGCATGGAGAATTACACTGAGGGGCATCTCAGGAAGTTCTACAAAGAGAAATGCCAGGTAATGTGTCCTGGGAGGAAGAACCCCAGGTAACAGTACCCACTCAAGACCAATTGGCCAGAAAGCAACTCTGAAGAGAAAAGCCTTGGGGTCCTGGTAGCCAAACAGTTGATGGGAACATATTGTTAAAATCCAGTTATTACTGTTACTAGGGAGAAGCCTCTGGCTACATTAAGGTGCAAACAAGACCATATGCTGAAGTCAATAGTACGGATTTTATTTAACAGTAAACTGTGAGGTAGAGAGATAGAAAGAAACAGACAAGGATTGAGGGGGGAAGAGGGAGGGGAGAGAGTGACAGAGGAAGAGATCAGATGGAATGATAGTCACCACCCATGGATCCTGTTGATCCTCTTCACCCTGGGCTTCTCAGTGGTGGGGGTTCCAAAGTCACACAAAACTTCTCACCATTTATGCGTTTTACAAGGAATCAATGCTCATTAGCTACACAGTTCCCTTAATCTGTTGGTTAAATGATTCCCTTGCTTCCAGTGCTCATTATTCCTGTGCTTGTTCTTTCTCTTTGAGTCAGTGGCCTCCTGTCTTGAGTCAGTGAGCTATGGTCTCCCCACGCTGGACCCAGCCACAGCCAGCTACCAGCACAGTTGCTGAGCTGGCCTTCCCACAGACTCCTTGCAGTGAAACATCCTTCTCTCCAGCTTCATTTACCTTTCCTTACACCTGAGATGACTGGACAATAGTACCACCTTTATCTTATCTCAAGTTCCTGTGGGGTGGATTAACTCACAGTCCAAATTTCAGAAATCCAGAAGGCATATTTGGGGCAGGATGGGCTTTGGTGGTCACAGATGAGCTGTTGTTTCTTTGCATGTTTTGCTACAGTGGCAAAGTCCTTCAGTGATCTTAATTGCATTTGAACAAGTTGTGATCTTTAGGTCTCTTATACACATCCTCATGGCAAAGAAGGCTGACAAGACCCTGGTGTGCATTAGGCAGGACATTGCCAGCAGTTTGAGGGAGGTGGTCCTTCCTCTCTACTCAGCCTTGGTCACACCTGGAGGGCTGGGTCCAGTTTTGGGCTCTGGGGTATGAGAGAGGTATGGACTTCCCTGGAACAGGTCCAGTTCAGGGCCACAAATGTGGTCAGGACTGAAGCATCTTTCCTGTGAGGAGAGGCTGAGAGAACTGGGACAGCTCAGCCTTGAGGCTCAAGGCAGCTCAGTATCTTATAAATGTGTATAAATTCCTGAAGGGAGGGAATGAAGAGAATAAATTGGACTCTTCTTAGCACTGTCCACTGACAGAAGAGACAATGGACACAAATTAAAACCCATCAAGTTCCACCTGAGTATTAGAAGAGACAACTGTGGCTGTTCAAACACTGGCACAGGTTGCCCAGAGAATTGGTGGAGTCTTGACGACTGAAGATATTTAAAACCTGACTGGACACAGTCCTGGGCAACTGGCCCTGCTCTGAGCAGAGGGGCTGGGCTAGGTAATCTCAAGAGTTCCCTTCCAGCTTCAGCCAGTCTGTGATGACAGTTTAGAGTTTTGTGAGAATTAAAACAATTTTTAGTGCATGCCTTTGCAGTGATTTTCAGTAGACAAACAAAATTATTTAGAAACCATGATGCATTTAAACACTAATAACAATAAAAAATTTGTGTGCTTGCCTTCAGTTTTTGTATATGTCCAAGCTTGCGTGACCTTGCAAAGTTTATTAAGAAGTGCAAAACATTTAATTCCTAAATATAAGTACTACAATATTTAGTCCTGTGTAAAGACAAGATATGAACTACCGAAATAGTGAATAACATTGGTGGAAAACTAGAGATGATTTTCAAATTATTTTATTTTTTGTCCTTCCTTTATAAAAAGCTAAGAAAAATGTTTTAAATTCCTCATGCTTAGGCTTGTAAAAATGAACATTTGTGAAAGAGAATACTATCTACTGAGGTCTGTCTCTGGGGGAAACTAACTTCGGGATCAATTTTAATTTCCAATGTTGTGCTCTAAGCATAAACATAGTGCTCAAATCAAAGGCTGGTGTTGCTATAATTGCCAGTCCATAAAATTTGAGAAATAAAAATCCAGAGATTATGCCAAATTGCCTTTAACATCTTATACAGGCATCGTGCCAGTTCCATCTATAACCAAATAGAGACTCATTTCCAGAAGCTGGCACTGAACATTTAAATCATTTGATGCATTGGTGAAATGAACTTTAAAGTCTGTTTTAACTCCTGTTTGCAACAAGAGAAGGGCACTGCAGTACAGGCATTGTGAGATTCATGGTCCCTATGCCCATGAGTGTGGGAAACACTAATGAGTCTTGATTTTTACCAGTGTGTTCAGGGTGACTCAGGACAGTATAGCTGGGAAAAAATATCACATGGTATCTGTGGAGTAATTGTCCATACGTTGTCTCACATAGATTTTTTTAAAGCTGTTTACAAGTCCAAGTGTTGGTAAGGAACACGAAGGACAGAATAACACACAAAATGGGTCAGCTCCCAAGCTATTTTCCACACCAGAAATGTTGCAGGTAAGTGGGAGCCAATAGGAATACTGACTATTTAAAATCATAACTGAAAAGCTTAATAGTTTGGTTTAAGTTTCTTATTGAACAATTGCATACCAATTCCAAATAAATATTTATTAGATATTGTCTGTTTATTGAGCGCAATTTTTAAGACAAAAGTAGCTAAACTCAATCTCAGTCCTACTGGGGTGTGCATAAGGATATATGACTTTGTATGTTCATGCTGTAATTTTCCCATGTCAGTGTGGTGAATGCTAAGCAACAATGATTTCAGACTCCTAATACAGCTGCATAAATGCTACTTGTTCTGACAAGGCACTGTTGTGGACTACATCTAAACATACATGGTAGATGCTTGGATCAGTAGGAATACAAAAAAGCATTTTTAATGATCCATTGGAATTTTTCAAAAGCAGACAATAAAAAATAGTCCTCATTTTAGTTTTCCTCTGTGCACAAGGAATACTTAATGTTCTTGGGATATATTTCCTCTTCAGGGTGTATTTTCCAAATGGCTTCATGGGCTTTGGTCACCCTATTCCATTAATGACAATGAGCCAGAAGTTACAGGCACTTGATTTAATTTTGGTTGAACTCCTAAACCCTGTGTTTGAATTGTCATCCAGCAACTGTACATGTGGTTGAGGGAGAAGGGGGTTAAGAAATGGAAAATATGCATTGTAGAGTCAGTGTTCCTTCCTGAACTTTATCATGAATTTGGCAACAAAAACTCCATGAAGCTAGAAAAGCATATAACATTGATTATATATATTATAAATATATAGTATATATTTTATATGTGTGTGTTTATATAATATATATATAAATA
>VYXF01011737.1:15669-63480 GCA_013397295.1 Polioptila caerulea | reverse complement strand
AACTTCTTAATAGAGTTATATCACTGGTTGCTTTGCAGTATGGAGCATGCACTATTATTAAAGTCATACTCATTACAGATAAGAGAACAACTGCTAACACAGTGATTTTAAAATATTTTGGATATAAGCTAGATTTTAGCTGATGATCTAAGAGGGAAAAAATGAGAGTCAGATCTCTAATTTATCTACTCTCTTTCTTACATAATTAGGCTTCCTTTCCTGAAGAAGCGTGAAAAAGGGACTGTGTGACACTAACAGCAAGAAATCTGAAGTGCATTTGCTGCAACAAAGGTTGTATCTGTGTCAAGAACAAGAACTTCATTTGGATTTTTTTGGATGGCATTTTATTTCACTTTGTGTTACCACCTCCATTTGAGAATATTATCTTGGATTCCTTTGCAGAATCATGGAAGGGTTGATGTTGAAAGGGAATTTTTGAGGTCCTCTGGTCCAATCCCTGTGCTAAAGATGGGTCACCTACAGTCAGTTTCCCTGCATAATGTCTTGGTGGATTTGAGTATGTCCATCAGAGGTGGCAGATTCCACATCCTGTTTCAATGCTCAGTCTTTGTCACAGTAAAAAAAGTGTTTCTTGATGTTCAGTCAGCACCTCCTCTTTGTACCTGTTGCCTCTTTTCTGTCACTGGGCACCACTGAAAGGAGCTCATCGTTCTCTTCTTTGCACCCTTCCTGCAGGGACTTATATCCATTGATAACATTCACCCTGATATGACTTCTGCTAGACAATTGCAACACTCTCAATCTTTTCTCATATGAGGGGTACTCCAGTCCCTTAATCATCAAAGCAGTCCTTTGGACCTGGTCTCAAATAACTCCATATCAAATTTTATTTTATTTTATTTTGCACTAAAATATTTGTTCTGGGTTATGTCTTTTATGAAAAATCAGCACAATCTAGCAATTATTCTTTTAATGGTTTCTCTGATGAGCCCATCCAGAGAAACAACATATTCTTGAGTTGGAACAGGGTAGAGGCAAGTCTGGGGATCATTTCTTCCTTTTAATTTCCTAGTATGTTATCATAAAATAGCCTGAGTTGGAAGGGATCTTAAAGATCATCTAATTATAACCCCCCACTGTGCACAGGGATACCTTGCATGAGATCAGCTTGATCTGAACTCCATCCAGCCTGGTCTTGAACACCTCCAGGAGTGGTCCATCCACAGCTTCTCTGGGCAACTTGTTCCAGTGCCTCACCACCGTCACAGTAAAGAATTTTTTCCTAATAGCTAACATAAACCTACTCTCAGTTTTAAGCCATTCTTCCTTGTTCTGTCACTATATGCTCTTGTAAAAAGTCTCTCTCCATCTTTTTTCTAGGTACTGGAAGGCAGCATTTACATCACCAGAAGTTGCCTTATCTTCTCCAGGCTGAACAAACTCAATTCTCTCAGCCTTTCTTCATAGCAGAGGTGCTCCAACCCTCTAATCATCTTGGTGATCCTTCTCTGGACTTGCTCCAACAGGTCAATGTCCTTCCTTTGCTGGGATCCCCAAAGCTGGACCCAGTACTCTGGGTGGAGTCTCACCTGAGATGAGCAGAGGGGCAGAATCCTCCCCTTGCCCTGCTGCCCACGCTGCTTTGGAGGCAGCCCAGGACACGTTTGGCCCCCTGCACTGTGAGTGCACATGGCTGGCTCATGTCCAGCCTTTCATCCATCAGCACCCCCAGGTCCTTCTCCCCATCTGTTCATCCCCCAGCCTCAGTTGGTACTGGAAGTTGCCCTAACCCATGTGCAGCACCTTGCCCTTGGTTTTGTTAAACTGCATGATACTCCCATGGATCCACTGGAGCTTGTCCAGACTCCTCTGGATGACATCCCATCCTTCCAGTATGGCAGCTGCGCCGCTCAGCTTCGTGTCATTGGCAAATTTGCTGAGGGTGCTCTTGATCCCTCTGTCTGTGTCATTAGTGAAGATATTAAATAACACTGGTCCCAGTACAGACCCCTGATGGACACCACTTGTCCCTGATATCCATTGGGACTCTGAGCCATTGACCACATCCCTCTGGATGTGACTGTTTCAAGTGAGTGACGTGTCAATCATTAATGCACATTCCTTTGCTAAGCCAGTAGTCTGCTTGCTTGCTGGGTTTTCTGATATCCACCCCAGAACCCAGAGTGAGTGGAACTTGAAATATATGTTTATGAACTTAGAGAGATGAAGTGCTAATATCAAGATCCATGCTGACAGCATCCTGCTGGAAGCAAAAGGTTCTAATCTTATAGATTAGATCTCTATAGAAATCTAGATCTTAAGGGTAGTGTTTAGTAACCATCAAGTTAAAAGATGGATGTAGTCACTTTGGCTACTGGGAGAAATAGTTTAGGTTGAGATAAATCTTTCTACTCATTTCATGATCTAAAAGGAAAGACTTGACTAATATAATTGCAACTAGGTGAAATTGACCATGTTAAGGCTTGTGTAGTCTATAGTAAATGTAATGTAAAGTAAAAATCAGATTCTTTAAGCCTTGAGGTACAAGATTTTTAGGTACAAAATCAAACCTTAGGTTTACCTTTACCATTGGGCTTTAGAAATTGTTGTAAATTTGTAGTTGTTAGCACCTACTGATGTAGGTATTGCGATTTGTCTGCTTTATCCAGAATAGCCAATTAGGCCATACAAACTTGAACTGAGATGTTTAATTAGACTGTTCATTTAGGTATTCAAATAGGAAAACCTCAATCAAACGTTTAAATTATGTTAAAGACAATGGGTTAAACTATTTCTTGTAATTCTTATACTTGGTGACAAATCTGTGCATTTGAGTTGAGTACAATAGTGAACTACTCAGCTTTAGTACTTCTCAAGAGAATAGCTGTCAGATATTTAGCTACTTCTTAAAAGCACAAGCTCCTTGTTTTTAACAGCTGTTTATTGGTTCCCATCACAAGTGCAACATTATTAGGGATTTCTAAAAAGGAGAGCAACCTGAAACTTCCAGTTATAACAGTGGAAAATTGTAGTTTAAATATGCATACAATGAGATGGAAAACAACCAAAAATACAGTAAAAGTGATAAAAATTCAATTAAAAAATATTTGAAGTCAAACAAAAATAATTTAAAGTCAGGATATCAGGTAAAATTCTTTCAAACTTTCCTTTTTTGGTAGAGCTTTGTTTAAGTATTATTTAGATAAAATTTTTGCACATGATTTGGTGGATGAAATATGAAAATGTGGTATCTTTTTGTGGTGGTAGAGACAGAATTTATTTAAAACTTGTGTCTTCTATTACTTATGTGATAGTCTGTAGGTATCTTTATTTGTACTTCTCTATTTTCCATAGAGATCAAAGCAGTAAAACCAATCTAAAACTGTGTATGCGCGATCTTATCAAATGATGAACTTTATAATCTGAATCTATGTAGTTAGAGATCAGCAAGACTGATGCACGGGACAGCAGGTGGGACTCCATGTATTTCATCCTCTAATCACCTCATTTAGCTCTTGGTGTTCTAGGTATGAAAGTGTGTCTGTGCAGACAGCATAATGTTAGGTAACCAATTCACTGAATTTTGATATACATTTGTATTGCAAGCACAAATGATACTGCAGGACACATTATCCCCTGTCAAAGCAGGGTTAGAATAGGTTTTTCATGCTCACTTTTCATCATGCTATGTGTTAGATCCTACACCTTAGGGATTATATGTTGTTTTTCAGGCTTTTCCTTGAAAGTGTTCTGTTTCAGTCTGATTTTTTAATATCTTTCCCATTTCAACTGAGTTATAATGTAAAAAATCAGCAAGTTTCAAATTAACAAAATATATGAGGCCTATTTTAGAATTTCAACCATTACAGGGAAGACTTTAGATTTAAGATATGTTCATGTTTACATACACCATAAGCATTTTGATACTTGTTATTATTCTTTTCTTGGGTATTGGTTATTTTTCTGCCTTATATATTTTGCACAGGATATTAAGGGCAATGTACCGTTGATAAAATGTTTTTTCAGTTCAAATATTTCAGTAGTTCTCATTACTGTAGACATGCCTGAACTCGTATCCATTGATTATTCCTGTGCAAAGTCATAATAGAATCATTAATTTAATAGTATACAGAGAGAGCAGTACAAAAACAGTTGTAGCTTTTGAACTGATATGGAAAAACTGCTAAAAAGAAATGCTCATCACATCAAGAATTCTTTTAAGTAGTGCACAGAGAAGTTGAAAATATAAATTGACAACAATCAATTTAGAGAGCTATCAGGATAACTTCTATTTGTCCATTTTAATATCAGCTGCCACAGTGTATAGTGTGACAGAGCTGCATGTGAGCTAGCTTGTTGCCTTGTTGCCTTGTTGCCTTGTTGCCTTGTTGCAACTGGTGAAGGACTGGCCCAGTCCCCTGAGGCTTTCCTAGGGAACCTCAGGAAGCTAGGAGGAAACAAAAAGATCACATAATCTTGCAGTTCCCAACTTCTGGGGAAAAACAACCCAACAGATGCCTGAAGATTTCTTACTTTGTCCAGGACTGTGGGTGTCCTTTTCCCTCCACTATTTATTTACATTCAGTAAAACTCAAATGTAGCTTAGGAAGTGGGCCAGTTACTGCTGTATTGAAGAATATTATTAGTCCATCTGATGGTTTGGAGGCAGACAACCCCCTCTCTTCCTTCATTCCCTTCATAATGCACCTGGCCAGTTGTGCAATGCTACCCAATGAACAGCTGCTAACAATGAGGAAATTGTGCTCATGAGAGGTAGCACAGGATCTGATGGTTATTATCTCGGGAAAAATTGAAGCACTAGGGATTTGTTTCTTGCCAATATTTTTTTCCTCCCAACTGAAAAAGTTGACTCTGTGTTGAATTAAACACTTTTTATCTTCTCTGTTTATGACTTTGTGGAACTGGTTTCTTCAGAGATAATCCATTTCCCCATAATTTCCTCTTCGCCTTCTCCTTTTCCTTCTCCTGCTCCCTCCTTCATAATCCATCTGGGAGGATTAAGGATTTCACAACTGAAAAATATCTATGCATTAGGATAGCTATTTATAGTATGATGGGTAACTTTTCCTAGCAGTAATGTTTGTCTGTATTAATATTACCCATATATGTGTGCATGAGAATATGGATGAGAATTAGCATTTGGAGTACATTTTATAGAGAATATGTGTATGTAGCAAGTGTCTCATATAGCCTCTCGAGACATTCCCATTTACTAAGTGTTCATCCTACAAACATATTGTAGTACTTTTTTACAAAACCCAAAAAAACCAAGAAATAAAAAATCACAAGAGAACCCAACACAAAACCAAAATGGAGAGACAAGATTTTAGATATTGTTGCTAATAATAGTTTTGTTAATAACATAAACAATTCCATCTATGAAGGGAAGTCAGTTCTTTGGGCTTGAGAAAATTAACAGAAATTTCTAAACTCTGATGTTCTGTTTGAGGAAGTCTGACATTCTTCACAACCTGAATTAGGCATATGCCTCTGGAAGACCAGTCAAAAGAATCAATATAAGTAATGAACATAATGAATAATTTTCTTTGATATCTATGAAATTTGTACATTGAGTCATGTCTTCAGTCTGGTGGAGTCCTTTAAGTATAAACCAATTCAGAGTGGCTAGGAAGGAGTTTTGGAAGTAACTAGCAGTATTTTTACCACTCCATGTGAAAGTTCCTGGTTTTTTCTTTAACAGTTTCAATTGATTTAGGTGCTATCAAGGGACATATAGAAATCACTATTAATTTATAAACTCATTATTTTAGTACCTATTTCTCTATAAGCCTTCCTGTTTCATATGAAAATGATCCAACTGGAATAATCTGTCAAAGTTTTATTTTTCACATTGAAATATTTTGTACCAACTGACTACACTTCTATACTGGTGTAAGACAGTTAAAACTCTTTCTGGAATTTTAGTATGTCTGTTATTACACAAAAAACTTGTAGGTTGTTCTGCACGGGAATATACAAAAAGAGATCGTCTTATAAAATCTATTATAGCTGAAAGCCTTTCCAGGAATGGACAGAAAACAAGTGATCAGTAGCAGGCACTATTCATCATCTATTTAGCAATTGTCATTGTAAAAAAAAAAAAATCTACTAGAATCTCTTCAAATACAACTCATTTTCTCAGTTCATCTTGAAATAGCCTGCAGACCCCATCCAACAGAAAGCTGAAAAAAAAAATACAGTGAAATTACATCTCTTCTCACCTCTTTCCACAATGAGAAAGAAAGGAGAATACTTGTGATGTTCTTTAGCTAGTGGCTGAGGCACCACTGAATGGATGTCAGTCATGTAGGCAGCCTTTTCCTGAATATCTTGATGTTGTGCTTACAGGCTGAATTTCAGTGAATTTGGTTGTTCTTGTGACTTGTGAACCTGAATGTAATCAGTCCTGAAATAACGTTGAACACTTTACTTGGAAATTTGCACTGAATCTATTTTTAGTCATAATTATGGCTGCTAGTTTACAGTATGTAAAAGCGTTCCTTACAAAAAGAAGACTTCCTTGGAATACCTCCATATGCCTTCAGAAATGGAATTTCTGATCAGATCAGCAGAATCCATGAGTATCTTGCTGTGACCAAGGAAGCAAGAAAACCTGAAATCAAGCATCCCAAGCCTTTCTCTGTTGATGTGATTTAGGCCAGTCACAGAGAAAGCATTTGAAACCTTGGAGAAGTTCTGGCTTACCACATATCTGATGAAAAATAGTGAGACCATTTGACTTTCATAATAACTGAAATCATCTATTCCAGCTTCAGAGAAGACAACATTCCATCATTTCTAAGCATGCCTAGCTAATTTTGGAGAAGGGTACATTCCAGGCCAATGCCCTCATAAATTGTACCTGTGATTTTTCCCATCTCATCTCTTGTCTTTTTGTTTTAGCAAGATTGCAGAGCAGTTGATGGGAACTCGCTCTCTGTAGTATCTTGATTCTCTTTGAATATGTATGCCATGAGGTAAAAGAAATAATGTAAGCTCCGGCTGAAATAACAAACGTCAACTTCTTGTTGTTAATATCACTTCAGTGTTTGACAGTGTATTTACAGCCTATGCAAAGTAGAAATACAATGTATGTTCACTCTTGTAGGAGGTACAGTATAGCACTTCAAAGGCTATGCTCTTTACCTCACCTGGATATCTTTATTCCTTTTTATTATCTAGGACTTCCGAGAGCTGTTGAACTCCGCAAAAGTGATGCTGTAAAATTCAAGCTCGCAGTGGGACTTAAATGCATTATATTTTCCTTAAAATATTATTTCTTAATGCTAATGTGTTTGAATTTTAATTATTTCAATATATGGAATTCCAAACTAGATTATTCCATTTGTCCTAATTGTGCATGCTTTGTCTAACTCCACTGAGATGAGTAGAAATACTTTGGAATTCTTCAGTCAGAATCCCATCAGCAAATACCACTAGCTGCTGGGCTAAATGCAGGTGTTATTTTTCTCTGCATTCTGATATAGATAGATAGATAGATAGATAGATAGATAGATAGATAGATAGATAGATAGATAGATAGATAGATTCGGGGGTTTTTTTCTAACAATATTTATTTTCCTTACCAAAAACTGGAAGAGTATTTTTTTTCTGTCATAGCAGAGTAAAACACATTTGAAGAAAAAGGGAGAAGGTTGCTATGAAAGACTTTTTGCAGAAAAAAATATTGGTTTTGCAAAAAAGCCCCCGTTTAAAAAATTTTTAGGCGTTCGTCAAGGCATGACATGGTCAGCAGCCATACTGAAGGATTAATCTCAAGATTGTAATTCTGTGATAGGTGTATGTCAATTTCCAAAGTTTCCTGCATGGAGAATGTAAATAATTTAGCTTTATCTTTAAATAGCAGCTAATTTGCATAAGTCATGATTTTTATGTTGATGTGGAGTTTCTCAAACATGAATCATTATTTCGTTTTGAGCATTCCTACTTACAAATTTTTATACTTCATAGTTCATTCCTATTGCTCCTAAGATTCTGTACTAGCCTTTCTGATCTCAGTATCCTCAAGGACTCTTTTTAAGTATGTATTAGGGTTGGGCATGTTTTATTATGCCTTATAGAGTCATCTTTACATATGCAAACTCACGAGCCATTATTGCTCATGCAGTTAGACCCACTGAATAAAGAACATTTATCAAAATAAAGGTATGCAAAATGAACTCCTAAACATTCCAAGGTATGAAATTTAATCTTGTTAGCACAAATCTGGTTTGAGACTGTATGAGAGAGCTTGCATGCATCTGTTTAATCCCTGGAGTTTTTACATCATTTCTCTGAATTAAGTTAATATGATCCACGCTTTTCCCCTCCTTCCTGTTTCTTTTGAATTATGAGAAAGTTTAAGGTATTACTTGTGATGCATTTAAAATATCAATCCACAGCAAGTCTTCTGAATGAAGTTTATTGTACAGTATACTTCAGAACATAAATAATAGCAATAAACAAATTAATGAAAATAAACAAAATAATACAAAGAAATCTATTCAGGCATCAGGAAAATAAACCTATTCAAGTATCATTGTTAGAACAACCTGATGACAGTCTCTTCAAGAAATTGAGGTTTTTCAAAAGTGAGAACAAGTCAGGCAGGCTGGGAACCTGATAGGACACACCATCCTTTCTTTGTCTTCCTGACTGTTGCATCTCACTGAGAATTATTTTTAATACCAAGAAGTTTCAGAGTTTTAGCTGTGCTGTCTGTTGACTTCAAAATTATTCAAATAATGTGTACTTTGTTGTCATTTGTGCATGTATTCAATCCCAGATTGCAAGGCTACAAAATTCCTTTTGCAAGGAAGCAGTTGAGATGCCCCCCAATGTGTACTGGTGGCATCTCACACACACTGGTGGGACCTCACAGCTGTCCAGGGGACCTCCCTTGTCCTTTCTATTTCCACTCCTGGCTTTGTCCATCTGATCTGGCTGAGGCATCTGGAAACAAACTGAATTCTCCCTATGATGGACGACAGCAGAGGAGAGGTGCTAGATTAGATCTCCATAGGCCCTCTTGTATTGCTCCCAGTATCTGCCTGCTCCTTTTAGAGCTACTCTGGCCTCAATACAGTGATTTTGAAGGCTGCAAGGCTGCTCTGGGTAGTTGAGTAATGTGAATTGAACTCACCCCTTAGTTTTCCCTTTGTAGCATGATCAACAAGCTAAATGCAATGAATAATTTAAATTCTTAGAGTCAATCTTTAAAATAATTTTTCTTACTCCTCCTCAATATGGTCCTCCAAGAAAGAGAGCATAGGGAATTATATCTATGAGATCAAATTTAGATTTTTTTCTTTCATTACTTGCTACTTAGAAGTAAAAGCACAAACAATGGCATTCTGTTAAATAGCTTGGAATGCTTTTGACACTTTTATTTCAAGCAAGACTGCAGAAGAAGTAAAGCATCATGCAAATCATTCAACACTATGAAGTTGTAACAAAATTCAGAATGACATCTTACTCTTTATAGGCTTTTTATAATTTTTTTAGGATTCAGTATTGTGATATTTAAAATACATTTAAATACACAGGGAAGTGGGTTTTTTTGCATGAGAGAACAATAAAAATGGTAATATATTGGCAAATAGATGAATACTAAATTACATAGAGACAACAATTTGCCATTCAAAGGCATTCATAATTTTTAGAATTAATCACAGAATCACAGAATGGGTAAAGTCAGAAGGGATCACAGTTGGTCATCTATTCCAACCTCCTTGCTTAAGAAAGGTAATTCCAGAGGACATGGTACAGAAATGTGTCCAGACTAGGCTTGAATATCTCCATTGAGGGAGACTTCAAAACCTCTCTGGACAATCTGTTCTAGTGCTCAGTCACCTGCACAGTAAAAAAATCCTTCCTCATGTTCAGGTGGAATTTCCTGAGCTTCTGCCTGTTGCCTCTTGTCCTATTGCTTGGTACCATCAGGAAGAGCCTGACTCCATCCTCTTGGCATCCTTTCTTCAGGTACTTATAGACATTAATGAGGTCCCCTTTTAACTGTCTCTTCTCAAGGCTGAACAGGCCCAGCTCCTCCAGCCTGTCCTAATAAGAGAGATGATCCAGCCTCTTATTCATCTTCGTTGCTCTCCATTGGACCTGCTCCAGGAGCTCCATGCCTCTCATGTGCTGAGGAGCCCAGAACTGGATCACCTCCCTCCACCTGCTGCCAATGCTCTTCCTAATGCACTGGAGGAGACCATTGGCTGCCTTGGCCACAAGGGCTCACTGCTGGCTCATGGACAGCTTGGTGTCCACCAGGACCCACAGGTTCCTCTTCGCAGAGCTGCTTTCCAGCAGTTTGGCCCTCAGCCTGTACTGGTGCAAGGGGTTATTCTTCCCCTAGTGCAGGACCTGCAATTGCCTTTGCTGAATTCCAGGGAGAGAAGACAGCTAACCAGTAGGTATTCTATTACTGAGAATTCAAATTATAGCAGTCTCTCTTCACATTGTAATGTAGGTCTGAATTGAAAATTATACAGTCTTTAAAGTAAAATTTGGTCTGCTTCAGCCTCTTAATTATGAGCTTATTTGTGATCACATACTTTTTTAATGTATAGTCATCCCAGAGTTACATACACAGAATGGTTTTAGAACTCTGTGTGCCTATCTTTCCATGTATGAATATTTATTGAATAATGTTCTGTGATACTGGAAGTGCCTGGAATTGTAGATCTATGGCAGCTTGAGGCTCAGCCCTTTATACTGTCTCTAACAGGCCACACACTGAAAACCCACTATTGTATGACAATATAAAAAGCATCAAACATTTATTTCCTGTTTTTTTAGGGGCCAAGTATATTAATGTAGCTAGAGCCCTTTTTCCTGAGGTCAGTTTTTGGACAGTCTTTGTTACTCCATGTTTTTTAAGATGAGTTTTAAATACCACTACTTGCTGCTATGAAAGACTTACTAATACATTCATCACTACCTTATTCCATGGAAAACTATGCAGACAGAGGTTATTTGAGCAGTGTGAAATTTTCATGGATAATTCATGTATTCATTTTAAGAGAAGGTGCTCTCAGGCACAGTTCTAAGGCATGAAGCATGTCAAAACAAGCTTCATATATTTGCTGAGTATTTGCTTGATTCAGTGTTTAGAATTACAATTTCGTTACTCTTGTGTACATTGCATGGTCTTGTAGTCCTTGACTGGATAAAAATATCAATTAAGTAGCGAGATGTACAAACTTCAGGATATTATTAGAGCCTGGAGACAACCAAATATGTTCAAACAGGGCATATCATTTTACTATAGGCAAAATTCAAATGTTGCATCAGCTGTAATGCTCTTGAGGCCAATAGAGATCATTTAAAAGTGAATTGGTATCTGACACTTTGGGGAGTTATCCTCTCTCAGTTACGTTCCAGTGCAGTGTGACAATTTAGGGCTGTTCTCATATATTAATACTTAGCATTTAAAGACACAGCTTCTATACTTACGTGAGTATTTACTAGGTATTCTTTTTCACATTACTTTGAGATTCATACCTGATCTTAAATTGGCAAGACACCTTTGGTGATTTTTCCAAACTGAGTTGCAAAACATCTGCATATTGGATTTTTGCATTCTCAACCAGGGCACAGATTATTCCTGTCATCATATCTTTCGACAGAAAAGGACTAGTAAGTCAGCCACTTGCTCATGTTGTGAGAAAAGAACTCTTGTAGCATCTCTCTTATTGCTGAAAGAAATAAATCCTCTCTTGTTCCATGAAATTGGACTGCTTTTGCAACTTTAAAATCTAAAAAATAAAGTGCCTCTGGAGTTTTTCGCAGCAAAACAGTGATTTTGGTGAGATTTGAAAGGATGCAGTAATTTGTCCGACTTTCACATGACTTTTTCCCATAATTCAGAAAAACTTCTCTCCAAACACTGCTGTAGCTTTGCCAGATGAAGTCTTCATTGACCAACACTGCTAAAAAGGCAACACTTGGGAATGAGGTTTCTCATGTGTAAAAAGTCAGAAGCTGAGTTCCACTTAGTTATATAAGAAAGGCCTTTTATCTTTGACCATCTCTTTTGGTTCCCTGTGGTTTCTCTGCTGAGTTTCTTTTCCACTTGATTTCCAGCTCCTAGTCTGCAGATTGAAGATCCATGATGAAACGTCTTTGTGGCTCTGAATTGTCTAATGCCCTAGTTTTCTTTCACAAAAAAAAAAAAGAAAGAAAAAAAAAAGAAAAAAAAGTAAGTAGTTGTATTACAAGCTACAGTTTCATTGTATATTTTCCAGAAGCATTTTGGTTGCTAGGAATGCAGACAGGCAGTGCAATAGAAGAAAGATGAAAAGTTTAAGACTGAGTGGCATTCTGTAAAATGATCCATGAGTTCAATACCACTTATTACCTGCTCTGCTGCTGTCTGTGTATTAGTGCATGTGACAGCATTCTGGCTGGTCTGATTCTAGGACATTTCCCTGATTTTGGTCCCATGTCCAAGACTGATGGGTCCTGCTCCTTGCCCTCTCTCTTCTCCATACATTGCCTAAACAGTAATTGCCTTCCTTATATATATCACTAGCGTACATGAACTATTCTTGTTTAAAGCAGTGGTGGCCATTCTTGCTCTGAAATGATAACTCCGTGTTCTCCTTCTCTGCTCTTTTAAGTCTGCTTTAAGTGTTTTGTGTGTCTTGCATGAAGTCAAACAGTTCTTTTGATACTTGACCCCACAAATTACTGACAGCCCAGTTCTCCTTCATGTCTGATTCTGCATAACACTATCATGCTAAAAAAAAAATCTATTTAAAATAACATGATCCAGGAATTTAGCACGAATCCTGCAACTCATAGCCATGCTAAGTAGTATTCTGTTTCACAAGTGGTCTCTTTGAAGTCAGTTGAGTTACACATGCTTACATCATGTCTGAACTCAGTCCACTGTGTTTACAACATGCGTATTTGATATTGCACAGTGGGTGTACATAACTTAAAAAATAATAAAACTTTTATTACTTTGAGTAGTGTGCACATTAAAGAACAGATTTTTCATTTGCATCAAGGCTCTTTGTGCTCCTTTGGCTATGCAAAAGGCGTTAAAACCAGCATAAATTCCATTAAAGACCAGTTGAAAAATCCCTTTTCTCAGCCAATGCTGTGTAAAATGGTGCTGCATGTAAACCAAAATGGAGCCCTTCTCAAAGGAGATTTTTTTAATTTCAAGGCAATATTTTAATTTTTTTGGTTCTATTTTACTATAATAAGTATACAATAGAATTCATCACTGCAACTTTTTCTTTCTTTCTTTTAATGTGCTATCTTGTAGTAAACCATCTATGATTAGCAGTTGGCCTTTTTTACCCTTGTGAGTTTCAATCAAGTGTTAACACTTTTTCTATTTACTTGCAAGCAAAGTTCATATAAACAGTAAAAAGGCTGCTTATTTCTTGAATTATCTCATAGAAGCAAAACCAAAAGGGTTAAACCAAGAACATAATACTAATATGAATCTGTTTGGTTTTGTTTTTTTTTTTAATCTTATTTTTTATTTCTGGTTCCCAGCTTGGAAAAGGAAGGAAATGTATAAAAACATATTTTTGAAGAACATTGAGGTAGATTTTTATATCTAGACCTTCTCAAATCTATGCTTTGTTTTTAAGCTCCAGTTCTGGTCTACATGCATAAAATAATCATTTAAGCAGCTACAAAAATAATCTAGTGAAGTTTCAGGAATCTGGACAGTCTATGTTGATGGGCCAAAGCTCAACATGTTGAAAGGCCTTGGCTTACAACAACCTCTTTTAGAGCTCCAGACTTGGAGAAGAGTGGCTGGAAAAGCTGCCCAGTGGAAAAGGAGCTGGTGGTGCTGGTTGACAGCTGAACACGTCTTGGTCCAGGTGGCCAAGAAGGCCAATGGCATCCTGACCTATATCAGGAATAGTGTGGCCAAGAGGACCAGGAAATATATTGTCCCCCTGTACTCAGCACTGGTGGGGCTGCACCTCAAATCCTGTGTTCAGTTTTGCAGCCCTTATTGCAAGAAAGACATAAAGGTGCCAGAGAAAGCCCAGAGAATGGCAATGGAGCTGGGGAAGGGTCTGAAGCACAAGTCTGATGAGGAGTGGCTGAGGGAGCTGGTGTTTAGACTGGAGGAAAGGAGGCTGAAGGGAGACCTTATCACTCTCTACAACTACCTGAAAGGAGGTTGTAGTGAAGTTGGGGTCAAATTCTTTTCCCAGGTAACAAGTGCCATGATGAGAGGAAATGGTCTTAAATTGAACGAGGGGAAGTTTGGATTGGATATTACAAATAATTTCTTCACTGAATGGATGTCCAGGCATTGGAACCAGCTTCCCAGAGAAGTGGTGGAAATGCTGTCCCTGGAAGTGTTCAAAAACCATATGGATGTGGTACTTGGGGATATAGTTTAGTGGTGAACCTGGTGGTTTTGGGATCACGATTGGACTCAGTGGTCTTAGAGGTCTTTTCCAACCTTAACAATTCTATGATTCAGCTTCTCCAGAAAAAATACTAAGAAGAATACTAAGCTAGAAGTAGTGCAGTTGTATTGTTACCTGGTAAAGAAGTATCACCTCTTGAAGATCACATTGTATTTGAAACACTAGACAAGAACTTGTGGTATGTGCATCCATTTCTTGACTGCAGCACATTCATTGTTTGACTCTTGGTAATTCATTTAGTCCCTGTTTACCTCTCTATTGGTCTGTCAGCCTGCCTGTCCACTTGTCTGTTAAACCTTCTGCCTTTTAGAGGTGGTGTCAAGGTAATGATACTTATGCTTTGTGCACAGGATTCTACCTAATACTTGTAGGGATTTGCTAGAGTGGGAAAAAATGCTTTTTGTTATTGTCAGTCTTCAGGTTATTCTCCCCACCAGAGAAAAACAAAATGGCTGTTGTAAATCTTAAGGGAGAAACCCTGCATGTGAAACCAGTATATACCTGTACCACCATGTTTGACAATCTTTTAGTTAGGGAGATTTCCTGCTGTGACATAGAATATTTTGTTTCTGTTGTATAGAATGTTTATCTATACACAGCTAGTTCACAGCTTTTCTATACAGTTCCTGAATACATCCTTCTCATCTTCCTTATTCTTTTTTGACTGGGAAAATAGGCAGTGTATTGGAAATTTTTCTTTATGTGCTGTAGGCTACACTTAAACATTCAGGTCTCAGTAATTTATGTTTTTAGTGGATAGGGGTTTTTCTTTTTGGGTCATTTTCACAGAGAAACCTAGGTTGTCCAAACATATTCTGAAATACGTTGGGGGATTATGGTTTCAACACATGCATGCCTAGGGCCAAAGTATGAATAACATGAAATTTTTTGTTCCATTCCATGAACAAACCACTGTTTTGTGGTGTAATACAAAACATATCTAAGCAGTTTAGATCACTATCAGGCATTACAACGTTAGGTTTTCTATTTATGTGACTCCCCAAAGCTCATTAGAAACTCATTTTGTAGCTCTAGGGAAGTAAGAATAAAAAGCAGTGAAAAACAGTACATTGTATTCTGTTCTAATTATACTCTATTTACTGTACTTACTAATATATATCAAGTGTATAATTTTATAGTTGCCGAGCCCAACTTCCAAAACTTGTGAAGTACAGGATTGTTCATTAAACTGTTGTGCATGCAGCCTAACTGTGCAACTTTGATTGGACAAACTAGCTTTTTGTGCATGCAGGCAGACTGTTAATTGCTGGTACTTTCACGTAATACGAATGTCCTTGAAGTGCAGTGTTCTCCAGTTCCTCCTCTTCACCTTCTCTTAGGCCCACTAGAAAGTTGTTAGTTGCCAGGCCCAAAGGGATTGTTAAGAGGAGACAGATCTGCAATATCTGAAAACACTTACAAATACAAGAGCTCAGATTCTGGATGTGGATTTTCACTATTTAGCTCTACACTTTAACTTCTGGTGTGAGTCTCTTTGTAAAACTCACACCAATACTCTCCTTAGTCAGGCAGGCAGAGGTTCCACATCTCCATCAGACTAAGCTTGTGCATGTGGGAAGAATCTGATGTGTTGACATAAGGTATTAATGTATGAGAATGTGATAGACAGGAGAGCAAGGAAGAGGGGCAGGACATCTCATTTTAAGGGGACAGTATTTTTAATTGCTTTTTACTGTATTGACAAATTTTTCTTTCATACTCTCTGTGCCCCCTCTGGCATATTGGTCTCACCTTTTAATGAAAGGACAAATGCAGAATACAGCACAGACAAGTCCTAAAGATTCCCCAGTAAAGGGCAGAGGGAAAATAAATTCATTAGCCAACAGAAAAAAACCAAGGTTTTGGGCAACCTAGTTAAAACCCAATTATAATCTTCATGCTGTTGCCCCTCACCCAGATTGACTTTGTAATAAAGAGACACTACATAAACCCAAACAAAAATGAGTGTTTACTTTTTTCTAAAAAAATGTAAAATGAACCATTTCCCCAATAATAAGATGCTTATCTGTAGATGCATTAGTGGATTAGAAGCACACTTCACAGGTGTAACACACAGGTCTGAAGTACACTTAAGACATGCATTGACCCCTGGTGAGGCACACTCAGTCATGGTGTATAATATAAGAGCATATTTAACAACGTTCTAGGTAATATAACACAGTTTAAAATAAGACATGTAAGCTTGTTGTTCTAACAGAACATGTATTTTAGAAGAAAAGTTGTGCATGAAAATGTTCTCTAGAATTCAGATAGAAGAATCCTTTCTTCATGCTCCCAATGTAATATATTACAGCAATAAAAGGAAAGGACTATGATGTAGACTGAAAAAAATACACCTGCTACACAAAATAAATGACATTTTGTCCGTCTTCTTGTGTATTTTAGTGCCCATACACCCACATACAGTGAGAAGATGTCACTAAATTAAAGCACAGATATTTGTTCCCAGATTAAGTTCACTTTCACTTCTAGGCTGTATTCTTATTTTTTTTAATTAATGAGTGAAAGTTCTGTTTTTCTTCATCTTTAGCTTACTTTCAGGCTTGCTGTTATGTACCTTGTTATAAATTCCTTGGCTTCCAATCAGGGTTTTATGAGCATGGAGAATTGTATTTAAAAATAAAGATTCTGAATACCCATATGTTTTGAGGTACAATTCCTTTCCTCAGAGGGTATGTAAAACATAAAACAAAAAAGCCTATTTTATTATGGAAATCTGAAAACAATCAATGAGCCTCTTGTTCAAAGTAACACCAGGTTTGTTTTAATTTTCAGCAAATTCAATTTTCTTTAAAGTGCCGTTTATATGCCCATGTTGAATTATAATAGTTAGTAGTAATTTATTGGGGATATTATTCCAGGAATTTTTCTATCTTCTGCCTTTGACCCTAGGGATGTGATAGTGGGATATAAAGAATGGATGGTGTAGTATAACACAATATATAGTGCAGGAGAAAGAGCATTACAGCAGAAAGTTTGTTTAGAAAAGACAAACTCATGGCATTACTTCAAGTTAAAACAAACAACAGCAAAAAAAAAAAAAAAAATCACTTCCATAGTGTTTATAAACCATGAGACTACTATCTACCATTGATTTTTTCCTTTTTGTTCCCATTAAACTGTCTACACAGCCAATGCGTTTTCTTGCATGATTCTAGAAGACAGCCATTGTAGCACAAAAATTAAGCAATAGTTGTCCCAATTCAAAGCTAATAGTAACAAACAGAAAGTGTCTGCTGTGGGTTTTGGACAAAGGCAAAAATATTGTTTTTCTGCTAATTTCTCTGTATAAACTAAAGGTTTTGTGACAGGACTTGGGATTTTTTTCATGTTAATTGAATCTTGAACTCTTTTAATCTTTTCAAACAGAGCCTTGCCATTATTTTCTTGCAAACTTTTTGTTTAAATATTGCAAGATACTGTTCATGTTTTCACAGAAACAGAATCCACCAATAGCAATTTCTAAGGCTAATAGTGTGAAAATGCTTTATTGGGGCTTTACTTTTTCTCTGTCTCCTTTTTTTTAATTTTTTTTTTTTTCTTTTAACTTGCCTCTTGTCATATGAGCTCTGTTTTAGAACTGTGGGGAAATTGATGTTTGCAAAGCCTTTTGCATGCTTTATGTCTGGCATCAGGACTTTGCCCCATGTCTTTGCAGTAAGTCTCAAGAGACTAATGGAATGAAGAAATAATGCATCTTCCCTCCCCAGCCTTCATCAGATGACTGGAATTGAGGCTGTTCAATTCTGTGAAGCTGAAATCTCATCCTTTGAGTTAATCTTGGACCTTATATAAGCAAGACTGACCAGGCAGAGCTATTTTTGCTCTTGTTTGGGGGATTTCTTTGCTCCTGATGAGAGATTGCATTGATATTTGATGAACGTTACTAAACACAAGACTGTTATTTGACATCTGAGAAATATTTTTAAAACACTGAAGATAACAAATTGTAAGATTTATATGAAAATACCCCTTAGACTTATACAGGGATTCGGGGCATAATATATAGTGCTGATGGCCCTTATTGCCTCCCTACAAAGCACTGTTGTAGAAAAGGCCACAAGCCCTGGGAGGTAAGATTCTATTTTCTGTGGCCTCACAATTATTTGATTATTCAATTTGTCTTTTGTCTCTCCGCAGCTAGGAGACTCTTTGCCTAACGTTTATCTTTGTGCATATAAGACTTGCCATTTTTGGTTGCCAGAAACAGTAGTGTTGTAGTGCCAGTGCAGCTGATTTAGCAGTGTCATTTCTGCTAGGCCACCCAAAAGACCAGTGAGTTGGCTGTCAGCCTGTAGTCAGGTGTGCTTTGCCTGTAGATGTGCTCTTCTTATACTGCTGCCATCTTTCCAGTAACACATCATCACTCCTGCACTGTTTTGATGATATAGCATGCTTATAGATTGCTGGAGCAGCAGCACTCTTTGACAATGTGTTATTGCAATACATCATGAGAGACAGCTATTCTCAGTGTGTTTTACTCCGAGGGTTCTTTCATCTCAAGCACTACAGCTGATCTCAGGACTGCCTTTGGAAAATGTTGAGACAAATAAAACTCCATCTTTCAGATTGACCTAAAAATGATAGAAGTGTGAAGGTGCAACATCTGAGTCACAGAGGGCCTTGTGGCAACTCTGTCTCTAATGGAATTTTGTTGTGTAGCGCTCTCATATCCTCCAGAGTCTCTGAGCAACAGTAATTTGTGTTGTTTCTTGTTTTACAGTATAACTAAAAAAATCACTGTTTTGTGAGAAGTATTCTTGTTTTGTTTTAGTCATTAGGTGGCTTTTAAGACGTGGGCAGAAGCAGGCATAAAAACAAAGGGCATCTGAGCTCCAAAGACTGGGAGCATGGTAGCAAAGAATAGCACTTTGGCACAGCACATTGTTGCTACAGGATAACATTTCATGTAACAGGATACAGACCACACCTCAGGCAATTGGCACCGCAGGAGAGCACTTTATGTAACAGGAGAGATAATCAGCATGTGGCTAGCTTAGTAACATATACAGTGATTAGTGCATTCTCTCTTTCTCTCCCTCTCTCTCTCTCTCTTCACCCAGCCCCCAGAAGTTACTGAGGGGAAATCCCTTCTTCCCTCTCTGAACAAGTGTGTGGTATTAGATTTATTTACTGGGGGAAGAAAGGGATCCAATTCAATTGTGCTAAGCTTTTTATTTGTCTTAATTTGTTTTTTAAAAACATTCCCTTTGCTCACTTGCTACTGTTGGGGGGACAGACTAAACAATTCAAAGATATTCTTTGAAAAAGGGTGACTTTTTTATCACTGCAGTGAGCAGTAATTTTTGGCAACACTATTATACTACCAAGAGGCAATTTTAATAAAACAGTCCAATGCTTCAGAAGCTCCTGAAGTAGCAGCAATTTTAAGGAAATATAAGGATATATTTCTTTCACTGCTTCTCTTTTTAAACCTTTAAAAGAAAACCACAATGCCCCTTTGGTGCCTCTTAAGTGGACATAACTGTTGATTTAGAAGAAAGACGAGCTGGTCTTTATGGTTAAGCATTTCAGTCCAACACCCTCTTTTAAAAAGTTAAGTACTTTAAGGTTTTGTTTAAGGTTGCTCACTGAAATCCAGAGGGACTGTAAAACATGGGCTGTGGAAAGCCAATCTCCCCACACCAAAGTTTCTTTGGTAGGACTCCAGGACGGCTTTGGGGCATCCTGATTTCTGTCCACTCTTTGGCTTCTAGTATTTCCTCCTTGTCTACTGAATAGATGAACTATTTTCACTTGCTTATGAACAAATGGCCTGACATATGTTTTGCAATAGTTTTTATGCTGGTGTAAATTCATGTATGCCAGTGTCAGGGAAAGCAGAGTGAGTTACACTGCAATATCCATTGTTTCTTATCAAACTAATTATCTGTTGTATTGGATATTATGTTCTGATGGAGTCTCATAATTCGGTGTGCCAGAATCTCCCAGATTAAATTGCACTCTGTGTAGTATTGAAGATTGAAGGGGTCGAGTAGAAACAGGGAATAGTTTGTTATTATTTCTGGTAGTTCAATGGCTGTCACTTGCTTACCTTTTGGAACACATGATTTGTATACCTCGTTTCGAAAATCTGGAACATGTGCCCATGCAGTTTTACACAGGCAGATACTTAAACATGTTCATTTCTAGATTTACCAACTAATCATAAAATTGGGTGATTCCTGTAATTAGAGCATTAAGAATATTGGTTAAAATATGTAAGTATATAGTGCAATACATCAGTAATTCGCAGAATTCCAGAATCACAGAATGGCTAAGGTTGGAAGGGTCCACAGGAGGTCATGTAGTCCAACCTCCCTGCTCAAGCAAATATCTAATACTGATGCTAGTGAAAGAAATATGTGAATGCCTGCTTTCAGCACTGTTCCTTCTATTCATTGTAAAAATGTATGCAAAAAGGTATTACAGTCAAAATTTAAACCAATAAAAGTGACTCATGTAAGTTTATATTCCATGCATTTAACACAATACTAATACACTGATGCAGCTTAATCAGTCCTAAATTGGACTCAAATATGGCCAACTAACAAGTACATGTGCTTAGAGATTGGTATCTATAGCTCATTTTGGGTAGAATGCAACTTTTCTTTAAATCAAAGTGAAGATTACTATTCATTACATGAATAAAATGTAGATTGTACTCTAGGACTGAAATAATTTCTATTCCCTTTCCTTGTATTTTTTTAGTCTCTATGCCTGCAAATGTCCTCCAAACACAGTATGTATACATGCGTGTAATTTACCACATACAACTGACATGTTCATTTCAAAGTTCTTTGTCAAAAAGGAGCTCCCCTGTGAGTAGGCTCATTACCTTTTAAAGGCTGCATTAGTGAAAAAAATCCCCATCCTTATTCTTAATGACATGTATCCAGCTGACTACTCAAAAAAGCTTAAGAGTAAAATTTTTCCCTGTTCATAATAAGGTCTGGTTTAGTCTCCTCAGAAATTGAGGATGATGCCATTGCCCTAACAGGTGAACTGTACTGATTTTAAATCCAACTATATTTCTTGAAATATTCACCAGAGACAGAAGGAGTAGGGAAAATATATATTATAAGTTTATTACACTTCAGATACTTATGGCAATATCCCGTCTGTTCCTTTACTGAGAAAGGAAATTCCAACTCCTGGTTTAGGCTTCTGTCAGGTCTGATTAGGAAGTGATCAGATGGACAGGCTTTACTGGGAGGGTTAGAGTATAAAACCATTGTAGCAGAATGTGTCTGCAGTAAGGATTTGTTCTTTTTTTTTTGCAAGGTACACAAGATTTGCTTCTCCCTCAGTCCAGAACATTCTAAATTAATAGATTTTCAGTTTAAAATAGCAGCAGACAAGAGTAGACAGTTCATTCACAGTTTTCAATAATATAGCTCTTCTATCCCATAAACCTTGCTTCCATCTTGCTCTTCCTGTTCTTATTTATGATAGTTTTCTACCTAGACTTAATATATCAGCTAATGTATAGAAAGTTATCACTATTGAAATGCAATAAGAGTGATCTTTTATATCTTTCTTTTTTAAAAAACCAAAACCAAAAACCTTGAGGTTTCAGGCAAAGTTGGATTCCCTTTTACATGGTGAAAAGCGCCCACGAGATGTATAGTTTCAAGGACCCTGGTGCTGATTCAGAAATGAAAATATTCCAAGATGAAGGAGAGACCCTGAAGCTTAAAAGAATAGTGATCAAGAGAGATTTTTCTTTAAAAACCTAGTGAATGTTGTCTTCAAATTTGATGTGTTGTTGAAGTGCACTTGAAAATTTTCCCAGTTGTTCAGTTGTGTAGGAGATTGCAACTTCATAAAAACTACAAGCAAAACATTTTTACATGAAAAGGTATTTTTTTCAAGTTACTAACTTGTCCTACATTTTTTTTCCAACTGTATCAATAGTATGGATCTTACCTGAAAATTAAAAAAAAATATATATTAAAGCAATGTATTAAATTTATTTTTATTATGACATTTATTTACAAGAAAAGGCAAGTTTGTTGTGGTTTTTTCTCTTGAAAACCTATTAGAAAACAGGATCTAATGGTAAACAGTGTTCTCTTCTATTGCTTCTTAACAGCTAAGGATTTCACTCAAGTCGTATACCTTCTGTCCTCTGCTGCACTTTTGCAGTCCTGCTCTTTATGGTGTATCTAAATGAGAGCACTGATTTTGTATGTCAGTTAATTTAAAATTCTGTTGATTGGAAGGTTCAGAATATGCCTTTTGCAATTTATTGTTAGAGTTCTACTCTTTATTTTAAAGGGATGTGCTTCCAAGTGAAGTAGCTAAGCTTAGATATCAAAGCCCTTGATGGAGGCTGTGACAAAAAGTTATGCTTGATAAGCTTGTCTGTGAAAAACTAACAACAGTAAAATACAGTAAAAGCTAGTTTCTTACTGATCAATTTCTTGTCAGTTATAAGGGATGATAAACATTAACCAGGAAAGTATCTTTTGAAATGGAACTGTCAGCTCATTGACTAATGAAGAGCCACATTTCTCACCTTGCAGTGGGGTAGAATTTCTTGTTATTTCATTTTCATTTTCAAGTGAAGAAGGAAGTGTTAGTGTCAGCAGGATGAAAAGATGTCTTCTGTTGAGTTTGTTTAGAAGCATAATGGACAACATCTGCATTTAAGGGTTGGAATCCTGTTTTTTTTCTTTGAGAACCATGATGAGACTTAAGAGGTTTTGAAATTTTTTGAGTCCTTCAATATTAGTAGTTGAACTGTAGTGGTTAAATGTTTTAAGGGACTTTCTCCTTTTAATCTAGTGCATTTTCTTCCTCTTTTTTTTTTTTTAATTTATTTTTTTTTTAATTTCTCTTTAGTCTGGGTGTAATTTTGTAGAAAATGCCTAAAATGCCATTGGCAAATGAAATTCCTGTGAATAAAAGTATTTTATTGTTTTTCTTCTAACTTGTGATAATGATTACCGTATTAAGTGTGTAGAAACATGTTCACCCAACAGCTTAGGTCAAAAAGAGCAAAACATGTTTCCTCTGCTGAGCCTGTTTGGTTTATATCTCAATTCGTGAAGCATACTGCATCTGACCAAAGGCTGTTAAAATACTTTTCTTTTAACCTGAATTCATCACTTGTGCAAACACTTGATCAACCTGATGAATATTTATAGCCAGCACTTCAGAACTTGAAGTATGTAATTTTAAATTGTTTTTATTTTTCTGTCAAATTTATTTTTGTATTAGTCAGAGTGACTAAGTCCAAAGAAGTGTTTACAGTGTAGAAGACATGCTGGAGCTTCTTTCCTTTATTGTAGGAACCCCAAAGCACAGCACAATTTTTCATGCTATCCAGGCTTGCATGATTTCCTTTTTTTTAACTCCTTTACTGTAGCACTGAAAAAAAAAAATCCTTTTCTTTTTCTTAATATAAATGGTTACTTCAGCATCATGAGAAAACTTATTTTCAGTGACTAAGAAATACAAAATTTGTGGCAAAGCATCTTAAATAGTACATGAAAGGCAGTCATCTTTGTTAAGTGACGTTCAGGCAAATCTTTTTATTAGATCAAACTTGTGCTTCCACCTCCAGTGTAACTTCTTTATTGTGACAGGAGCTAGTTTGAGAAAAAAATGCTTGTGCTTAGGCCTGGTCTTGTTTCTGATGTTTTTCTGGGTTTTAGTTTTTTTTTGATAACCTAGTACTAATGAACATAGCACTATGAGTTTTGTTCTGTCTGTGTAAAATGGGATAATCCTACTTCCTTTTTCACTATTTGTCCATTTTATCTACTGACGTGGAGAGCTTTTTGGAGCAGTTATTTCTTTTATATTTGTATTTTAACTGTACTGACCTCAAATACATTCTGGCAGAAACCACCAGATACAGAAAATTAATTTAAAAACCAAGCACCAATATATAGTCCACGTAGTAGTGGAACGGATTTGTACTGTTTAACCTCGTATGGTTTTCCTAAAAGATAATGGGTTACCTCTGCATAGTGCCTCGGATTTCCTACACGTGAGGAAGACGTTTCTGCCTGAGCTGACACTTGCGATGTTTAGATATTTCTTGGAGAAAAAACATAGCAGTCACAGAAAAGGAAATTATGCTTTGTCCTTACAAATATATCCTGAAGACGGTGTGGGTACCCCACTGGTACTAACACTGCTGTGTTAATAATAATGCAGTTTTATTGAATGATGATTGCCCCTCTTTTCCCTGGCACATTTATTATGCAAGGCCGGGGAACATGTTGTACAAATAACTTTTAAAAAAATCTTTGATTTTTCAAGCTTTTGAAATTTGCATGCTGGTTGAGTGGAACTAGGCAGATGTGAAAGCTCTGAAAACAATTGCAGTGTTTTCTGCAGTGGGATTAGCTAGCCAGATTCAGGTGTCCCACACCTGCAGAATTCCAACACCCCTGGATATTTGTTGCCCTTTGAACCCTACCTTTTGTTTTTTCCTTTAACTGTTTTAGTTCAACTGAATGTACAGCCACAGTCTGTGGAAATGGATAGATGCTGCATGTATGGCAATATGCTGCCAAAAACAGAAAAAAAGCACAAAAAAGGGAAGCTTTCAATGTTGTATCCAGCTGCCTGCTGTGTTTTTTTCACTGAAGCACTAGAGGGATTTACCAAATGTGCTGCCAGCTTTACATGATCTGAAACAGGCTTTAAAATGGATAGTTTTGCATTCTCCTGTCTACTCTCCATGCTCTCTTCCTTCCCGCTTTTTTGGCATCCACTTCCGTCAGTGAGGATGAGATAGCTAATTTTGGGTTTGTTGTTACTGTCTTCTAGGTGAAGCTAGAGGGAAAGAATCTCTTAAATGAAAAACACTGGTTTCATTAGGCCTTGTAATGCTTGTGTTCATTAACAACTGTACAAAATTACTTGGCTAGCAGGAATATTTATTTTAATAGTGAGCATGAAGAGAATAAACTTGTAAAACCAGAGATCAAGTTAGTGCCACTATGGGTGCAAGTGGAGGAATGCAGTACATCAACTTCCAAATTAGTTTCACTATTCTGTATGTTGATGCAGGGCGTAAATAGGACTTGGGCCTAATTTCTCTTGATTTCTAGAGTTGGGAGGAAATAAATGGGCCCCACATTTCTGAGAACGAGTTATTGTGAGCAGCATTTATACAACTGTGTGGAGAGGGGGAAGCCTTTTACTCACCTTCTTGCAATGATCTAGTGACAGCTTAGAAACGTGTCTGTAAGCGAGTGTCTTGGATTATGAAGTCTGAAGAAGTAAAAGTCTTTTTGTATGTGAGGCAGTGAGAATTATGCTCTTCAATTTAGGGAACTGACATATCATGCAATATTTGTGTCTGGTGTCAAGTCATTAGCCCATCTCAAACACCAATATTAGATTTGCTATTCGTCCTTCAAGATGGTTCCATAATTCCTAGAATGCTTAAAGAAATTTTTCAGTGAGGGTTGGGAGAACACTAAATAACCTGCATATAATTACCAGACACTAAACAGTAAAAGAGTCAAATTTTTGTTCAGGGTTCATTTGATTCATTTGCCATGCTAACGGGGGGAGTTATGGTGGTGAAAAGAAGTAGATAGAGAAAGAGCAATCAAATCTGAAATTAAAAGTTTGGAAAAAAATTACCTAATAATTAATATTCAAGCTAAGTATCCACCATGACATTTCTCTATGCAGAAATTTTCCTTACGCATTTGCCTTTTTGAGACCCTCCTTGAAACACCTCAGATCCTGAACCACAACACAGTGAGCATCAGCCTAATACTTGCCAAGGATCTTGCAGGTCATTGAAGTGAGTGGGTCTTTGACTTAGAGAAGTTAATCGCATCTATCATTTGTATAGGATGAAATTTTGTTTGTGCCTTGCCAAATGTGAATGCAGTTTTCTGAGAAACAGAGGGTAGAATCATATGAGTTGCAGTGAGTGAAGACTGGATATTTGAAGGTTTTTGCTCAATATGTAATCTTCTTTTCACTTATAGCCCAATGTTTTCTGCCTGTCTTCACCACCATTCTTCAGAAAACATAGAGAACAAGTGTCTTTTTAAAAATCTTATCAATTTTTTTTGGTATAATAATATATAAAATATTCCTGATTTCCAATTCTTTGCTTTGAGTATTGCATGAAGAGATCTTTTTAATTCCTCTTTTGTGTATTGTTACATTATTGCCCTATTGATTGTCTATGTAGTTTTTATACAAGTTATATTGATACTGTCATGTAGGATGTGGTAAGAATAATTTGAGATTTTTTTTATTATCTCCATGTCTCTTAAAGTAGTGATAAAAATATGATTTATGTCAGACAAATGTAGGCAAAACTGAAGTTAATATTCTATTTTCATGAATGATCAGTGGGAAATTGTTTAGACATAAAGTAAAAGTGACTGGTATATAAAGAATGGAACCAAGGCATGGTTATGCTTTGAGAGTTTTTATGTGGGGAATTTGGGAGAGCAAGAGTACAAGTTAAAAAGTGTTCCCTGTAGGCTTACAATAAAATCTTTACTGGTGTTTGTCACTGCAGAAGTAGTGGCAGAGTCTTGGAACTCTGGGTAAGGCATGCTTGATTCTAGCTTTGAGAAATCAGGCCATTTCTTGAAAACCACATAAATTTGGAAGTATTGAGCTGGTGACCATTGCTGGTAATCTCCCATTAGCCATCTTCATAATGAACACATTTGTTTTGCTGTTTAAGGGATGAGAAATGGTTATTTGGCTAGTTTTGAAGGCTGAGTACTCTGCTTTTGGCTGGCAGAGATTCCTCCCCATCATATCTGAAGCTTATGGGCAAGGGAAAGTAGTAAATTAAGCTTTCCTTGCTCATATTATGGGATGAACAGTAGTTTTCAGATTTTAGGGCCGTCAGGCTAATACTGTAATGAGAACCAGCTTGAAACAAAGGGAATTGAGAATAAAATAATATGTTTCATTTTGCCAGCCTAACAATATTTGGTTTTGGTTTTTTTCAATTTTTATTTTTGAACAACTTAAGTTCTGTGAATATATGAGGCAAGGACAGGTTGTTGCAGCTGTTGAGCTAATTTTTTTATTCTCCTTACTATAATTCTAACATAAAGAAGAAGGAAATATAATCTTTGTGTAGAGACAAAAATTTATTCAAATGTCAGAGGGGATCAGAAAATAGGAGAGTCTTTGTTCTTCACCTTCTTTTGAACCACAAGCTGTCAACCATTGCTAAAGTTGGTATGGCAGATATATAAGAACTTAATGTATGTGGTAAGGTCTATGTAGTTCATACAGTGAAGGTAGACAAGATGCAAATGTTGATATACTATCTAGCCTGTGTTTGTCCTGAGGTGCATCCCTGCCACACTAGGGCAGTGAGGACTTACTTTGCTTTTAGTTTCCACCTAATTAGAGAGGTAGAATAATTCTCCATGTGTCAGTCAGGCTAGCTGTTAGAGTGCATGATGCACTGTTAATCCTTTAGATGGTGTGGCTAGCAATACTCTCAGTTCTGTGGAGTTATTTAGGAAAGATGGAGTAAAAGAGTGAAGTGCAGGAGATGTAAATATCAAAGATATGTCCAATTTTGTAGTGTACACCTCTCCTTTAAACAATAGAAGAGCTATTTTCTGGAATGACTATGTACTAACACTCCCAGCAGCTTCTAATATTTCCAAGTGATCACGATTACAAGGATTGTGCAAGATAAATGTTGACTTGTTCTGCTTAAAGAAATAATTCTGACTTTTTTCATTTTTCCCCAATTTTGTATCCAATCTGCCCTTTTAGTAAGTTAAAAGTGATACAAGTAAGAATTAAATCAAGGTCTTTGCTGTGATATATTTGCTGTGTGCATCTGGGCTGTTCCATTATACTACTGGCAGGGAATATGTGTGACTAGTTCTGTCAATACTGAAAAATATACTCAGCTTCCTTGGGCTTTTCTGTGCAAGTCAAATGAGGAGAAACTGTTGCTTTTGGATCTTATGAGTTCTGGTCTTAATGCTACATTTTGTGTTGTCAGGCAATGAACACAGGATTGTTTTCTGGCCATAAAGAGAGGGAAATTGTCAAGGGTTTCTGCATGCAACCATGTATAATTACTTCCGGAGCAATGATTATGGTACTTAGGAGACACTTAACATATAAGAATTTGGTTTCACTTAATTACCAGTATTGTAAAAAAGGAATTTCTGACCTGGAAAAGTACATCTGAACCAAGAAGGTTCTTCTTTAAGTTTATTATATCCCCTTCTGTCTGATTTATATCTATTGTATCCTTCAATACCCTTTTCTATTTCTCACCATAAAAATGTCCAAGTGTTTTCAGGTTCATTTATATAATTTACTTTGATGAATAAACTTGTCAGCTCTTTCCATGTGCTCAGTACTTGTGGAGTGATATATTGTATTGGAGTTCTAACTGAATTCCCTTTTTATTCCTATAGTGTTTTACTTACTTGCATTCCAACCTGTCGCAGACAGCTTATTTCTTTTTACCTTATCATGCTTTTAAGGAAATTTAAGTAAGATTTGCACTGTGTTACCTTGAGCTATGTCCTTGCTATTTACTTTTGGCTTACATGTGTCAATTTCCTCAATTTCGAATTTTGCTTTATTTTATTTCACTTCTGAAGAAAAAATTCTGTTGATTCCTAGGAGGAGTGCAATGAATTCACCCCTTGTCTTGTTGCTGTCAAAGGTCAGAATCATCTTCTACATTCAGATTATATGCTTGTGGCCATTGTTTTTCTTTCCTTTCCTCCCCTGTGAATGCTTACTGACTCCTTGAGCTTGCGTACGTTCCTTCAATATAATCTGATACATTTCACACATACTTACTAACAAATCATTATTGTTCATTTTGGTGTTTCCAAATAAAGGTCTTGTTCCTTTTCCTAAAACATCACCCAGCTGTAGCTTCTCCTCCTGCTCTTAACAGATTATCTACACTTGACTCACTCTGTTCCATCTCATGATTTATCTTACCTGTTTTTTTTTCTCCTCCTTTGATTCCTGTGGTGTTGCCTACCAAGGACAACTACATGGTTGATGCCTGGTGCCATTATCCAGCTGTTAGTGGGATCCTCAAGAACATATTCCTTCTAGGATGCCTGAATGTGATGTGTGACAGGTGAAACCTTTGGCAAAACCTTTTCCCCACTCCCACACTCAGATATCGTACTTCAGATAGCACAACAACCCCTTCCCTATGAATATTTGAATGGCAGTAGATGCAACTTCTGCGTTGATGAAGATGGACACAAACATACAGAAGTAGCTGTTGAAATTGGGCCGGAGACAGGATCCTGTTTGATGCCTTTATTAAAAGTCAGCTCAGGGTGAGGAGCCCGAGGGGTTGCGCACACCACCACTGCTCCCAGAAGCAACGTGTAGGAGGAAGTGTTCAGCTTTGCAGGTGGCAGAGCTGGGGCTTCCAACCTCACGGGAGTCTGCAGGAAGGCACATGTTGGCTCGTCGTCCAGGGGTGTCATTCTGGTCTGGTGACTTTTAAGTTATGGTGACGCTATCCAGACTGTAAATGTGGAATAGAAAAGTAGTCCTGCTTCTTGACTGCTAAGATATGTCCTTTTTTAGTCATCTATTATGTGTTGGCTCATTGTTTTTAGGGGGTTTTGTTTCCCAATAGTACCCAGTGTCCCCTTATTTGCATACAGTAATGTGCAGAGTTCCAGGCACCACTTTGGGGAGCAGTGGAGGAGATTCCTGACGTGAAGGGGGTACAGGTACAAGGTAAGAAGGAACAACTAGGAGTATTAACAATTAACAAGGACCTTTCAACAACCAGGTAACAAGTAAACATTAGCAATGATCAACAATGACCAACTTGGCTAAACAAAAACTGTGTGTGTGTTTATTTACCACAGTAGCATTCCAGAAAAACTCAAGAATAATATATGTAACGGACTCATTTTCTGCTTGTTTCTAATTATGTTGTTGTATTTAGAAGGTTGATATTAGAATCTAGTTTACCTCACTTTCAATCTAGCCATAGCTGACTGAAATGTTGCGAGTGAAAATGGAACTTTTAGAAAATGGACTGAATAGGACCGTGGGAGCACGATTCCATTTTCATATCAAGGTAATAATGTAAAGAAATTTCACATGGTGATCGTGAGGAGCATATGCATATAGGTATATTAATTTGTAATCCTACTTTCCTTTGCTTGATTTGCTTGGTTATCTTTGTGTCTCAATTTGAAAGGTGTCTGCCAAGGAACCTCCCTTTGAATAGACAATATGACCCCCTTCCCTCTGAATTATTACAACTTTGAAGTTAAGGGATGTTCAGGCAAAGATATGGGAAAAGGAATAACAGTTATTTACTAATATGTATATGAATAACAAGACAAACCCCTTCAGCTAAGAGAGTAGCCAGCCAAACCCTTCTTTTTTCTCGCTTAAGTATTGGTCATTATCATCTCTTAGCAACATATAGGAGAAAATTCCCTGAGAGAAAGAAAACAAAAGGAGCAATCCTAACCTCCAACACTTTGTCAAGCCTTACACAGGCTCTAACTAATCACTTAGAATTGTCAATATGTATGCAAACTTAATTTCCTATTGTCATTAGCCTCTTTTTCCATATGCCCCATTTGCTGAATACATTTGCAATTTTGTAAAAATTATTCCTTGCTGCTAACATGCTGCATTCCATTCCTACATCTGTGTATTTTGGGTTTGAAGTTAGGTTGATTTTTTTTTTCACAGTTCATTTGATGCTGCAACACTAGCATTCTTTTTAAGTGTCTTTTAAAGAAAGTAAGAACTAGAGTGGATTTTTTCCTTTAATTCCTATCTCTGGACTACACAGAAGACATGTATTTTGACTTACCACGGTTTTAAAATAGCTACTAAAAAAATAGTTTGAAGGTAAGACAGACCTGTGAACATCAGTTTGTAATACAAGAATCTAAATTCTGGAAAGGTAAGGTGCACACCCTTGGAAAGTGTGCACCTGTGCAGCAGAGTGCACTGGTGACAGTAAAAGCAGTTATTTCTTCTTCTTGTTAAGAACGCTGACTGCCAGATCAAGGACAGCAAGAGTTCTCCATTCTGGTCACATTTCATGTTTGTCCTTTATATTGCTGCTCAATTAAGTATGATTTAAGTGAAGGCTTGGATGCAAGTGACACTAAAATGCCACTAGAAACTAATAATAAAACCATTAAGCAGTTTACTTTGTCTCAGATTTGTATTAATGTTTCTGCATACACTAAGGTTCATTAGTGAAATTAAGAAGACATAAATTTTATTTCTTTTAAGATTTAAGTTTTTTTAATCATTTTTCTAGATTTTGAAAAATGTCTAAATTTTAAGATTTAGAAATCCCTAAATACTTCTCAAAATTTGTAGTTATTAAGGAGTTTCTAATGCTTTTCATAAAAACACAGGGTGATATATTCTAACTTTCCTTTGCCACTGTAATTGGGTATTTGTTGAATATGAGCTTACCAGTAGAAAGGCCAGTGAAGTGCACAATATTCCCTTCCGTCTGCCCTTAGGCTTTGACAGGGTTTATATTCTCTTGGTTTATATTCTCTTTTCACTTGCACATAGCCAAGTATAATGACACTGTAGGTATGATATGGTTACAGGAACATTGCACAAATACATCTGCTGCAAGTTGTATTAGGAGTTTCAGCTGCACATCTTCAGTTTCTGATACTGCTGCTGTATAAAGGTTTAGTTACAAAATTGTGCAAGTTGATTTCGTTTTGGTGTATCTTTTCTTATCATCTGTTAGTGAATGAAGTAACTATGTTCCTGTTCTCTTTAAATGATGTAGTGAAAACATTACAATTTCTATTTGAACTTTCCCAGGTTCTCTGTGGACATCCAAACATCTCCTGTAGTAGAAAGTTGACAGAAAATTTTGTAGGTAAACTAATTATTCTGTAAAAAGTTTTTCAGGAAAATACTCAAAATTAATGTACCTATTTTCCCTTTTGATATTGAATTATGGATTGTGGATACTGTTTCATCTATCTTTTTTAGAAGTATACAAATCAAATACCACATCAGTTCATTTTTGACTTTGGAAAATCACCCAAGAAGAGAAAGTTATCAATACTAAATTCTCCTTTATAAAATATTTAGAATAACCTAATTTTCTTTTAGGAGACCATTAAGTTGATTTTGATACTAGAATTGAGAATCAAAGGTTCTTTCTCTCCCCTTGTTCTACCTTTTCCAAGTCTCTAAGCCTTTAGTCTACTTAGCCTTCTAAAAATTTGAGAAAAAGTTGTGTTCCTTGTTTTAAACTGAAGTCACAGAGGAAGTTCAGTCCAGATCCACAGTGTTGTTTGGGCACGTAATTGGCTTTGAAGAAAACAGAAACTGGTTTCCCAGATAGTAAGTTTAGGTGAAAGTGACCTGTCCAGAGCAGCCAGTGACAGCTCACAGCCATACCTTCACAACTATCAGCTTCCAGGCTTCAGCTAATCTAGTTTTTACCCCACAAAGCATGTCCTAGATGCTAAAACTTTCTTTTCAACTGAATTTCCTGCAGCATTGGGATTCACTGAGATTTACTCTCAGTGAGTGAGGTCAGGAGTAAGGTGGTTATCACTTGGTAGTCCAAGTGCTGAATTCACCACGGCAGTCCAAATAAATGACAGGAAATGGAGTTAAGTCTATTATTATGCCTCTTAACTGAGTAAGATAAAAACAAGTGTAAATAAATCACAGAAGAATGGCCATTTTAATAGAAATATGTTATACAAAATACCAAAAATATTATGCTTTTAGCAAAAATGTCACTATAGTTTTATGATCCACTGTATCTATGAGTTCATTTTCAAACTCTAAATCCATTTATTTAGGCATTGAATTCTGTCAGTACTGCTTTTGTAGATCCTGTTATCTAGAAGGAATTTTCTTTCATGAGGCTTTTGAATTATGATATCTGTTAAAAGATATTATTTTAATGTGTATGTTGTACTAGTTTTTACAAGATAGTAATGTATAGGAATAGGGAATGAAGGTGCCCAAGGATGCCAGACAAAAATGCTCTTACATGAACTGTTAGTATGCTGCTATGTGTTATTTAGCATTTTTGAAACTGGTTCCAGACATTTTTATTGGAATGGAAAGATAAAACAAAGGTCTTTGTTGCTCAGTGCTCTTTCCAGTGACACAAGTTCCAATAATTCTAAAGTGACTGTTCCTTATCCTGCAAAATCTGAAAAGTCCATAATTTTTCTTAACTTTCACAACATTTCATATCCCATTCTAGTAGGTTTTACAGAATTCAGATAAACTGATATAAATTTTGTTTTGTTTTTTGTTTGTGTACTCTGGGTCAGCCTGAGGCCATATTTCAGCTGCTGTAATTCTGTAAAGAAGTACTGAATAAAGGCTTACGTTTTCTGTGTCACAGGTGCAGAAGGCACCTCACTAACTTTCTGGTTTTACATAAAAGCTTATATATGTATTTATATGTAGCCATGCAAGATGGAACTTTTTATTAAGGTTGTCTTTATCACAAATGGAAAACATACTTTTATATGTAATTGTTAGATTCTGATCAGGTTTATTTTGTGCTGGCTGCCTTTCCAAAGAGAAAAACACAGCATAATTTCTGTGTTGATATATTTACAATGCTTAAAAATGATTGGTGTTTACACAGTCAGTGCCCATGTAGTCTGTGTTAAATTCCTGTCACATGAAAGAGGAAACAAACTATTTTAAAACAATCTTTTTTTGGCACCTGAAAGAAACAAAATTAGTAAAACCCTCTTCCTTTCAGCTTGAAATAGTCATCTGAGTTGGTAAACAATAGGTTATCTCGAACCCTTAGGTGGACCAAATCTGCATTCTGGATGCTTCATCTATAGATGTTATTTGGTTCTTGTTTCCAGGATATTATATGGGTATCAGGACAACATTTGATAATTCTAAAATATCCAAAACCTCTTGGTAACTGGAATTGCTAGAGAAATTAGTCACTTTTTCTTATGATTGCACTTTTTTCTTACAATTCCGGTAATACTTTCAGGAAACACCTCTTTCAGTTTTCAATAAAATTCTGACAGAATTGGAAATAGGTCATACACAGCTATTTTTATGTGAGGCAAATTCATCATTTGCCTACATGGACATTTAGTGCTTTGTATTCAGTTTTCTACCTTCCATCCTTTTTCTGTTTCTCATATAATCTTCCACATCTAGATTTGCCTTTTTGAGTAGCAATAGCCTTACCAAGTGTTTATCTATGCTGCTGCTGTCATGCAATAACAAAAAGCTAAACTTGCTTAAATATCAGGAGAAAGACCAGCATGTCTTCAATAGCATGATGATCAGTATAGTCAATTTTTACATTATACGATGTCAGCACATTGTTAAGGCCATTAAAGTTTGTGGGAATCTTTCACCTGCTTTCAGTAGTCTTAAATCAGATCATATTCTCTGTTTACCTTAAGCCTAACCCTTCCCCAACCCATGTTTTTTCTACAATCTTCAGGTTGTTTCAGAAGAACAGTGCAAAAACTGAAACCAAATTTTGAGCAAAGGTCCTCTAAAACACTATATAGTTGTCAATTGGAAGCAGCAGATTATTATCTCCCTGTAATACTGATGATAACCAATCCATTTAACAGTACCCCGAAATAATGAGTGCTTTTGCAGCCGAGCAAGGAAATAAGCTGTGCCAAATTGCAGAGATGAAAGAAAACATTTATATGTGTTCTCTATGTTCTGTGTAAACTGTAGTAAATTTTGAAAGACAATGGCAATGGTGACATTGCAAGAATTTTGGACTATGTACAGTTTCCATCTGCTCAATGAACTTCCACCATTGCTGAGGGAAGATCTGTAGTGAGTTTAAGAAAATGACGGTATTTAGTTCTTAGTGACCAAAATTGCAATTAGCAGATTTTTTGTGTGCACCTCATTGTGTGATTTGTTTCATGGTACACCACCTTCATATTTTGGTTTTAAAATCTACTTATCTTAAGGCAAACAGTTTGTGACTGGAGGCTTTTGTTCGTAGTTCTGTCCATTAAGAAATTAACTACACCTTCATTCTGCAGGTACTGAAGACCCTAGAGAGCACTGAACAGAGTGGCATCAGAATTCTCATCCTTTCAGTTCCCAAGTTAGAGGTGTGCTTGTTTAGATCCTGTTTTCCAGTTGAAAGGATTTGGTTTTACTGACATTTTGACTTTTTCACAGAAACAAAATGTGGTTCTAGGCTTGTGCAGAGGCTTTTGATGCACCATTCCAGTAAGAAAGTCTTCAAATCTTAAGGAGATACAGATCTTCCTGATAAATAATAGTCAGAGTATAGCTTGGAGGTATATATGGAGCATGGCCAGCCATTCTGTGCTGGTATTCATTAATTTCTCAAACTTTTCCATTCTGAAGAGCAGCAATTCTCACTGACATGAGAACTCTGAGATTCGTCTTAGTTACCCTTAGACCCCAAATCACTTGCAGCCATTGCTAGCACAGAGAAATACAAAGTCACTTGTATTGCCTTCCCCTCCTTGGTGGTTATGTTTGCTGCATTTTATTTCTGCATGTCTGTGACCTGTGCCTGGTTTGCTTTATGAGGTGCTATGAGGTGCCGTTTTAAGTTTTCAGGTGTGAAATACCCATATTCTACAGCTAAAAGTATTTCCTTTATATATGCTTTTCACTGTTTTTGTCTAATGTGTTTTTAAACTTGAGCTCTAGATACTTAGGCTGTCTTTTGGCATCATATGAAAATGTTTGCCTTGATACAGGTGTAGAGGTGCTTGTGCTCAAGTTTCAGAAAGTACCAGTGTTGTCACATAGCATGAGAAGTACAATGTGGAGACCTTGCAGCGTCTGCCAGTACAGGCTGTTTGGGCAACACATACACAAAACCTCAGGTCTGATGGTTAATGCAAAATGATGACTTACGAGGTGCAGCATAGCACTGGATTTTTTGGGTTTGGGCCAATTCCTGAAAAAAGTCCCAAGGGCAGTTCTGCAACACATTTACCTTCAATGCAACAAATAGTCCTATTAGGATGTACATATCAGCTCTGTAATAGTCATATCTGGACTCTGCATCCAGTCTAACGTGAAATACAGGGCAAGAGGAAATGAGTCCAGGGCAGGTCAATATGCAGAAGAGCTAGAGCTTGTAGGCTGAGATAAACCTGTCCTGATGCAGTGTAGAAGCACAGGGGAGCAGTTGTAGTGAATTTCCTTGTGCTCTGGTTCTGAGGAAACACTGCAGAAACATTTCGATTATGTATGCATGGAGCCAGATTGGGGTTGGCAGGTTATTAGTTTAGAGCTGGAACGCAAATGATTGTACTCCTCCAGGAGCCAGCTCTGGATGAAATTAAGATTTTTCGTGAGTCCCATACCTAATAGACATCTTTCAGATTCTATGTTTCTTGCATCCAGGCTTGGGTAAGGGACCCATCCCAATGTGAAAGGTGACCAACCAGAAATGCTGGTAGAGCATGTGCATTCACATAATTGCATTCAATAAATGTGTGGACTAGTCAACATGTATATTTTTTTAAATCCAGAATGCTATCTCTACTCAACTGCTACTGCTGTAATAATAGAACTTAAAAACATACTACTGATTTGTATGAATTTTAGGATTTTTTCCTAGCACCTTCCTTCATTTCACATATGTTATGAGGTCATAGAAAAAAAGGCTCTGTTGAAATGAATATACACAATGGGATAGAATTAATGTTGCTGTGGGAATGTCAAGTCTGAATTTCCTGCTTTTGTTGTGATCAAACTATGGAATGAAATCTTTGATTAGTCTTATGTTTTAAACATTTTTTAACATAATTAAAATAATTTAATAAACTTAACCCTTTAGACACAGGTGCCTCTGTAACAGTCAAGTTATACATGTGCATGGTAATATAAAGGGTTTCTTCCTAACTAACTCTGTTCATAATAACATAATACTGAGCTCTTACTTACATGGACCCAAGAAATACATTGTTACTTTTGCTGGAGAAAATAGATGGTCAGCTGTAACAGAATTTCTGAATGCTTATGGACTATAAATATTTACAATTGAAAATTACAGAGTAAAATAATTATGAGTTGTGGGAAACTTTTTTGTTGTTGTTGTTGGAATTTGATTTTTTTTTTGCTGTGGTAGTGTAACAGATTTTCTTGCCTGAAATAAAAATGTGTGAAAATTGTCCAGCAAAGACAATATCAATTTCTTTGTATGTTGTCATTTTTCTGTTTCTTTAGTGCCTTGCTGTAAAATAGAGTTCTGATGTTACTGATAAAATAGCTAATTTAACTATTTATGGGCAACACAAACAACATTCCTCTGTAGTACTAATATAGTTTCTATTAAATTCTGTGGATCTTTCTTAGTCCTAATGAAATGTGTACATTAATGGAGTTTAGGACAAGAGATGTGTGTCACATTCCATCAGAATTTAGAGGGAGCAACCGTTTTCATGTAGTAAATAGACCTCGCTGGAAACATAGAGTTAAAAAAGACAAAGCCAAAACCCTCTCAAAGTAAAGCAAAAGGTGTGTTTATTTAATGCAGACAGCATTATTTTTCTGGTGTTCTGTTTGGGCTCATATCTCCAGGTATTCAGTGCAGATTTTGGGCAATTTTGACTTCTCCAAACTATCAAGAATAAGATCTGGCCTTAGGAAAGTACTCAGTAGTGACTGACTCAGGTAGGACTAAGGGTTTTACCCAAAAGAGTTATTTGAAATTCAGGTAGAGTGATTTTTGTATCAGTGATTATTATAGATGAGTATGCAGGTTTTGGCCCACAATAAATGAAATAAGAATAGGTACCAGTGAGTATTTTTTCTAGTTTCTCAATTGCTTTTAGACTTTCCCATATAGGGAAATTTGATCCTGACTTATGGAAGCAGGCTAACTTATCTGGCATAACACCTTTTTTAAAAAAAAAAGCATAATCAGTCTTCATATCAGAAAGATAAGCTTGTGGCTCAAATCAGTTTTACAGTTCTTCTTCTGCAGAGCAATTGATTTGCTCTCATTTGCTTGTACTTATGGCTGAAAGGAACCTAAGTCTCAGTGTAGATGGAGGCTCTCAGAGTGTGCAGTTACTGAAACTTTCCTTGCAACTGCTTCTACATTCACATCTTTCCATTATGTACTACAGGTGTAGTGACCCCATGGAGAGTTGCTTGAGATCACATATTGGCTGAAAATTTCTGGCTGACAAGGCTAGAATACATTTGATTTTTTTTTCTTAGGGCAATTAGGAGCATTCATTTTTGCCTTTAAGTTTGGGAGATTCTGTGTTCTTGCATTGAGATGACAACTGAGCTGGTCTTGTTTACATAGATGTACCTCGGAAAGAATTTCTGGTTTTAATTCAGGAATGAATGCTAACCCTGGGTTTGTACACATCTATTGAAATCACTGAGTATGTAATACTTTAGCTTTTATTAATTAATTTTGTTTATTTATTTCCATCTCAGACTCTTTTTTGTGTGCAGGTATGTGCCCTCTAGATCTTTCCTTTTGCAGGAGATTCTGCATAGTGAATTATTAAAGGACAAATTTCAATTTATCTGAAATTCATGCTACTTGCATTTTGCATCACATGGAGCCACAGTGGCAGCTGGCAAAACTGTGTGCTCAAAAGCATATTTTCAAAGATAATCTGTACTCTTTGTTCAGTGGAAAGGGGTTAAAAGTATTCTGTGTTGCAGTCTGTGCTCCCGACCTCTTCCTGTAGAGGAGGTGAGAAGCAGAACCCCAGGTTAAGCAGCATCTGTTGTTTCAGCTCATCTCCAAGCAGCAAGATGAAATTTCAGGGGAAAAAAATGTTTTCTTTATCTGAATATCTCTTTATTGTAACATTTCTGAAAGTATTTGCAGGTTGGTTACTCAAGATGAATGTACCATGTTGTGCACAAAACACTTGTGCAATAGTTAAAACAGCCTGAGATCTAAGGCAGAACCTTCATCAGCCAAAGAGGATCACAGCAGAATAGTGGGAAATGCATTGTGAAAGGAGTCCTACTTCTTCCCACCTCTCCACATATAATCTCTGGTTATGCTCTGTCATAGTCACCTTGTCCATGTAAGATCAATTAAGAGCAGTTCAGTATTCCAAAACTCTGTATGGACTTTTAAGTATAAAGGACTGAATATTTTCTAGGTAAACTTCCCCTAAAGGAGCATAACCTTTGTAGTAACAGCCTGGGTGTAACTAACAGGAACAAAACTTTGCTACTGAAACTGCATACCACATAACAAAAGGAACATCTTACCGAAATGGTAATCACACTTTCATACCCGAAATGGTGGTCACCCTTTAAACTGTGGAAACAGCAGAGACAGAGGTTTGGATGTATTGTTTATGCATACTGTGAGGAAGATTTTTCCTTTGTACTTATCTTTTTTTATTTACTATTCCATCATTTGCCTTGTATTTGGGAATGCAACTAATACACATGTATTTGTGTGATTGTTTGCTATGATACAAAGTTCTAGCAGTCTGGACTGCTTCCAAGAGCATTTTGGGAGCAGAAATCTACTTTCAGGACTCAATTAAGACATCCTTCACTGGCCTTGACTTTTGCATACAGGGCATTATATAATGATCAAGCAGTCTGTCCATCTTTCTACCCGTCTAAATCAAATGTCTGCAAATGTACATATAGACCTAGTGAGCAAAACATGTTTTCTCGGACAAAACCTTCAGGTTTTGATTGGCTGCTGTATCAGTAGACTGGAATACTTACAGCTGTCCTTGGAGGCCTTCTATAAAACTGCAGGTGTTCAGCTTTAGCAAATAGTTCTTATTATATGGATAGACTTTTGGCAGCTAGTAATGATGTTTCCTGAAATTGAAAAATTATTTTCTACCTTACATGCTGGTTTTGGATTACTGGAATGTTGGAGGGGGAACCAAATACCTCTCATCAAGTAGTACTGAGAGTGATTTTGTTAGTTGTATATATTTTCTGATTTGTGTATTTTATACTGGAGTGCAAGTTCTTTCCTTAACTGTTGTGGTCAGATTTGAAATCTCTTCCAGCAAAAGTAAAATTTTTAGGAGTTAAGAAACTGTCTGCCAACAGCAGTTTATCCTCCTTCAAACAGAACTAGCAGCTGGTTTGCAGTCAGTGTACCACCAAACCCTGAGGTGAGGGGGTGTTGGAAAGCATTTAAAAATATTGAAAATAGAATACTTTTGGAAGCTTTCTTTTCTGCTTTGTATCACTGGGTGAGGCATATACAAAGATTTATGACTATATATTTAACCCATTCTGTGCCACCATCAAATAGTGTTGGAATGTTATAATGTTATAATCACTCTTTTGGACCGTGGGATTGATGGCATGCAATATGACACTTCTAGGGAACTGTAGTTTAATTGCAGGGAGTTAAACAACTTACTGGAATTGTATCTGTATTGTATTTAATTATCCAAATGCTTGACTGGATAACTTTGTGCTCACGTTTTCTTTAATAAGCCTACTTGACCTTTACAATGCTGAATCAGTACCTGAGGCCTGGTGGCTCCAGATTCTCCTCTCCTAATTTTATTTGTTTCCAAAACAATGCCTTGTTGAAATAGGGTTATTTGAGTGCTTTAAGTGTACAATATTGAATCTCAATGTACAAAATTGAGTCTCTTCTAGACACTGTAGTCATGTCTCAAGTCTATCAAATCAGAATGCTTCCTCAACGAAATAAAGCATTGATCCTTTTTAAAGGAGTGCTGGGAAGTTGTCAGTTCCTGGTTTGGTGTGTGTTTGTTTGTTTGTTTTGTCTTGGAAAAAACCTACTGAATACAAAGCAGACAGGAATTTCTGACTTCAGTAAATAGGAGCTGTGCAAGCCAACTCAGCATGCCCAGGAGGCCATGCAAGTTCTGGAAGGGAATACAAGGATGGAAGGAGCTTTTAATTAATTTTGTTTATTTTTATTGATTTGCTCAATCTCTGAATATGTAATTATTTTGTTTGTCAAATATAGTCCTGGAAAAAAACTCTATGCTTTGCCTGCTGTATGTTTTAAACCTTTACATAAAGAAGAAGACACCAAAAGCAGCTATTAAGTGTAGATCTCAAACTCTAATATAATTTTATCTGATGCTAACCAACAATGCTACCAACATGAGTAACTGCTGGTGGCATAAGTGTATGGCCATATTTACATAAAGGTTCCTCTTTGTCTCCTTACCTGTATTCCCTCTCATATTTCTCACACCCATTTGCTCAGAGTTCTCCAGGTTTTATTCATCATATTAAAGTATCATTTTCAAAGGCTTTTGCTTCTTGCATCCATGTTAGCATTGCAGATCAGAGTGTGACAGTGAATACCTGGTTGCATAGTTCCTTTAAACCTGAGCCAGTAGCCCTGCAAAATGCTAGGGAGACCTCCCTTTCATCTCACATCACCCACTTTTAAAAGTGAAAGATTTGTTGATGTAACCCTATTTTCAATCTATAGAGGTCACCTGTAATGCACTGCTCTGAGAATAAATGCCTATACTCTTTGATGTTAGAGGTTTCTTTTTCTTTAAGGCATGTTTAATGATATTTTGTTTTACCAGGATACTGTGTTGAAAAATTTGAAGACTTCAGCTGCTTTTGAACTGTTATTAACCTTCCATTCAATTGTTAACAATCCTTTCCAAATGATTATTTTCATTATTTCAATATGCTTCATTTTTTTTTTGTTTTGAGAGAACTGAAAACTTTGAGGTAATCTATGATGTGGTAACTACCTTCGAGGTGAAAGTACACTAAACCAAATGTATATTCCTTTGGCAATAAGTGACAAAGATAATGTTAATTTCACTTGGAGAAGGATTGCATCCTGTCAGTATATCATAGAGGAATGAAATATAAACCTTAGTTTTTAATGTAGTACTTAAAACAGTTGTGAAACTCACATTCAGGATCATTTTTTTATCTCTTTAAGTACACTATTGGTATGTATAGGCTATACTGTTTTTCCCCAGAAAAAGGGTAGAATTTTATTTCACAGATTAGCTCCACCTACTTTTGCTAGGATGGGCTTTTTTTCTTCATGATCCTGACTGATACCAGTGGATGCAGGTTGGCAAAGGCTTGCTGTAGCCCAGAAGGGATTTTGAGTATGCCTGAGGATTTGGCACATTATAGCAGAGATTTCTTATCTATAACTCTGTCTGTTTTGGTAGCAGAATAAGCCACTCTACCTGTAAATTGTTCAGCAGACAACTTTCACAGTGCTAGAGCTGCACATGAATGTTAAACACTTTTCAGAACTGGGCTCCCTGCTTGCCTAGTGCAGCAGTGATTCTTTGCTTATAACTGCTTTATTTCCTGACCCAAGCAGTCCTGTGGGGAGTTCAAGTTAGGTTAACAAGAGCAGGCTGACATAGAAAAGGCTTAATTTCAGTAGATTCTACACAGAATCCTGTCTTTTTATTGTTAGTGCCCTTTTGTTAATTTTTGTTTCTTTGTTTCATCTGCCAGAGAGTTCAGCTGGCAGCAGGGAGAGTTTCCTGAGCTGACTTGGCCTGGTAAGTGGTTTTTAAAGGCTTGCTGCTCCAGGAGGAACCCACTTTCCCGGGCTCTGTCGCTTTCCTTCTTTTGATTTTCGTGTTCAGTCCCTTCCTTACCATTCCCCACATATGGTATGCACAGTTGCAATGACTTGCATCTGTCCAGAAGTGTGACTTTCTTAGAGCTGATTCTCCTGTTCCTTTGTGCCTGAGCCAAAAAAGGACTGTGTTTTACACAAGGCTGCCAGCACCCTTCTCCCAAGAGAACATGTGTGGTCCCTCACATTCTTCTGAATTCCCACTAACCCCAAAGATCAAGAATGTTTAGACTTCTTCCTGTCTCTGGTGGCCACCATTATCAAAATGACTTTGTCTGCCCTGAAAGTTAAAACTCACTGCTATTATACTTCCAGTTCTATCAATGATAAACTATGGAAAACATCAGTGTCATATATTGTGTTTAACATGAGAAGCTGTTTGACACAGTGTATCCTTGAAATGTTTATAGTGAGTAAGCAAAACTTTGAATTCATTTAATTAAACAACCCTTTAGCCTCAGAAATGGAGCCTGTACAATGAAGTTTTATCTCTCTCAATGATGTTCGCTCATATTTGAAGGGCCAAGCACTTTATAATAAATGTAGGCAAGGAGACTCTCCCCATTTTGTTCTATCCTTTCATTGAATTCCCATAACACTGAGGTCAGTTGGGATTCCTGCTCTCTACATTTCACTCTCAATGACTCCTGTCTCTAAGGACAGTACAAGGGACAGGAAGAAGAAAGTAGAGTATATTGCAAACTCATTTTCCTTAGGAGGTGGTTTATTACCCACTTAATTACCCTCCTTGCTGGCTAATCATTTAAGAGTTATATAAGAGTGTTAAATAAGAGTTCTTTGAGAAAGAACTCTTATTTGATAGATCTTAACAATGGGTTCATCTGTGAGCATCTTGAAGCTCGTTTAAAACACAAAGCAGCATAGGAGACAATGGGATGTGATATTTTGTGACGTGGAGACTGTGAGAAGGAGAGCTGCTCAGCTGCTCTGGAGGAAACTGCTAGTTTGTTATGAGGTGAGCCAAAATGTTTTTAAGAGAATGTGGCAAAGCAGAATTTTCTCAGTCCTAGTTTCACCTTACTGATACATTATCCCTCCCTGAGCTTTTGTTAAAAGGGTAGATGGGCCACTGGATGGCCAAAATTTCTATGACAAACATCCTTAGACGCAGCTGAACTGATATTAATGGTATTTGCTCCAGTGCTCCTTTCAGACTGCATTCCAACCACAGGAAAAATAACTTTAAATTAAATACTACTCATCCATAATTTTGATGTTTAGCAGTTCTCTATAATAATAGCTTAACAGAGCATGCCAAAGAACATTAAAAGGCCTTAAAAGTGGTCCCTAATGTTCTTTAATAGGGAACATTAATGGAGCTCTTCCTCTCATTCTATCCCAAGCCACCAGGAGAGGCAGCAAAGGAATACTTTAGCATGCTTTTGTATGGGGGATTTACATGAAGTGGGATTGATTCACTTGCATTGAAGATGTTCCAGATGGAAGTTGCAGGCCAAAAATTGGCATGAGAATATGCTGGAAAAGTGTCTCCACATATTTGTCCTCTGTACAACCAGACATTTTTCCATTGGCCACTGAACTGCATGGACTTTTGATTTGTTTTGGTCCAGCCATTCCTAGTTCTAAATATGCATTACATGTGAAAAAAGAAAATAGGTCATTGAATAAGACACACAGCCTTGTCTTAGGTGAAAATTTGCTCCTCAGTTTAAACAAGTAAGCTTGTGCCTTCCTTATTTCCCTTTTTTAGCCAGATAGGAGATTTTTTAGTGGAATCTTCTATGCAACACATGTATGATTTCATTTGCTCCTTACAGGCCTCCTCTCAGGCCATAATTCTTCATTTCTCCTAATTGGTTGCTGTGGAAATGATTATGTCATAAACACAAACAATGGAGCAGATGAATTCTTAAGAAGCAAAGATTTGTTTTCCTGTAAATGATAAAAAAAACCACCCCAAAACCAACAACCCAAAGGAGAGGCATTGTAATATTTTCTGCATTGTCTTTCATCTCAGGATTTTACAGTACTTCTCAAGTATTAATATATTAAAGATTTTTGAAAAGCTGCTGCAAAAATGGTGTTGAAACCTTCCGTCTTAGTTGTCCTTGGTAACTCATGATCAAATCATTGTTGCTTGCAACTGAAATTAAGTTTTACTTGCAAACTGAGCCTTTGCTTGAGACCTGTCCGGGTTCTTCCTGATGCGCACATTGTCACTAGTTATAGAGATCCTGTTGACCAAGTTATTTACACCTGTGCAGTCCAATTTACTTCAAGACTTTTTTTATCCCTCTGCCTTCAGATTCTTTGCCTTTGAGATTTGTAGGCAGTTCTAACACTTTCAAAAATGTTTCCTCACTGTTTCCTCATATTGTGTGAAAGAACAGCAAATAGTTGTATCAATGGAATACAAGGTAGAATGGAATCTACAGCTGTGTCAATCTCAGCTATGTTCTGCGTTGGGTGAAAAATAAATAAAAATATATTTTTTTGCCTCTGAAGTCAGCACATGTAGCTATGTATACTCTGGGGAAGGAAATCCATTTCTCTACTCAAGCCTACTGTAGAGCGATGTTCCCATTAGGTGCGCAAAACAGGGCTTGTATAGCGTTTAGGCCATGTGAATTCACATGTGGATTTCCCCAAGGGAGAAGCTCATTGAGTCAGAAGATGCCTTTTTGCATAGTCACTTTTCAGAGTTGTGCTATATTTTTGGCATTCACAACACCTCTGTCATGTGAGTATTTATAACTGGTGCCTTTTACAGATGGAAAATCCAAGGCACAGAGAGATTATATGACTTGTCTAAAAGAGCACAGTTGGTTAATGGCAGAGTGAACATAGAGCTCAGGATTTCTGACCCTGTCTCCTAGGCTCCACAAAACATTTCTAGAGCAATATTGAAGTGATGTAATGTGTAAACAGAATTGTTTCCAAACAAAAATATCTGTCAGGTTACATTAAATATCTGCAACATCTCTTTAAATATGCAAGAACAGATTGATTTTAAATGTATATAGTCTTTTCTTTAGTGACAAGAGGGAAGACATGCTTAAGTGTTAAAAATATTTAGATCTCCCATTGATAAAAACAATGTAGATATTATCCTGCTCTCAGCTGTGGAATAGGAAATCTACATGGCTCTTAGGCTTCCAGCTAAAAAGTTTTTTGAAACTGAAGCTGTAAGTGCAAGTTAGTAAGTAGGACATTCTTGTCAGCTGCCAGCATCTGTTACTGGAAATATACACTAGTACACTTCCAGCATTGCCTTACAATATGCCAATGGCAACTTTATAGAACTCAAACATGCACAAGAAAGATATGTGAAAAAGGGCAAAATGCTTTTGCATAGTTTTTATATTATTCACACAACTGGAATGTGTACAGCATAGTACAGAGTGTAACAAGAGCAAATGCTGAACCACATCAAGCTGTTCCCTTGTCGTGCATGTCATTTAAATATCAAATCTATAAGGGCGTTTGCTGTATTCTTCACACACAGAAAGACCACAACTAAGTGACTTAAAAGTATCCCATGAGTTTTTAAAAATGCGGACAAACAACTCTCTTCTTTTTGATAATTTCAAATACATTGTTCCACTCTGTTGGTTCTGCAACATCTGCTGTTTTATAAAGCATTTTAAAATGTCATCTCCCTTTCCCATTTGCCCACACCCTTCCCACTGCACCTTAACCCCAGCATACCAAGAAACTTTAATTTGTAAGGAAATCTGTGGAAAATCTTGCAAAACACAGTTAAGGAATTGTGTCTCTATAGATTTGAGTTATTCCTTAAATTAACAAGGAAGCCGAGTCAGCAGTATTACTATATGGAAGATTTCCATGAGGAAGAGGAACAAGATTCTGGACTGATTCAGTGGAAAGGTGTTATTAAATGACTCTTGCAGATGAGATTACTTTGAACATTTTACTTGGTAGTGTTAGCTTGAAAGTCTTGGCATTAAGTTTTCATAAAAAGATCACAAGGCAGTTTCTCAAGAATGAAAGACTGTAATCCCCCCTGCCAGTCCTGGTATATGTCCAATGTTTGACTTGTAAATTGAGTGTAGTTGCTCCACAGTTAGCAAGCTAGTGAACTTTGTAGTTTGTCCTTCAGGATGAGCTTACAGGTTAAGGAATCAAAGTGGATGAATGATAAGGCCGTTACTGTAAGGCCGTACCATTTGTCCATAATCAGGATGTTTTAACATTTTTCATAGGTGTTCTTGTCAGTCCATTGTAGCATAGAGTGGACTATGCTACATCTCTCATACTTTGAGATGTAGGACGTGAGTTAAGGTACAAATCTAATTATATAGAAACAGCAGAAAAATCCCTAAGCAAGACATTTCCGTAAATAACATGAGTTGTGGGAGGTCATCTTGCCTAATTTAGATATTTAGGCATATGGTCTCAGCAGTTTGTATAGCCCCCATTTTCAGTGAAGACAAAAAGGAGTGGGGACCCCTCTAGATGGCAGTTTATCCCATGTGTCTAGGTGAGTTGAGGAAGCTGGCAGATGAGATTGCGAAGCCGCTCTCCATCATTTACCAACTGTCCTGGCTCACTGGTGAGGTTCCAGATGGCTGAGAGCTGCCCAATGTGATTCCCATTCACAAAAAGGGTAGGAAGGAGGACCAGTTAATAATTATAGGCCAGTTAACCTGACCTCAGTACCTGGTAGGGTTATGGAGCAGTTTATACTGAGTGTCATCACGCAGCACTTACAGGACGGCCAGGGTATCAGACCCAGCCTTCGTGGGTTTAGGAGGGGCAGGTGGTGTTGGACCAACCTGATGTCCTTTTATGACCAGGTGACCCACCTGGTGGATGCGGGAAGGGCTGTGGATGTTGTGTACCTGG
>VYXF01011737.1:0-15371 GCA_013397295.1 Polioptila caerulea | reverse complement strand
GCATCCTGGCCTGTATCAAGAATAGTGTGGCCAGCAGGAGCAGGCCAACAGTTCCCTTGTAACTGGGCACTGGTGAGACCACACCTCAAGTGCTGTGTCCAGTTCTGGGCCCCTCAGTTTGGGAAGGATGAGATGCTGGAGTGCATCCAGAGGCTGGTGAGGGGCTTGGAACACAAGCCCTGTGAGGAATGACTGAGGGAGCTGGGGTAGTTTAGCCTGGAGAAAAGGAGACTCAGGGGTGACCTTATCACTCTCTACAACTCCCTGAAAGGTGGTTGTAGTCAGATGGGGGTTGGTCTCTTTTGCCCGGCAACAACTGAACGAGAGGACACAGTCTTAAGCAGTGCCAAGGGAAATTTGGGTTGGATATCAGGAAAAAATTTTTCATAGAAAGAATAATTAAGTGCTGGAATGGTCTGCCTCAGGAAGTGGTGGAGTCATCATCCCTGGATGTGTTTAAAAAAAAGACTGGATATGGCACTTGGTGCCATGGTCTAGTTGAGGTGTTAGGGCATGGGTTGGAGTCGATGATCTTGGAGATCTCTCCCGACTTAGTTATTCTGTGACACTGTGTGATTCTGTGATTGGGTGCTCACTTTCCAACTGACTAAATTTGGATGAGTTGGATCTCACCTTTATTATTCAGGGCAGAAGAATATGCTTCCCAATCCCATGCATTTAAAGTAAGACTTGTTTCCTTAGCTCTTGAAGTCCATGGAGATTTCTTCTGCGTACAAATCATGAGGATTGAAGAAGAGTACAGTGAACAGTTTACTCGGTGAAGTTGTCTTTTTCATAAATGCACTGTAAATGTGTGTCAAATCCTAAAATAAAATACATCTAGCTACAGTCAGAAGGCTATGTTAAATGATTTGTATTAGTTTCTTTTTACATAGCTGGTGAAAATTGACAAAATTTTATTTATAGTGACAAAATGTCATGTTGAAGTATGTTTTTAAAAGGAGATTAACACACACTATACAGATGATTTCTGGCCATAATCTTTGTGATTAGGGTATTCAGTGTTCTTGTCCTCAAGGCCACACTGGCACAGCACTTCTCCACCTACTATAGATTAAAATTACTAAGTACTACACGTACCCTACACAAAAATTTCTTAAGAGGCTGAACAAAAGTGCAGTGTTTGAGAAATCCTTTTCTCAAGTTCTTTCAAGAAGTTCTGTGTTGCCTTAGCTAGAATGTTATAATTATCTAAGGAGATATACTGGGACCTTATATAATTAAATTTTTTCATGTCTGTTTTGCCAGAGTTTGTGACTGTCAGATAAGTAACTTTTCTCTCACTAAAGTAGTGCAATGAAAGTACAACACAGTAGCACTACTTCAGCATAGTTTAAAAACCGGAACATCTGTTTTAAGCTCACAAATAAGCTTGTACCTGTGTGCTATCATCTGCTCTCCTTTCTATAACAGTTAATTTCTTAAGATTTTCCAGTTTGAACTGCATTTAGACTTTCATTTTCCTAGCAACATAGCCTCTTTATAAAGAGAACTTCCTGTTTAAATTAACAAAACAGAAATTATAGGGATTAATTTTACTCCCTGTAAATTAATTAGAGGGGCAAGTTTCGGACTGCAAGATACATTTTTGCAAGTTAAGACCTAGTAAACATGTTCATGAATATATTTAGGCTGAAAGTTAGAGAGTGATGTAGAACATTTCCATAGGGATACTGGACACAAGCATTCTTAACATGACTGAAGTTGATAGCTTTAGGAATGGGTTTATGGGGAATGTCATAGTTTTGAAGTCCAAAGACCTGGATACAGACATTAAGGTAGAAAAGAACATAGTGATTTTTTCTTCTGAGAAGCCTTGGTCTTCTAAATTCTTGGATAAAAATATGTGTTTTTTTGTACTTTGTGGATATAAACTTTGCTAGCTGCAATTTTAAGAATCTGACACTTTCTGCTCCTTAACCTTTATTCCTGTTTGTTGTGTTCTCTTCTTCACTGTGATAAGTCACTCAGGTGATTGTGATACCAGCAGTGTACCATCAGTATGGTGAACTCAAATCCTGTTACTATGCAAACACTATTGCTGGAGCCCTAGAAGTTTAAGAAGTAAAGGGAAATGTTGCATCTCTTTCGACCACCAGCCACATGACCTTTTTTTCTCACATGGTTTAGTCCTTCTTCTGTACATGACTTCCACTTAGGACTTTTTTGGCTTTTTTCCATTTTATTTCAGTTAACATTTATTTCACACATCATTATGAGAAGCACTGATTATGAAGATACGCAGCTCTTGTCATAACAGAAGTATTTTGTATGCACCTGCAATTTGACGTTTGTGTTTGGGGAATACTGTAGAGTGAATAAAACACTGAGATAATTTAGGGGATTTTGGCTCCACCTGCTATGGAATTGTATCTTTTGGAGGAAGGGCGTTGTGATGTTTTTTTGTTTGCTTGGGGTTTTTTTGAGGTTTATTTTTTGGTGATATTTTTTTCCCAAGAACAGTCTGAAGGTGTATTTATGGCATTAAGGAAAAGGTACATTGTAGGTTACAATGCTATAAGCAGAGAAGAAAGGAAAATCTGTGAGACAGATGGCTACTAACATGGTGTAAATACCCTATTTTTAAATGCAAGGGGAAAAATGTGTTCCGTATATAGTTGCCAAGCTTTATGTTTGTAATAGTACCATGGCAATGTGAGAGTATTAATCACTTCCTGTTTGCTATTTGTAACGGCAACATTAAAAAACCCCTGCTCTCAGGAAGTTTTATATTCTTGTTGCTTTTGATCCTCTTTCTTCAGGTGCACCTATTCAGGTGCACTGAAGTCCTTAGGATCATCATAACCACCTCTGCTGCATGTGTGCAAATGAAAGGACTTGTAACCTGCTTGTACCTCACCACTCAGAATGCCCCTGGTGCATGAAGCTGTTTGCCACTGCGCCCAGTTGTCCCACCACCCCTTCATCACACACTGGAGGCAAGAAAGGGAAGGGTGTCGGGGCGTGCTGCTGCTGTGTTCTGCTAGGTCTCAACCAGGTGCTCACAGAATTAGGGAGCTATAAATTGCTTCCTGATGGTGCTCCTCAGCCTGCCTTCTCTGAGCAAAAATCTGCACAGGAGAGTGTCTGGTCTGATAGCGCTTGCAAAACCAACATCAAAACTCTTCTTGCCCCTTGTTGTAGTCAAATGGCTTTAGAATGAGAATGAGTTAATACTTCAGCAACTGCAGTGAAATTAAGAGTTCAGTCTCATGTATCCACATTAAGTGGAAAGACAATTTGAGTTATGTTAATAATGCCTCCGTAATAGAAAATGTTGATACTTAATGCTGATGGGAATTTTCTATAATTGATCTTCTGCATCAAGGAACTGTTTTTGGAAGCTGATATTTCACACTTTCATACCATAGTGATTGTTATTTATTAAGTTCTTTTATATCATGATGCCTGGGGGTAAAGGGTTCCCAAATACATATTAATGTTCATCCAAATTGTCAAGTAAGTTTTTTCATTATGTGGTGTGACTGGAAAATGATCTGTTGTAAGCTTTGGTTTAATTCAAGGAAAATTTGAAAAATAGTTTCAATTATTTTAATTAGTTTTGCCATTTCATTTAGAGATTCAATTTTGGGGGGATGGTGGAGTGGGGTGGGGTAGGGGACGGGAAGGAGGTTGTTTTTTGAGGGGAGACTTGCTTGGCAAGAAGTCCTGGTCTATTTTTGTTGAAAACTGAGTGTCAGGACAGGACTTGAGTTGCAGTAAAGTAGCTTATGATACAAGGTATACGATGTTTCTATGGAATATATCTTGAGATGAAAGGCTGTTTCTTAAGTACTCACTCTCTAAATATGCATTCTTTCTAGACACTGTTGCTATTTTGTTCTTTGTCAAGTAATTAATGACTTGCTCCTCAGAAAGGATAAAAAAAGGAAAGCAAGAAAAAAAGAAAGCCATACACCTACAGGAAAGCTTTTAAAATGTAGGTCCTGTTTAATCTGGTTTAATCTTTGCATATATAAATTAATGTATTTTTTGAGAGCTTCTTTTTGAAATTTGAAGCACCTTTCTGTATTTATTTCTCTGAAACTTTTTGCAGCTCTCATACTATGAGAAAAAAGCCAATGCTGGCAGTGAATTTGGGCATATAAGTTAAAGACTTTTTGAAATGCAGGATTTTTGCTGACTGTGGTTCCTGCTTTTAACTGACAAGCTATTACCACCCTCATAGAACAGTGCCCTAAAAAAAACCCACAAGTTTGCCACATGATGTTTGTGAACTCATTCCTGAGTTTGAATATAATGTTTTATCTCCAAATATGCTGTTACAGAACAATGTAATTTTTCATGTACCATCCTCATTGCACAGAAGAGTCATGAAATAAAGAGAAAAAGGAAGGGAAGATTTAGGGAGAGGATGTGACTCAGGGACTCAGGATCCTAACAGATCGATAGAGCAGCCCCTGAAAGAGAATGACATCCAGCTGCTGCAAATGGACAGATGGAGAAGAGGCCAAGGATGAAGAAAAAGAATGAGCAGAGAAATAAATGTGGTCAGAAGTGGAAGGCAGAGTTGTTCCTTTATGCTTTCCAAAAAGAGGAGAGAAGCAGTTGGATTTGAGAATAAGTTCCTAGTGAAGACAAATGAGGATTGCTTCCCAGAGTGAGAGGATTGTTTGCTGGGCCTGGTTTTTTCATTTTTTTTCAGTGAAAACAAAGATACAATTCTTTTTTTTTTTTTTTGTGTGTGTGTGAGTGATATGGTTTCCTGCAGTCAGATATGTTTAATGCTGTCACTCCAAATAATTTTTTTTTTAAATTTTAAAATTCTTTTAAAATTCCTTCATTCTCTTTAAAGGTGAATTTCAAAATGGAAGTGTAATTTGAAAGCATCCACTCTGGAATTTGTCTAAGTGATATGTGTTAGATTTTTTTGGGTTTTTTTCAGTCAAATATTGCTGATTTCAACCTGAAATCATTTTCAGGTTGGCTGAAAACTAATACATTGTTTACTGAAAGCACTACCCAGCTGTATAAATCATGAAGTATCTTGGGTCTTTTTCAGAAGGAAAAGCTATGTGAATTGATAATTGCTTTCAAATCCTGTAGATACTATCTAATACAAATGGTCTTCAACCAGCAGTTCTCAGCCCCTAATTGCATGCCAAATACCTTTGTCATTCAAGAGTTCAAATTGTTTGTTTATAGTCAAGAAAAGAGTGCCAGCTCACACCGTGTCAAAGATCATGAGGATTTTTGCTGTTTTCTTCTTCCAGAATCAATTTTGTTTTTTGTAAGTGCTAGGTCATATACTGTTTGTTTGTTGTAAACACTGTTGTAAGTGAGGGTCTTTGTAAAATGAGGCTCTTTAGAATGGAAGCATTCCTAGTTATATGTGAAAAATGTCTAAATTTCTTTGGCTTGATCACAGTGAGTAAATAGAAATATTTTTTTAATATCTTTGTTTTGCTTAAAATCATGAAAGAATATGAGTCTTCTAAACAAACAAAAGCTTATTTTAGTGATAAATGATGAGTGCTAGTAGCATCCTTCTCTTCTCTAATAATTGTCCCTTGGCATATTCACAACTGTGTGCTGCTTGGAGGCCTGTCTGATAATCTTTAGTCAGTTTTAAATCATAGATTTCTCCATATGCAGGCCACATGTTACAGAAAATACTGAAAGTTTATGTGTGCACACACACACTCTCAAAGGCTTTAAAGCATCCACAGGTATCCTTAAAGGGCACATGTTAAGAGAAAGAGTTTATAGGGTGTAGTACAGGAAAGAGTGCCAGAGCAAAAGCAAGTTGTCAGATATTCATAAATGATGTACAAAGTTAGAAGAGAATTCTGATTTCTCTATGGTACACTTCTTCACCAAGACCATGTTATCTTTCACAGGCAAATTGGAGCCGCTTGGGAAATGGTGTTTATCTCTAAGACCATTGCCTGGAGGAATTATGGGAGGATATTTGTGGTAGTGGTTGGAGTAGGACAAGTTGTTGATAACATAGCATTGTACTTGCATTAAAATTTTATGGCTTACTTGGACTTTATTCCTGTAATCTGGTATGAGTGAATGCCAGTGCTACTGAATGTTCAGTGCTACTGAACACAGCAACTTCTTTCCTGGATTCCCCACTGAACATCTTTACTGGGCCACATCCCTTCTGTGGATTGCCATGATATAAAATAGAATAAAATTGGGTGACAGTTGTGCCACTTATGTGCACACATGCATGGTGTACTCACTTGCACGGTATACACTCTTACCAAATTTCAAGATTTGCTTCCAGTTAAAATTTGAGGATGAATATATAACCTGTTCTCCCTCTTCTGTGCTGGTGAAATAATTTATCAAAAATGTAGGCTTTTACCTGAACATAAGATATGTATTTCTTTTGAAACAGCCTTCAGATAAAAATAACAAATTCTTGTAGAAAATAATAAACTTTGGTTCACATACTCACTCACTTACTAGTTGGCAGCATTAAAAAATTACATTGAATTTAGCTCAAGTATACAAACAAATCTGTATCTTTTCAGTGACTAATACAAGAACTCTGTTATGGGTAAGTTTCTTCTAAACAGCCTTATTTCTTACTTCAAACAATTTTTGTCTAGAAAACCTGACTGTGCAGAGGGGCTGTGTTGACATTTTGCAATTCTGTTTTCTGGCACTGCTCAGGTAGTGAGGAAAATACAAATCCTCACTATGTTTACTGTCAATTTTCCACCAACTGAAATAAAAGAGAATACTTGTCATTTTATGTGATAGTTGTTTGGTATATCTTGCTCTTCTGTTGTCTCTGTAATACTCATTCAATGTGGAGATAGTGGGGAATGTCCATCTGCTGTCCATGTCCCAAGAATGAAAGATATATGAAAGATTCAGCAACACCCTCTTGTTCAAAGGGAATGCAAAAGTAAATTTTGGATACAGGGTGATGTCACATCCTTGGAAAAAGTTGTTAATTTGTTATAATTGACGTAAAGATTTAAACCACCACCATTTAGTATTGCAGGTTTATTGGGTTTTTATGGTTTGGGTTTTTTTAAATTATTATTGTTCAGAAAGAGATCTGAATTTAAGCAGGGGGTTAGTACATGTACTTAAAATGAAGGAAAGAAGTCCACTGTTGCTGAAATAAACACAGCCATTATAAAATTATATACTTTAAAATTTCTAACATCTTAAAACTGTGGGAGAAGACTTTTCCCTTTCAACTTCTGTTGGTCCTCTTCTGTGTACTTGGAATGGGTTTGATTCTTTTTACAGTAGGCTATAGTGACTGATCCAAGACTCCACTGGTCATCAGCAGCATTAGAAGTGGTGGGAAAGAGAAGTGTACTGCAAGACTGAATTTTAGGGTTTTTTATAACTGACAAAGCTGCTATCTCACAGCATCTCCATGACTTTATTATAGCTCTTAAGCACAGTCAGGACTCTCTACCCTCACAGAATGAATGCATGGCCTCACTATAGATATATGAAGTATACTTGAGTATTTTGTAGTTTAGATGGATAAAACTGTATCTGCTAAGAGATAACTGGGGGCAAACTGACCTATTTGAGGAGGAGATTTGGCAAGGAAAGATTTATCAACATCATTTTCACACTCAAGAAAATGTGATGGGTTATATTCTCACTGATGTATTATTTACAGTGCACTGTGGATGGCACAAAGAAATTATATTTTAAACTGATTTCATATATTCTTTCAGTGAAGAGAGTCAATATGTTGATGGATGTTCATGAGATATTCATAAATATACTTTATCCTCATAATATAATACTTAACTTAAAGGAGTTATGTCATTATGATCTTAAATAAAATACATAAACCAGCTTGTTTAGGAAAAGAAAATCTTGGTTGGCTAAAAGATTATAACTGGCAGGCAGAAAAATGGTAGATCACCACAGGAAGTTCTTACTGATGGAAGTGAGCACAATGAACAGGATTAGCATTGACTGAGTTTGTCATAAGCCATATTGGAAACATCAGTTTTCCATGCCGTTAGCTATTCCTGACTGCTAACAAAGATTTTGGTCAGATTCCAATGTTTTTTTCATAGTTAAAGGTCTCACAGTAGCAATAATTTCAAGTCTTCTGTGTATTAAACTGCAAAAAATCCCGCATAAAAATAGTCTATCTTTCAATTCCAATAACATGGAAAAAACACAGAAGCTGTTGGCATTTTTGGTAGTTAGAAAAATGGCCAGTGTGAACAGACCAATTTATATTCAAAATGCAGATTTGCAATGTAAGATGGTATCTCATCCTGAGCAATCTTGTCAACACATCAGGGAACAGCATATTCTGCCTGAAGTAATATGTGGATTGCAAATCATGCATTACCTCAAAAAGACCACACCCCTTTTTCTATAATTAACTTACGCAAATCTAATTTTTAAGTAATTATATTAGCAAGTACTTTCTGGAATGTCAAAGGTATAAAATCCTAGGAATCCTAGAGAGTAGGGTTTTAGTAAGAGGCCAAATATTCTAAACACCTTGTATGTGTTTCTTTGTGTGTTTATGTATGTATCTGTATATATGAGAGGGAAAAGCATCTAAATCTGAACTAGACTGTTGCATCTGAACACAAAATACTGCCAGTGCAATGCAACAATAGAGAAGGGCATAAGAGCTTAGCCTAACAGGAAAAACAAAAGTTTTCTTTGAATCTGGGGATGGTTTTCATCTATTTTTTTCAGCGAACTATGTGACAGCTCTGTTCAGTTCCTCACCCAGTGGAAAAGTCTTTTCATTTAGCCAGAAATAAAAAGGAAAAGCCTTTAAAGAGACAGTCTGTCCTTAAAGTAGCTCAGTACAGATATGGACAAGGTTTGGATTTTTGACATCAGCTCTCTCGTTTTTTCTCTTGACAGATAAATGAAGTAAATAATGTTTATTAACTTGGCATAGTTTGTAAAAATAATTAAGAATCTTAATTTAATAATTAAGAATCTTACAGTGAGTCTTGAATTTTAACTTATCTTTTAAAAGTCCTCATTATAAGATTGTCATGTAAACACAGTATTTTTTGTCTTTACCTGGCAAGAGAAAGATGATTTCTAATGTGGAAGCAAATTAGGTCTTTAAAATAGATGTGTCCAGTCCTTTGGTGGCCTTTTTCAGCCTCATGGATTTCTCATGTCTCAAAATGAAAAATTATCTATTTTTTTCATATGATAGATATAATGCCTTCTTTAACTGAATTAAACCCTAATCTTATGGGACCTGTGTAGAAACAGATATTTAAAAGATGTTTAGCATAGATAAGCAAGGAAAAGTTCCCCAAGCTCTTAGGTCAAAATTTTAGAGCCACGTTATCAAACAGTCTGTGTATTTCTGCCATGATAGATTAGACAAAATTTTTTTGAAAAAAGCTGCCATGAACAAATCAGCATGAGCAATAGTAATCTTAAAATGTGATTTTTATACAACATTTGTTTTATTCACATTTCGCAACCAGAAGGAAAAAAAAAAAACCAAACCAAAACTAAAAAAACAAACTATTTTTTTTTCCATGGTGCTGAGACCAAGATTCAAGTTTTCCTTAAAACTCATTGTAAATGGGGTATTTGGTGGAGGCCATGGACTACTTTAATGCATATTCCATCATTCTGGGCTGTATTTATTTTCTTGTTTTTATTCACTTTAGCATACTGAATGATTGAAAATCCAGCTACAGCTAGCATGGGCTTCATTGTTGGAGCTGAAGCCTTAGATGTGCACTGAATGGCAAGTGGTGAACCCAGGAAACTTAATGCTGTCTAAAGGAAGAGAAGGGCCAGGGTGGCTGGATGAATACTTAATTCCTTATATCTGTTTTATGTCTCTAGTCAGCCTGGAAACACAAATTTCCTAGTGAAAGAGTTACATGGTCTTTCCAAGAACTCTGCTCTCTTGCAAAAGAAAAGATGGGCTTTTTTTTGAAAAGTGTCGGCAATAAAGGAAAAGTAGGAAATAAGAAAAAATATATTGTGCAGGAATCTCAGCAAAAGAACTATTTTTAAAAAATAACATTGTTACTGGCACAACCTCCTGGCCTATAATAAAGATTGAATCCTCAAATGACAGAACACTTCATTCCCTCATGTTAGAAAAAGGACACTGTCTAGCAAAGACCTTCGGTTGCCCAAAGCAGTAATTACTAGCACTCTGGAATGAGTCAAGAAATGGTTTCTTTCTCTTCAATAAATTCTGTGACAAGAATTTAGTATCCTTCACTAAAATCTGACATGACATGCCTGTGGAACTGTAAGAAAAAAACAAATCTAACCCTTCCCTAAAGGAACAAACCTTTACAAATTTTGGGTTCAATCTGCAGATTCTGTCAGTTTTCTTCCATCTGTCATTAATTGTATCCATAGCTTTCCATATTTAAAAAATAGTCACTATAATTTACCACTTAACAGTAATAGTTGCTTATGTCAGTAATCAAAATTTTTCCAACAAGAGAAGGAAATTTATGTTTTGCTTTATGTTTTCAAGAATTAACACATATGGTCACCATATTAAATGGCAATTCCAGTGTTTAATATTTTATTTAAATGTTTAATGAATAACTTTGTACTTCTGCTCATTTGGGATAGCTATGGAGAACAAAAAAAGAAACTTTTTATTTGATCTGTTTGTGTTGAGGGATGGGAAGTCAAAAGCACCGTAGCTTGGCATGGAAACCCATCTGGTGAATTCAGTGGAATAATTCCCTTTTGGCCATCATTCTAATTATTATATTAAAACATATTCTGTTTATTTCTCCAGTCTGGCCTCTTGTACATACACCAAGATACAATTGAGAAATGGAAAGATTCCACTTAGGGAGGATTTGACCTCATTCTCCCAGTTTCTTTAGTCCTGGAGTTGATTATGCATTTTTCACACAGAAATATAAAAGTGTATTTTTTAATGTATCTCCCCTTATTCTTCATTGTCTCTCTTCCTTGATCATTTTTTTTGTAAGTCATTTCCATATGTTACTTGTGTTTTCCTTATGTTATTTTTGTTAATGCAGTGCACTTTATAAATACAGTATAAATCATTTTAATGGAGCAGGCTATGAGCATTCATCCTTCTTGTTAAGAGGAGACCTGCATTGCTTTGACAAAAATATCTCTTGCATACAGGAGTTTGTGTTCAAATTTAAGCTGTATTTTTAAAATAATTTATTCAGTAGTTGAGAATTACTGTGTCAGAATTGTACTCTATACAAAAACACATGGCCATCCATAGCAGAAGACATGGATCCAACCAGGTGAAGTAATAAACAATGGAACTTTGTGAATCTCAAACTAGATAGTTTTTTTTTTCCTGTTAGGGTTTCCCCAGCGATCCTATTATGGATGCAAATGAACATGGAAATTATATAGATTATGCAAATGCAAATTATTGTCAGAATAATAATTTAATATCTTTTATAAGAGTTCCAAGCATAAACAGACACAATCTTTTATGTCTGTGCTACGTTATAGGTCCCGTTTTAATTGGAACACTAAAGCCAGTCCCTTTGATTGTCAGTTTTGTCAGTCAACCAAACCTTTTTACCTTAATTAATGTTTTGGGGATTAAAAGTTATGTTTTAAATAGGGCATGAGGAGAGTTTGAATCTGCATCTTCTGACATTACAATTTCATTATCAACATGAAGAAATTTGTTTTACAAAACTTTCTCTCACAACACAAAGAGAAACATTTTAAAAATTTATTTCATGATAAAGCTTAAATTTCAGTCAGACTGTCATCAAAATATAGTTCTGAAAAAAATACACAAAAGATTTTGCATTCATTATAGTACAGAATAAAAGAATTTAGTGGAACCTCAACATTTGCCATGAAATGGAGCTGTCATCTTCACTGTTGTTACTTCTGATCCTTCTAATCAGTTTTGCCCATTGACTTTGGGATAATGTGGTAAAGCTCTATCATCAGTACGTTTATTCCATCCTCTTGACTTACATGCCATACTACAGTATGAACAATATTTTGACTGTCCTTGGCTTTTATCTTTAGTGGTGGTAGACTTGCTCCCCCTTCAAAAATTTGTATATTGAAATACTGATGACTTTAACTCTTGTGAACTTTGGTTGTATCCAATGTAAATAAACAGAGTATTGAATGTAAACCTTGCATTTTTAGGTAAGTTCAGCCATGTTATTTATTTGAGGCACATCTTACAAGACAGTTATGATCTCAGAAAAGCTGGTAGCTGTCTGCTTTTTACTAATTAATAGATATGAGGTCAGAGCTGAGTCCTAGACAGAATGATGTCTTAAGGTATTCAAGTTGTAAGAAATAAGATATTTTCACTTTGCCCAGATATTCATTTATGAAAACCTCCTTACTTATATGAAGGGTTAATGAAGATCAGGTTTCAGCAGGAAGAAGGAAGCCTTTCCATGTAACACTGACAAGATTTTCTTTTGACACAAATACATTTAATCACCCAACACACGACAAGTATAATCATCCAAATTAATGGTGTTCAACCAAATGTAGCATCACAAACACTGAAAGGCTTGAGTTACACATTCTTTCAGAGAGGATAAAACCTTTTTTTTGCTAACTTTACAATTGAAAATTGTTAGTGTCTGTGTTTATGTGCCAACAAGTGTGCCTGGGCGCCTCTTGTCTGATCAAAACTGTCGCCATCTGTGTCCTTCAGGAAAAGACCAAACACCCCAAAATGTGACATTTGAGCTCACAAGGGGCTGAGCTGAGTCCATTAATCTCTTATTAACCACTCTGACATTTTAAAGGATGATTTTCTTGAGCAGGGGGAAAAAAAATGCTCCCAATATCTTACTGGATACTGTAAGAACTGGAAACAGGATGGCTAGTCAGAGGCCATTAATTGAATTTTCTGTTACCAAGAAACAAAATAAACAAATGTGTTTCATCCTGGGAATGTCTACCTGGAGAAGAGTTTTCAAGAGACAGTCATTCATTAGGCCTTTTGGCTTATTTGGGTTGGGATCAAGCTTCCGAGCTAATTCCAAATTTTGGACAGTATCTGAACCACATTTCCCTATCACTTTTTGGTACATGTACTTTTCCTCTACCCTAAGGTTTTTTCTTAATATGTCTGGAGAGGTTGGTTAACTGTTTGCTCCTGCATTTCACATCAGCTTTACCTTTATTGACCAAGACTGTTTATTGCTTGAATCTGCTGTGGTAACCAGCCATTATCCCTACTTGACAATATTTTCTCATTATATTTACTTTCACTTACATTCACACTCGCACAGAATACATTCAGGTACACTTTCAGAAGTGATCATGATAGGGTGTCCCTGTGGGAGGAAGGCAGTACTGTCTTAACTGTCATCACATTTGTTCCTCGGGTACATTTTTTGTTGGTTTTTGTGTTTGGCACAGGGACAGGACTGTGCCCTTACTGATCAGTAATCACATAAAAATTCTTTGCATCAACGCTTGAGAGTAAATACATTAATTCTGTCATAATTTTTTTCCTCTAGTTTACTATGGAAAACTCTGTTTCTCCTAGTCACAGTCATAATCACGTCAAAAGCTCCTCTTTTTTTTTCTTCATCTGCCACCACGCAGCACCCTGAAAAAGTGTGTTTTACCACTTACCACTCTGCTGATAACAAATTGTATGTGGCCTAACATAGAATTTGTGCATGGACACTGATGGATATAATAATTAACGACATCTCTCTAAATGTTTTCTGTGACTCTGACGGCTCTAAGGTAATGTTTTTTAGAGGCAACTTCAGGATTCTTTGATTAATTCTTAAATTATTATTCTTATAATTTTATTTTCTGGAAGTCTTGGGCATTTACTTTTACTTCTAGCAACTATTGAAGAGATCCATAAATTTCTGATTTAAACAATATGAAAATTAAACCCCCCTTTTTTCCTCCCTTTACAATTCCAGAGAACTACAAACAAGTATCATATGTAAGATTACCTTTCTACCAGCCCTCAGGATTCATGCAGCTCTGCTATGTTCATGATGTTTGCATCATTATATATATATATATTCTATAAGATAAGTTCTCCAGTAATTCCTAAATTCCCATACAAGTTCATCCAGCCCTGTTAGCATTGCAGCTCCTTCTGTCAGGTTTTTTTCTCAGGACGTGTTTCCAGATGTTACAAAATTCCAATATAAAAGCTTTGTTAAAAAAGGAAACCAAACTAAACCAACAAAATGTAGTTTAAATATATTTTACATAAATGTCTATGTATTGCTAGGACTTGATTTAGCATTGTTTCAGCTTGTTGTTCTATGTGTGTATTGAAAATATCTTGAGGAGAAATTAATAGTTTCAAAACCACATAAATAGTGTTGTTATTAAGAGTATTTTTTAGGTTATGCAAAGGACTGCCACCAAAATCCTTGTTTGTGCTACATGCTGGGTAAACAAAGAGGTGTCGATCATCAGTAGCCAAGGAGCTCACAGTCCAAATAAAGCAGGGGTAGGGTGAGGTTAGAGGTATGAGACAAAAGCTGTGTGAACAATGTGATATTTGGGATAAATGTGATTTCCACAGTTCTTGGCTTCTGTGGCTGCCCACACAGTTTGAGAAGTCCATTGGTGGAGGTAGTTTCCTGTCACTACTTACTGGGCGTACCTCTTCAGGAAGGACTCGTAATTTTAGAGCTCTACTCTCACTGCAGAGGTCCAAGATGATGGGAATGGATTTCAGTCCTTTGCCCACTGATGAGTGGAGAACATTCATCAGTCTCGTAGGTGGTGTCAGTTGTGTGTCCTGGCTTGTCTCCAAACTATGCTGTGTCTTAAAGGTTAATTTCTACCAGATTAGAATGTCCTTGGCCTTTGACTAACTTCTCCGTGGACTTGCTCATGGGAAATTTGATACTGGGCGGTAGTTGGCTGGGATCAACTTATCCAGGGTGGGTTTCCTTTCTGTGGATAAACAGAGCATGTGTATATCCAGGAATAGGAGTTTGGCATCTTCTGCCAGTCCTCAATTAACTTGGGGTGATCAAAGGTGGGTTTTTTTTCATTACAGACGTTCAGTACTCTACATGAGCAATATTTGTATTTTCCAGACTATCAGTAACTAATGCATATCTTTGCCTGCAGAATTTCAGCTGACTTATCTAGTTGACTGTTTGTATGAATTTATACTGTTCATTTTGCTATCAAGAAGCATGAGTTAAAGTACTATGCAACCTAGTTCTGCGCCCAGCTTTGATCCTGCAATATTTGGGTTTGATGATTTTAAGTTCATGAACGCTGGTACTTCTACTGTAGTGTCTACTTTCAGTGTCAGTGAAATATCTTTGGTCATTACTCATTCTCTTGTTGTAGCAGAATCTTTAGTTTTCTTTAACAAATACATTTGACAGAATTTGCAGCTAAAATGCAGATTCTGATTGAGTTTTTTT
>VYXF01011718.1:0-13634 GCA_013397295.1 Polioptila caerulea | reverse complement strand
ATCCACCCCCAGCCCCTGGAGGTGGCCATGCAGGAGTNTGGAGGTGGCCATGCAGGAGTGGGTGGATGCCTGGGGGAGGCTGTGATCCAGTGGGAGACCCAGTGGAGAGAGGGGTCCCTGCTTCCAGGCTGGAGCAGCCTGTCCTTGGAGGACGGCACCCCATGGAGGAGTAACCCATGTCTCAGCAGTTTTGGGAGGACTGTGCCCGTGAGAGTGGCTCCCTGCCAGAGAAGTTCACAGAGGACTCTCCTGTGGGAGGGACCCCACGGTGTCACAGGGGGAGGACTCCTCTGCCAGAGCAGCAGAAGAAAATCTCGGTGATGAACTGACCCCAAGCCCCCCATGCTCTGTCTCCCTGCGCTGTCGGTGGGAAAGAGCGAGGGGCTTGGGCAAAGAAAAAGTGTTTTTTAAGGGCTTATTTTACTTGTCATTGTCCTCCTCTGATTCTGTTAGCAATAAAATTCACTTTGCAAGTGAAGTTGAGCCTGTTTTGCCCTTGAAGTGTTTTCTCCCCATCCTTATCTCACTCATGAAGTGTTTGTTAATTTTTTTTCCCTCTCCTCTGCCCAGCTGTGGCAGGGTAGGGTGAGTGAGTGACTCGAGTGGGTGCCTGGCATTGGGCCAGTGTCAAACCACGACAAAAAGTCACTAAAATTCCAACTCTTCTCCTGCCCTCCCTCTCCTTTTTTTCTCCTAGATGTATTTTCTTCAGTTTCTGAAGCCTTGAAAATCTTTGGCGGTTTAAACTAAGGCAAGAACACACTATGTAACCATTTTAATGCCTCCTTATGGCTGCACAACAATGTCTAATACTGTTGTTCTTCTTGGACAATCTGAGTTTCCTCTCTTAGTTCTAAGGACCAAACAAAAGAAAATAATCTGGGCACAGCCTAGTGCAGGCTGAGGGGCCCATGGGAGGCAGTAGCTGTGGTTAATGTGGTGTGTACTGGATGTGTGAGGGTGTTCCTGCTCACAACCCCACTGAGAGATTGCGTATCTTCAGCTCCTTGTAGGACAAACTTCAAATTGCATTTGCTCCATGGTTTTTATTCTTGCCAGTCCTTGGATGTGGTCTCAGTGATGGTATCCAAACCCTTCTCTTTGCCAGTCCTGTTATTTGATATCATGGCTCGCTTTTTCTTTCCCTCATGGTCTAGTTGTGCTTCCTAGGACTGTCTCTGTACAGCAGTATAGAGATATGTGTATTCGTTATTTATTTTTTCTCTGAAATTAATATTATAACTGCAGAGGTTGTTACCCAGGAAATGTTTGGATCATTTCACAGTGGATATCTGAATCCTATTAGTGGCTAGTGAAGGTTACAAAATTCTCATACCCTCTCCTAAAAGTATTTGGGAGGATTTTATAGTGCCTCTGCAAAACCATTTAATTCTGTATTCTTACTATCTGGTTATAAAGTTGATTGTATATTAGATTTAGTTTATGAAAGAGACAGCAAAATTCAGTGCATTGAATTAAAATCCTGAATAGGAAACATAAAAGCTTTCCTTCTGGATATATTGAATTATGAGTTCTGTGACTGAAGATTATTTTGTATTTAGATTTGGTGAATTATTTATTCCAAATAGATTAATTATAAAGAGGACTCTGAAAACAAAACAAGATCTCCCAATGTATAGTTGCTTGGCTGTGGGGGTGAGTGGTTTTTTGATTATCTAATCTATTGAGAGAATCCATGTATCTTTATTATACTACTTAATGGCCTGGAAATACATTACAGCAGCATAGCAGTTTATTTATAGCTATATAAAGTTGAATTACTTTTAATGAGACATTTGCATACAATTATTGCAATCACACTGAAATGGAACAGCTACCTCAGCACATTTTTGAGACTTTGGCTGAAGAACTCTGAGGATTTCCCCTTGCAGCTGCAAGTAAAGGTAAATTTTTTTACCCATGCTCCAGACTGAGGTACATGCTCTGCCCCTGTTTCTGGAGGGAGGGAGCCCATGTTGTTCCAAATAAAACTGTAAACACTGATTCCCCTGAGAAGCCCAATAGGCTCAGTGCAAAATATAAGCAACTAATGTTTTTATGGATGTCTCACAGTAAGTCTGTTTTCTGTTTCAGTTAATATTTTGCATAAATCAGTGTCTCAGTAAAATAAGCAACACCACACTGAAAAGAACACAACACAACTGTAATTAAGCCATATGTTTAGTAATGTGTGGGACAAACAATGGAAAAAATTACTCTTTGGTTACTAAATCAATTGTAATCAACCTCATTCCACCCACTCATCCACCTCTAGGAGTGGATAATACAGCTGTAGATATCAGGAACAAATACAGCAACTAAATTAATAAAGCAAAATTGGTGGTTCAGCTACACATGTTGGCATGAATGTATTGTTCCCTACAGTTTTATCTCTACAAACATCTTTTTGCTCCCAGAGGGCCCTTTAAAATCCATACTGTTAAAATAAATATAAAGAAATTACTTAGCTTTATAATTACAACATCATTTAAGAATTTCTCTGCCTTTTGCCAAATAGGTTGAAATATGATGGATTATTGCTAGCAAACTATTTATCTCCAATAGTCAAAGACAGCCTATGGGCTAGTATTCTTTAATTTATATCCCATGAATAAGGCTATCAGGATATCTGGTTTGCTGTCAGGCAGCTTGTCAAGCTCACAGTGATTGCCTGAGAGGGTATTTGTGGCACAGGGACTGCCAGCACACAGTGTGGGATAGCAGGTCAGTGTAATTCTGCCACTTCAAGGTAAACACTTGATAGTATAGGGTCATCTTTCATCAGACCCTCCCTCATAGATGTGGGCAGAGGAAAGGCATTTCCTGCCTACCAAAGTGAGGGGGGCAATGCAAGGGATGGGTTTAACATTTTCTGGAGCCTGAAGCCAAAAACTGAATTCTTGTTAGCTTGGCAACTGGCCATGGCTGCTGGCTGTTTTGCTGTGGTGTATCACTGGTCCCTGCCAAAAAGGAGTGGTGTTGATGACTAGGAAAGCATTCCAAAAGTGCCTGCTCCATGTCCATGGGTTCACAGTGAGGAGCAGGGCAGCATCCTGGGCTCAAGGCTGCGCCTGTCTGGGAGCCAGGGTGAACAGAACTAGAGCACACAGAACCCTGGTTCATTTTGGTGTGTGTAACACAGACATGGGTGGAATACTTACACAGGCCTCCAGAACCCTGGGGAACTGCAACAAGGGGATGTCAGCTCAGCTACCAGTGGCTCTGGCTTACTTATCCTGCAAATTGCCATATTCATGTATGGCAGGAAGTGTCTGGGAATTCATTTCAGGTGAAGTGCACACAGATAATGTGTTTAATGCTTTTATCTTAACCTGTGACCATTAGTCAGTGAACTATTTAAAGAGCTAAGTGCTATTTAACAATAAAGGACATTTCCTTGCCAGCTATTTAATAGCCTTCAAAGAGTAGACATGGCTTATGGGCACAAAAAAGAATGAAAGGAAGAAGCAAAAGTCTGTAATTCCTGGATTGAAATTCCCTGGAGGTGTTTGTCCAAAAAAGGAAAATCCAGATCCCCAGAGTTTATTCCTAAAGAGAATGTAAAATTGCATTACTTTTCTGTATTTCTTATGTAAGATTCCACTAATCAGGATTTCCTGGATAAAGGAATGTCAGTTAAATCTTAATTTTTGCTGGCTACACACAGAGTAGCGATAATTAAATCCGATAAATACCTCCTACAAATATTCCTACATGGAATGCTAAAAGTGTAATTCTTATTGTAGGAAAAAGAGCTTTACAGCTTTGCTTTTAGTTTATAAATATCAATGAAATAATTTTTAGTAGGACCACGTGAAATCTGAAGATACTTAGAAAGTGTATGCAATTATTACATAATGAAATCAAGAGTTTGAAGGGAGACAAATCCTGAAAGAAAATTTTTGTTTGCTTGGATTGTTCCAGTACATATCTTCAGTGATTTAGGAGTTCTAAGTCACATTAGTGCCTTGATAATATTGAAAATCTTGGGTGCCTAGTGAGGGATGCTCAGAAGAATGTGTGAGTTGCCCCCAACTGGATCAGCAGACTGAGATGTGGGGCACCAACTTCTTCCTAGGAGTTGAAGCATTGCCCTCCTGAAATTATAAAAAGCTTGGTGGTCTCACAGTGTGTTTAAAACAGAGTGAATCAAATGGAAGTAAAAGATAAAGAGAACAAATGTGGACTTCATGAAGATTTATAACATGTCAAAACTAGGGAGAAAAATTTGCAGTAATGATCTAGCAGATGAAAATAAGTTACTTTGCATTACTAATGGACAGCTTATATTGCAAAGCCACTGTCCCATATTGCACAGTATGCACACATTATAGAACCTCCTCACTATCTCAAGCAGATAAATAACATTAGCACAAAGCCAAGAAAATTTATAGCATGCATGAATCTCACTCCATTACTCTTCTCTAAGTTTCTGTAACTCTTTCTGTTGCATATGAATTACTTCACTGACCAAGCTAATTCCAGGGTTAACTCCCTTGGCTCCAGTGGAAGTACTCCAAAGGTGATTTTGAGGTGTAAACTAAAACAGGTCATATAGTGAGTAGATGGATGTTATAAAACAAAGCACTCATGCTAGTTGGCAATGGCATCATCCCATCATCCCCAGAGCAAGTGGATTGTTCCTAGCCTCTGTTACAGGTCTCTGTTACAGACCAGTCATTTCTTTCTTTTCTTTTTCTATTGCTTGTGTTCTAAAGCAATTAACTCCTTGGAAACTATTTTTCCTTTCATCTGGGGGCAAATGCTATTTCTGCTTTTGTTTTTATAGTTACTGCCTAATATGACTTTGGTTTTTCTGGCAGAAAGTTGTTCTTGGACTGTCCGTCACCTTCCAACTAAAGATCCCAAAGCACACGGCCCATCTTACGGCTCCCAACACTCAGAAGGTATACAGGTAATTTTATAGATATTTAATAGACAAGAGGAGTTCAGATTCTGTCTTGTCTGGAAAATTCTAATGGGTTTAGAGTGCTTGCCTTTTGGGAATGATCCTTGCACATTCACATCCCAGCTGTTCCTCTGGTGGGAACCTGAACATTGCTTGGTGGACTGAGCATCTAAATGGACTTTCTGTTGTGGGTGGAGGCTACACCAGGGCACTGATGGTTTTGTAGGGGCCTGGGTCTACTGCAACAAGCTGTTACATTTCTTCCAAACATGTGTTTCACATCACTGCAGAATTAGCACATCATCACACAAACGATCAACACTGGGCTCAGTCCAGGAAGGAACCAAATTTAAAAGGAAACTGCATATGCAATTTCAGATTTTTAAATGGGAGCTGCTGCTAAAAGGCTCATAGAAAAATCCTGGCACGTGTTGAGGTAAGGAAAATGTCTTTAAAATTTCAGATCAAATTTTTCCAGAGTTCTCAGCAGCATTAATCAAGATGTAAAAAAAATGCCGAAGTTGTGTTAATTATGCATGTGTAATGGTCTGGGAAATGTGGAAAATCTTAAAATTATGAGAAAAGAGTTTGATGTTCTATTTAATATTTAAGTACATTGACACCCCCTGGCCCTAAAATGAACAGAAAGCTAAATTGTGCCTGAGCTTCTTAAAATGCATATGGACTGACACAAAGTATGAACATTTTCAGTCTTAAAGGAATAAAATTGAGAAAATGGCAAGCAATCAGAAACAAAAGTTACATTATATGCCTAACTATTGTATCTGTAGTGGCCACTACTACTGCCATTATAATACACAAGAGAATATGAAAGCATTTAGATTTGCCTTTTCAGCTGACAATCAGCTGCAGGTGCTGTGCCATTATAAATAACTATTCAGCTGTTATGTGTTATTGTCTAAATCACCATTTTGAACCTGAAGTATAAGCTGTACAACCCATAGATCAAATCTAAGAAATTGGCTCTTGTTTGCAATGTAGTTATTTTAAAGGAAGAAAATACCCAGTAAATCAAACTCACAAAGAATTTTAATTATGCTACTTGTTCCTAGGAGCAGTATTACAGTTTGACATTCCACCACTGTGTGCATGGGAAATGTAATACACAACACCTGTTAACAATACACACGCTGATGAATGCTTGGCTAAAAATTGGTGTCTGATTTTTTTTTTAATTATATAGGGTGGAGAGAAAGAAGATTGAGTCCATTTTTTTCTGTAAGCAGACAAAAAAGTATCTATTTAGTATAATGATTTATGTTTTACTATCAGATGAAATCATACAGGGAATTTTTTGGTCTAATACAGAAATAATTTTGATTGCTCTATCATTACTAAATGAGTGACAACAGGATTTATACATAGCAAAAGGTGTAGAGGTAGCATTGGAAAAATTGTTTCTATTATAATGCCCTACTTGCAGCCTCTGATTTTAATTCTTATTTGGCACCAAAAATGTACATGCTTGAGTTCAACTTAAAAAATGCTTTATTTGGATTGCATTTAATTTCTCTGTATTTTCAACAAAACTTTTCACTGTGGCTGTGAGAAAAATATTTCTCTGGTATGTATATAAAACATCCAGTTACAGTTTATACTTTGAAATGCAGCAGAGGCAGTGAAAATTTAAATAGTCATTTATCAAGAGAAATGTCTGGCTTGGGTAACATGCAAGAGGTAGTTACCAAGAAGGAATGTGTGATCCATGAGCTAATGTTAAAGCAAGAGGTAGAAGAAAAATTATATTGTGTGTGATAAACCCAGGAAACAAAACTTTGAGTCAGTTGTGTAGGAAAGCCCATAATCTTTTGAAGCGTAGGCTGGTTTTGGAGCTTCATCTTCTTTTCATCAAAGGGAGTTTCAAAATTTACATTAGAGCAAGTAAAGAGGCGGAAGCCAGAGCTGAAAGAGCATGCCGACCATCCATGTTGGGGCCTTTCCCTTCTTCCTGCAGTTGAGTTCTAATTGCTAATTTTATCCATAAGTGATGGCCCAGTCGTGCCACCCTGGTGCTGGCTGAACTCCTGTGCTGTGCCTGGGAGTTGCTGAGGGGCTGCCCTGCTCAGGTGGCTGCAGTGCCAAGGGATGGCAGGGGTGGGTGCACGGCTGCTCCCGGGCGCACGGAAAGGCTGAGGAGCACAACTGGAAATATCACCCAGGCAGCCCAACAAAGCCACGTGCTTCTGAAGACAAGTGTTTTCACTGCAGGGTTCCCAGGGAACAAAGGGAGCCATGGCCTTTACAAAGTACACAAATGGTAGAAATACTTGTATACAAAGTCTGACTCACAGCTCTTATAAAGAATATGACAAACTTCTTAGTCTAATTCATTAAGTCTAAATAATGTCCTTTCAAATGCCATCCCCAGAAGCAGTTTCTATTGGAGCTATTTTTTATCCTTTTGCCACAGATTGTTTTAAAAGAATTATGGGAAATGACAGCTGTAGAACTAAAGTTCAATTTTTCACAGATGAAACTGCAAAATGCATGGAGTAATGTAATCCAGTCAGACAAGTGAGTAAATTATATCTCGGTTGCAACAACACACCACTTGCTGAATATCAATAAGGATACATTTCCTTCTTTAGAGTAAAAATATTTGCCATTAATGTAAATGTTTCTGAATGTCCCTGGCAGTATAGGCACAGATGCCAAACAACATAAAAACTGAGCAGAATCTCATATGTTTTGTTTGCAAGGAAGAGGAAGACCGTGCTCACAGATGTTAAAACAAGGAAGATGATTCCTTTTACATTGCTTTACCATAATGAAACTCCATTAACTTCTATCATCTTCTTTCAAATTTCAAGTAAATGAGAAAAGCAAAGGCTCCAGTTCAAGGAACACTGTCAACCAGTGCACTGAGTTTTTTCATTCTCCTTTTAAATTTCCTAGGATAAGTGTGTGAGTGACTCTGCTCCCTGTGCACCAAAATATACCCCTATACTCCATAACCCAAGTCACAAGTGCCAGCAGGGAATATGTGAGCTGTGCCCCATCTTTCTCTTCCTTTGAATTTTTAGTTCCAAGATACCGAGGAACTCAAGAATGGGTTAGACTAATCAGACTTCACTCTACAACAGGATAATTCTGCCTTAGCTAAATCAAGAAATTACATTAATAAATACCTCATGGAAGTATTTGACCCCTGTTCTAGAAGAAACCCATAATGTTCCATATGACATCATATGCAGAGCTCGTGTGCAGTTAAAGTGATATTCTTAGCACAAATGTATGTACTGGCCTTGGGTCCCCTGCTCGATGAGTTTTATTTTTACAAGAAGTAATATACTTAAGCTCTCTAGAGCTCTGCAAATTCATTTTTTACATGCAACTACATAATCTTTTTGGCGTGAATATGGACATTAACTCCTCCTTGCAGCTCTCTATAAACATGTGCTTGCAAAGCAGATATTTCAAATTCAGAATCCGGGAAGGAAAGTGCTCCCAGGACTGACTACTGAGTTATATACCCTTTTATTTTAATGTACTTTGCCAAGATGAGTCCATAACCTCAAATGAGTCAGGGAAGAAAAGGGGAAGGGCAATAACAAACAGCTCCATCATAATTTTAACCCTATTGCCTAGTGATCACAGAATAACCTTTATGCTTGCACATTTAAGGAGATTGCATGGACACATCCTTCCTGAGAATGCTCATCCACTCCTTGGCATTTGTACTCTGGGATTCCAAGTACACAAGGAGAAGACACACAACACCTAACCCAATTTAATACTTGGATCTGGTGGCAGGGACACTTAGGATGTATTGCTAGGCTGCAGAGTGACACATTTCCCTCTCTTAGATAGACCTCTCTCTGTAAAATGGAAAACATTTGCCATACTGACTCTCCAGGTGTTGCTGCTGTAGTTGGGATCCTGCTCCAAGACATCACTTAAATATAATTTTGTTCCAGTAATTCAGGCTTGCCAGTCCTGATTAAATAACTAAAGAAATATTGAGACACCTTAGAAGCTGTTTGTATAGTCCAACAAGCAAACAATTCACAAATAGACAAAAAATACAGTCAGCTTTAGCATACAATGCAACTTTTGTCCTGAGTAACTATAGTCTCTCTATTGAAAATTCCCCTGTAATTTCAGCTGGATGTATTTTTTCACTTGCTGCCCTAAATTGTTATATGCTATTCTAAAAGCTGGTTAACGTCACATGGAAAAGGTCGCAAAAAATCAATAGAGCTTCACAACAAAGGCATGAAAGGAGTAAAATATGAAATCTCTCAAAGAAATTATGCTCCAATTTGGGGGCAAAAGGGCAAGGACAATAGAATCAGTGAATTTATATTTGTTGTAGACTTTGCTGTGCTACTGAGATGTAATACTTCACACAGTTGTGTCTTTCTATCTTCTTTAGTCTGCAAACAGAACGAAACAGTAGTTCAAACTGCAAAGTCAAGTTTTGTCTATCAAAATGAAATTTCAAGAGAGTTTGCCCAGAAGAAAAGTCTCATCTTTTTCGTGGAGTAAAATACATTCCAGTTCATGTAAACTTGCCAAGATTAACAGTAGTTTATATCCTTGGAAAACACTCAGAGTAGGTGGGAATCTGAGCTCAAAAGGCAATCTCTAGAGAGAATATATACATACGTATTATATAGAAGCCATACTTAAATACATGTTTAATATATAACATTTTATATAGAATATGAATATATGTACTCCTGTATTTTACAAATTTAATTTCTATTTGCAATTATAACTTATGAAATTATTCTTTCTGGTGATTTTCATCACTACATTAATTGGCAAATCCTGTTCTACACAGCATGTCCTCCTGAAGAATGCAGCTCTCTGAGAATGAATGAAACAATTCTCTCAACAACCCCAAAACCCTACAAGATCCTTATTTTAAATTATTTGTTCATTATCACCAATGTACTCACGGCTGTATAAGACTTAGGGGGCTTAGAGTCACTCAGTGGTCAGTCATTTTTGTCTCTTGTCTTGAATTTGGGACTTGTGAGTGGATTGTTGTGGTTTGAATAGTAACTGTGAGGAGTCCTTGAGTTCTCTAGTGATTTGGGGTTTTATTTTACCAATTGGTGACCTTAAGGGTAGGTAGTTTGAAACAGCTGTGCTCTAAATTGTCCATATTGCTTTATCTTATGCATCAGGTCTCGTAGCCTTGTAGTACTAAAAGGTACTTTGGGGGAGAAAAACCCTAAGTTTCTTAGTTCATACTGGTGGTGTAGTGCAAGGTTATATGTGTTAATTATTCCTACTATTTAATACATAGGAAGGAGCTGTCTTGAACTACTGGATTAAATCAATTCCTGTTTCTGCTTGAAATTCTTCTTGGCAACAAAAAGTGCAGGTCCCCTGGAGATGAGTTACACGTTCTTTTAAGTCTTTTCTATCTAATTTTTAGGATTTCTATGAACCTCAATTCAATTTCTTGGCAATAGACATAGCAGTATTCTGGCTATGATCAAGAAGAGAATCAATCTAAAATTTGCTTTTATCCTCCATTGAGCCACTTCTCTTTATGGCAAGAGGATAATGGAATCATTGACAGAATACACATTTTACTACTTTCATTTCTCCCTATGCATATTGTTTTGAATAATTGAAAAGTTATGATTTGCTACATTTAACTTGTACTTTCTTATTGCTGGGCCGAGTACTAACATTACAAGTCTCTCAAAATCACTGTCAAATCACATGGAAATTTTGCCTACCTATTAATTAAACAGGCAGGGAGAGATATTGAGTAGATTGTGTTGACAAACTGAGCAAAAAAGCAGCAGCATCTCTCCCTAAGTAACTCAGATCTGTGTCTATCCTGCTGCTGGTACACCCAAGCAGCTATCCTCTCGTACCTGTATCTCATTTTCATTGGATACTGCCTGAGAAATGGCAGAATTATCTTTTTGTTTTAAAAAACAAGTTTCCCTGACAGCCTGAGATTTATGTTTTTCTTTTCCGAGTACATGGTCATGCCCAGAATTTTTTTCTGAAGGTGTGTATCTATATATGTAAAACAGAAGAACATTACCTAGAGGGAATGCTGTTCCCTGGATTTGAGAAGAATGTTATAAAGGAGCCAGGAGGGGATGATTAATTACTATGTTAATGCACTCATGTACAGCAATGCAGGCTCTTTATTAAGAATCACGGACTACTAATGTCCTGTTGCTTTCACAAATTACCCATTTGTTTCTAGGGGGGTCAAACCCAAATACTGTGTGCAAGTCCTCCACGTGTGCCCGTGGTTTTTTCTCAATTCTTGTACCACAGGGCACGAGTATAAACAATTTCTTGTCATGAGGGCTGGCAGCTGGGGAGCTGTGTGTCCATCTGATGTTGATGTAACAAGCAAGACTCTGCTAGGAATTTCCATCTGCTTTTCACCCTGAATTTGCCTGTATCTAATTACTGTGCTTGGTGATGCTTAACTAAAAGTGAATGGAAACGTGTTTGCTATTGAACATTATTATAGGATCTCTGTCAATAGGAGGATGTTTCTGTGGGCCTGTTTTGTGTTACAAAACCTTTGCTTTGTAAAAGGCAACTTCTGAAAATTCATTCCTTTCCTTAAATTAATCATTTTAATTTACTCCTGAAATGCCAGGATCTCTGCAAAGAGTAATAAAATCAGACTGAATCACCTTGGTTATTAAAACTTTGGAAGACTCTGGGATATTTTGGAGCACTTGCAGGTGCTGGTTGTGTTCCAATTGCAGGTGGCCTGCAAAGCTTGCAGTTGTGACCTTTCTTCCCCTTTTGACATGGACTTGTGTGATGCAGGTGAACCTGCTTCCTGCCCAAAAGATGGAGTATCGTGATGAAGAGGAAAGTATTTCTACAAGGACAGGAGTGTAGCTCATTGTGCAGGGAGCAGTGTGGAATCACTATATTGGTGATGCTGCAGTGCATAATTAGCAAAATGAAAATCTGAGAACTTGAAGAAAATTAGGGGAACAATCAGCTCTTTGTCCAGCCCTTGCCAGGGCTGAGTGTTATCTTGTGTGGTGGCTGTCTTGTACAGGCCAGAGGTGGCCCAGGGACCATGAGCCAAAGAGCTTTAATCAATGAGAGAAGATAAAGGATTTCTTCCAAGATCCTCATGCACTGAACAATACCAGTCTTGGCAAAACATCTCCCAAACCCAAACTCTGGTTGCTTCTCAGACAAATAGAACAGCCCTTACTGTGTAAAGACAGATTTTCAAATATGTTCAGTATAAATTACATATTTTTAATATTAAATAACACACTTTCAGGAAACCTTTGCATCAAACACGGCTGCACCAGTGGAGGAAGAGCTCTGCTGCTCTCCTCTAACCTTGGGTCTCTGTGACCATTAGAAATCATAGGAAACCTGCCATAGTTACCTGGAGTAGGAAAGGACTACGTCAGCGCTGGAAGTTCAGTATTTCTGTGTTGCACAAGTAAGTTTTGCATTTGAAGGAAATCAAAAAGCCACCTTAAATATTCATATACACATGAATGTGGCTTTGTAAACATGAAGGATCCACATGAAATTAGACAGCATGGCTTGATGTGACCCTTGAATCCTTTTTTTTTTTTTTTATTTCTATGTCTTCTGACACTAACTATCTAAAAATCTAAATTGAAAAGCTGGAAGTTTAGGAGCTCACAATTGGAAATGTGATTTGAGCTTCAATCAGTGCTCAGCTTCAATCACCTGCTCAGTTCAGGTTTTGTGTAAGCGAGAATTCAGTCCTTTTATATCCAGCAAGAGAAACAGAATTAGATCTTTCTAAAAGGCTTTAAGCGCCCAAGTCTTTTATATTGAAAACGTTCATGGAAGTCAATGGGCATTTTCAGTTCCAGAGGAATGCAGGGTTAAGTCTAGACTCTATCTGTTACCAACTAGGTAGTATTAGAGTGAATGTACACAATGTTGTATTGCATCCAAATACCACACTTAATTCCCCAGTTTTAACACCTTACAGTGCAGTGCTTGCAGCTCTGAATAATGTTCTTATTTGGTTAGATTTATATACACTGTAAAAGGGGCAGTCACACAGCTGTACAGCTATCAGCCACAGAGCACAGTACAAATTGTAGGAATTCACAGTGTGGGCTCTATTTCTTTAAAATGCTATGAATAATTCTACAAAACACTGCAGGATCCAGCTCTCTGAACCTCAAAGATTTCTGACTCCCTTTGGAAGCGCGGTTGGTCTGCCTGTGTCAGTGAGGGTCAGGGTGTTTGAGCAGGAACAGGAGCTACACTCATGTTCCATCTCACACTATACATCACATCTTAGTGGGTAATGGGCATGTGCTTGTCTCTTGTGCCCCAGCTAAGACACAGGTACTGTACTTTGTGGTTTGCACATTTTAAGAAACGGAGGATGACAACCTTCTGAAGGTGGCAAACTGCTCCGAAGCAGTGGCAGAGCTTGAAACAGCAGCAGAAAATCCCGGGAGGCCCTTGCTTTATGTGGGGCACTGCAAAGAAGTTGTTTTGTCATACCAGCTCCCTCAGCACATGCATAAACTTTGCAAAGTTAGCTCTTTCTTTGTTCTCATTACTGTTCACCTACCAAAAGCCTGCATTTTATTTGATCTTGCAGGTAATTGCTATTACTCTGAAATACTGCTGCTGCAGGCAGTACAAAGCTGAGAGAGAAAATGTTTCGACGTGGTTTTAGCTCCCTAGCGTTGTAGGTTCACGAAAGCAGAGGAGCAGGCGCCGGGCCGGGCCGGGCCGG
>VYXF01011692.1:0-12404 GCA_013397295.1 Polioptila caerulea | reverse complement strand
CTAATTACATTTTTATCAGGAAAACCAAGCATAATCTGTCAATGAATATGCTTTTCAGCTATTTCAGTTAGTCTATTTTTGCCCTGTGAAATATTACAAGACACTCCAAACAAAAGCCACAATGCAAAAAGTAAAAACAAAGACCACCAAAGTAACATTAAGAGATTTGGAAAATGACAGCTGTCTGTCCTAAGAAGAACACAATGTGTGAATGTTCATTTATCATTTATAGAAACTGAAACACCTGGCAAATAAAAACCTACTTGAGATATGCACAAATAGTTACAGGCACTGAAATTATTTCTCAAAGAAACGCAGTATAATGATCATCCTAAAGACTACAAAATTAACGTTATGACAAAAATTGTGAGGGTAAACTTGAGGAGCAATAGCTATTGGCAGCTGAAGACAAATAAAAGACTTAAGTGTATGCAAACCTTATTTTGGAAAGTTATGTTATATGCCAGAACGTCAAAAATGACAAAGCACAGATCTGAATTTGCTGAGAGCCTGCCATTTAATTTTAGGGAGTAAGATGACAGGGTATGATGTTTCAACACAGTGGATCTATAGGGATTAATCTTAAAATTTGGTTTTTCATGGTTTTCCTTTTATAACGCCGTTATCAGAATGTTGACAAAAATGTGGATTCAGTTTTCTTTTTAGTAAAACATAAAGCTTTGAGGAACAAACATTTCCTTTGCAACTTCTCTGCAGTGTGATGAGCATTTTAAATAAGCACCAAAAAGAAAACAGGGAAAAACATCCAGACACATCTGAAATTAAGCCTCATGCAAGGCTTAATTTCAGATGTCATTATTAATGATGAGAAAAAGAAAAAGAAGAAATAAATAAGACAAGCTTGGAATCTGAAACATGCACCAAACGTAATTTATCTTTATTAAAATCCAAGCTTACCATAAATAAAATTTTGCTGACATATCATGAAGAAAAACATGTAATGTGCTTTTGAGATTCTAAATTGAACTAAGAATATCTTTTAGCAATTTAATTTAAAAAAATTGTTTTATCAATAAAAGTTAATGTCGGCACATTTCCTGTCTTCATTACAAAGGGAGTTTAAATTATGACTTTTAGGTTAGTAAAAAGAAATGAGTATTATGTTAGCAATCTTTTTACAAAGAAAAGATAATAATTAAAATAATAATTAAAACATCATTCTAGTTTAGATTCTCTTGAGCAACTTTAAAAATCTAAAGGGAAAAATATGTGTCAGTAGTTACAAATAAAAATTTCTCTTGTTTTTGGATAACAATGACCCTAACATACTGCCAATACATTGAAACAAAAGTGGTAAATGAAAAATGCATTAGCAAATACTTAGATGAAGAAATTTACTGTCTTAACATTTCAGGAAGATCAGAATTGGTTCTACAGGGAACACAATTGTTAAAAGAATTATATTTACTTAGGAATGAGCTGACATCAACAGAAGTTGATTTGAAACAGAAATTAACAACCTGAGTGCAAGGAAGATAAGCAGGAGGTAGATGAAAATGCAAGAAATTACCCAAATCAGGAAATGAATTAGAAAATGAGACATTAATGATTTCCTGTCTAGTAGATAATCAGTGACACCTGCAAAAATAAAGTCTGATGGGAACTAGATCTAGCAAACATGTATTCCACATAGTCTTAATATTTAATATTTGAGAGACATGCTCATTTTCATGCTTATGCGCATCTTTACTTAGTTCTACAGAAAATAAGTATTTTTACATTAGCAGCAAGTAGAACCTGTTTATGTAATTGGAAATATGAAGCTTAAATATCAAAAGGTACAGAGCAGAAAAGTGATATCAACTGCTTTTTGTTTTTATCCTTTGTTCTTGACTCCATTGGGAGGCCAAGTGAAAAAAAAGAAAAAAAAAAAAAAAAGAGGACAAATCTCTCCTTGAATTGTCCACACCTATGAGAAAATTAGCATCACTTGATATTATTTAGAATGAATTTCCCTTTTCCTTTAAATTTTCTCAGTGCTTCTTTTGTTTTTAATTTTACTTTGGAATTTCATTAAGTTTTCCATGTTCATGATGTTGCAACATACCATCACAGAATATAAAACATTTTCCCAAAAAAAACATAGCTGAATGTAAAGATTTTATTTATTTATTTATTTAGACATCATACCAAAGAAAAACACACAGCCTTTCATTTTAATAGTTGACATTTAACATGTACCCTATCAGGCTGCAGTCACAAGTGAGTACCCAAGAGTAATCACAGAATCAATTTCTTTTGATTAACTGTAAAAAATAAAATTGTATAATGTTTCCATGTAAAGAAAGATACTGAAACTTTCATAGAGTTTTGAGGCTGAATGCCCCTCCCTTTAGTAACTCAAGGACAACTATAGAGCCACTGTAGGCTTGTCCTACTTGTAGGACTGTAAATCTGCAGGTTCTTCTGTATTTCCTTACCTCAATAATGAGTGAAGTCATTGAAATTTTTCCTCTATATTTTCTTGCTGCTGGAAACATTGATACCAGCTGAGAATTTGAAGATACAAATACTCTGATAAGGACCAATTAAAATATGTCTAAATTACTGTGTAAACCATTATTGTCTTCAATACTTTATTGTGACAGGAAATAAGATTATTAAATACCATAAACATGCATTTAAAATCCAATAGCGCTGTATCTCTTATAGAAATTTTACTTGGGAATAGAATTTAAGAGATTGCAGTACACTTTGGGAATAGATAGAGTCATGAGCAGTGCTCAGGACAATAAAGGATAAGGCTGTGGTGTTTCACAAGGCATATACTTCTAGAGCATATTGGAGAAATCTTGCCATTTTTTACATTGTGGAGGGATTTGACATAGATTTTAATGTAGTTAGGATTTCAGATGACAGTCTTAAAACATGAAAAAAGACTGTGTGTTCTTGAACTCAAAAGCCAGTACAAAAGACAAAGGATCAGAGGGTATGAAAACAGTTTTATCTTGCCAATACTCAGTGTAGGGTAATTGGCTTTCACCCATGAGAAACTGAATGGTAGCTAAAGATCTGTGGAGAGAAGGAAATAAATTTAATGAGGTGTGCAACTGAAGAAAAGGTATTTTAAGCCATGAACAGAAATGTGACTACCAAAATAGCAGGCATAAAAAAGGAACTGAAAAAAAAGAACACTTGGATATACTTATCTTCCAAAACAAACCATAGAAAAGTATGAACATCATTTAATGAATCTTGTAAGCATGTTTTAGTCACTATTCTGCTATATTAAGAGCAGAATATCTGCAGTTCAAGACAAACAGAAACTAAAAGAGAAAACCAGTATTTATATAGTATGTAATTATAACACGTTTCATACTAAATTTGCTGATTATAAATTGAGAAGAGCTGTTAACTCCCTGGAAGGTGGAGAGGCTGTGCAGAGAGACCTGGACAAACTGGAAGGCTGGGCAATCACCAGCTAAAGGAAGTTTAATAAAAACAAGTGCCGGGTTCTGCACCTGGGATGGCACAACTCTGGAGGTATGAACAGACTGGGGAATGAGGGGCTGGGGAAATCAGTGCTGCAAAAAGGGCCCTGGGGATCCTGGTCTGTGGCAAGTCGAACATGAGCCAGCAGTGCCCTGGCAGCCAGGAGGGCCAACCCTGTCCTGGGGGGCACCAGGCACAGCATGGCCAGCCGGGCAAGGGAGGAGATTGTCCTGCTCTGCTCTGAGCTGGGACAGCCTCACCTCCAGTGCTGGGGTAGCTTTGGGTGCCACAACACATAAAAGACATTAAAGTATTAGAAAGTGTCCAAAGGAAGGCAACAAAGATGGTGAAGGGTCTAGAGGGGAAGCCTGATGGGGTGCAGCTGAGGTCACTTGGTCTGTTCAGCCTGGAGGAGACAGGGGAGATCTCACCGCAGTTACAGCTTCCACATGAGGGGAGAAGGAGGGGGAGACAGTGATCTCTTCTTTGTGGTTACTACCTGTAACCACACCCAAGGGAATGGCCAGAAGTTGTGTCAGGGGAGGTTTAGGTCAGATATCAGGAAAAGGTTTTTCACCCAGAGAGTGGCTGGGAACTGGAACATGCTTCCCAGGGAAGTGGTTGCAGCACCAGTCTGTCAGATACTGCCCTAGTAGCTGCTCAACACACTGCTGGCTGCCTTCAAAATAGGGATAAAAAAATTCTTAGTTTATCTGCAAGTGGAGAGCCTGAGTTTTGTAATAAACAGGTGTTCAAGACTTTTTTCATCATGATGGTTGATAACAACAATAAAATTTTTTCTAATTCATCTACAACAAAATAACTCTGTGAACTTTAGGCCAAAGCATGATGATACCCTAACTGACCAGATTTTTAATCTATTGTTGGTGAAATTGATGTCTTATAAACATTTTCCACAAATGGACAAGGTGGCCTAGCCCATCTCTCTCTTCTTTTAAATTTAAACAGTAATTCAATGCATTGCAATTTTTGTACAAAAAGCTACTGACTAAAAATCACTGCCTGAAATTTCAAAATATAGTCCTCAAATATGAAAGCATTTTTTTAACTCTTTAGAGTGTCTTCCTCTGTCTAAAAGATTACTATAGTATTTCCGATTGTAACTTGAAAATGGATGATGATTGATATTTTTTTCTCTCCATCAAAAACATGAAAAATTTCCAATCCTATGAAGATCATCTTATCTGAGAAAGAGTGAGTTTAGAAAAAAAAAAGTTTTATGTTTGTTACTGTTTTTTTCCCATATAGAAAGTCCTATATTTTATATTCATAAATTTGGAGATACTGTTAAGCTTGATAATGTCTTTAAAACTTACTTAAAAGTTTTTTTATTAATAACTCTGGTTATTGTGTTGATATTCTGACATTCGTTAAAAGTCACAAAATGTTCATTCAATTACCAGAAACAGAGAAACACAGAGAGAAATTCACATTGAATCTATGCTATCCTTTAAACACATGCTCACTGTTAGGCAGAAAAAGTTCACGTTGAGAAAGATATTAAGAGTAGTGAAGCATTCTAGTCTGAACTGAAAATCTAAGAAAAGTAAATAATCTACTTAGTTTTGCATCACTATAGAAAATAATAAACTCAGATTTTTCAAGTTGTAAACTTCAAAGACTATTTGAATTTGACATGCTCCTGCTTTGATCCATACTTTGTAACAAACTCCTCATAAGTTCCTTACAATAAATGTGACTATTTTTTTTGTCCCTTGTCCTCTTTATGCCATTTCTTTTGCAGTCATACTATATTAGCAAGTAGATCACCAACAATATTTAAACTCTGTTCCTTGAGAAGATGGAAAGAATAATCAGGATTTCTATCCATGCAACTAAATACCTTTGCTCTTATTCTTAAAAATCTTTAAAGACTAAGTTATCTGGCTATATCTGGTCACAGAGATACCAAATTCATGCAACTTTTTCTAATTAAAATGAAGAATTATGACTAATTTAAAAATTTTTTCACAATTCAATAAAATCCTCAAAAAACAATGACATAAAATCCCCTTTAAAATCTATTAGTATGTGTAAATTAGTCTTTTAGAATGCATACTGATATACAAATTAATTGTTGTTTCAAAGACATTTTTTTAAAGTTCATACTACTCTGATTTGTGGGGTGTAGTAATTTGAAATCCAGACATCTAGAGAGGTAAGTAGTAAAAAACTAAAATATTATTGATATGCAGAAATTTTAATTTTCTACTTTTCTATTTTGGTCTTGTAAAAAATCCCTAATAAATAGCAAATTAAGTCTACACGAATACTACAAGGTAACATAAAAAAGGAATTAATAATTATTTGAGAATAAAAACAAACAAGTGTCAAGTGTGTCTTTTTAATTGATATAATCTTGAAAGCATGTGTCTTTCCTCTGTTCTATCAAAAATTTGTGTCACACAACAGATGAAGAGACTGCACACAATCACTCAGTGCTTTATCAGGAAAAAGGGGTTTTGAGGCCATTCCTTCATTCTAAGGTTTAGGAATCCAGACAAAAGCAAATACTAAAAATGCTAAATAGTACAAATTACTTAGTACACAAATATGAAAATAATGTCTGTAATCAAAGTCAATGCTTTTCATTTGACAGGAAAAGAGCCTTTAGTTGTCTCAATGGGTTCTGATCATATTTTGTCTCAGGAGGATGTACTAATTATGCCTTTTACCACCATTCATTTGATCTGGGAAATAATTAATATAAATTGTTATTTGGATTTCCATCTCTGGCCTTCCAAATAACTTGCAAAGGCATATGATGTTGCTAGACATTCCTCTTTTGAACAGATTCAAGGCAAAGGTTATATCTGCCACAGAAAATTTGCTGTCATCTTTAGAGAACTCATCAGTTTAGACTTCACATGTGTTTGTTTTCACAGGCTCTGCTGTTGCTGCACTCCTCTCTCTGCAGTGCAGCAGCTGTACCCTGGGGTTCAGCCAGCTTTATACTGCAGAACTTCTCTCTGGCTCCTTTCAAGGACAAATATGTTATGAGTACTTAAAACTTGTATTGCCCCCATTTTCTTCTTCATATACCTCTTCTGCAACACTTGAACAAAGAGCATGAGAAACTGTTTCAGTGTCTGTTTATGAAAATAGGTTACTACTTCTCTCTTCAGCTCCATTGTTTTATCAATCAACATCAAAATATTTATCAATAAATTCTTGTATCAGTAATGTCCCATCAAAGATCTATGAGAAGTCTAATTCAATTGAAGTGAGCCAAGAAGAAGATGCACTACATCTAGAAACTAAACAACATGTTTAAAAGGCTTTGAAAATCCCTCGACTTTGCTAAGCTCCTGAAGCATGTTCCATGGGAGAGTATGAGCTCAAAGATGTTTCCTGTGTTCACAGTCACTAAAAGAATTAATTCAAAAGTAAAAACATTCAACCACAACTGTAATTCAGAGAGAAATGGTGAGATCTACTGCCACATTAAAGCAATTCATACTGCATAGTTCACATAAACCTACATTTAATACTACCCCCAGAACAGGTTGCACAGTGTTAATCAAATATGTAAGTCAGATTTTTATTGAATGAGCTTTGCTGCACAATATGTAACAAACCCAATTCTATAATTGAGTTACTTTTTTCTTACTGAAAAAACAAAGAACATGATGAAGTAAAAACTCTTGAATTTGGAGAGTCCATGATTTTCACAATTCAGTAACCTGAAGAGGTAATGTGTATGAGATGATGCCTAGGAGATACATAGGTCATTAAAGTGTATTTTGTTTCTAACTAACAGTTAGTATTAATCTGATGGCCAGGAAAAACTGGACAATAAAAACTCATTTTAATGAAGATGTGATAGTTCAGGAAATGAAAGCCCAATATGCTCCAGAATAGAAAAATTAAATAAACCCATCCTATTAGGTGACTTAGAATTATTGACCCATTTATCTCACATTTTCTGGGGAGTTATGACATGTGATTCTTTTTATGTTTCCAAGGGAGAAGTTGAATCTAGCACAGAATCCAGAATCACTAGAAACACAGAGTGACCATATCGCAACAAAATCATAAATGTGTTGTGTGGTAATCCTTACAAACATTCACTTTGTACTGAAAATTTTGTACTTTTTAATTTTTTTTCCTCTTGGAAGAGTGAAGAGGGATTTCTTAATTCTCCTTGATACGGAAGAATGCTCTTTTTGAATATCAAGTGCCTCTTACTTTTCAGGCTGGAGTACATCAGAATTGCTCTAGTGTTCATCATTCTCTCAGAGAAGCCATTAAGAAAACTTCAGCGTGCTGAAGTTTGTCTTAAACAACAGCAACAATCACAACAAAAACCACTCACATTCTTTTTCTTAAAAACCTGTGAACATTTCTAACTCTCCAGTTGTGGATCCTGATGCTACTGTTACCTTTGAGCATGTATGCAATTTCTACACTGTCTGGTCCTTTGATAATTTACTCCAGTGACAAATGTCAGCAGCACTCTGCCTTCTATGTCTATTATTTCCAGAGAGAATCCTTGATATTCTCAAGGTCTTTTCATTACAGAGTCTCTGCTATTCCCTCTTCCTGTAGTAGGTAGCGCAAAACCATGTGAACTATGCTCATCCAATAACTCCTCAAGAAACTTAAAAAATCTTAGTAAGTTTCACTATCTTAACCACACCTTAGGGAGAGTCTGAAAAATTATTCTCAGTTTTTTTCTCTGCCATGATTTTCCACCTTTCCTTCTTTCCTCGTAACACTCACGTAGACATATTTTTTTCAAGAGGCCTTGTCAATATTGCTGTATCACATGTTTTTCAGAAAAAAAAGGATAGATTCCCATCACTACTTTTGTGACATCTGATAACCTGAAAGAATCAGGCCGACATGCATTTTTTCTATAAGAATAGAATTCTGCAGTGTGATTTTGTGCATTGCTACTGTCTCATCTCTGTCTCCTCTGAAAACTGGCACAATATTATTGCCTTATGTGTAAAGCACTTGGCAAACATTTAGCAGGGCTCAGTTCTAAGGCTGCTATTCTGACCCAATTTTAAGATGAACTCTCTGCAGAATTATTTTTTTTCCTGAGAACACAGGAAATATTAAGTAATTTCAAAGATACACAGTCACAAAAATAGTTCAAATATTCTTACAAGTATGTTATTATTTCTATCCTTCCCAACCTGAACATGTGGTTCTTTCTGATGACACTTGAAGCACCATCTGCCTAACCACAATCAAATTATTGTAAACTATCATTAGTGTAATACTAAACAAAATCATCATTATCTCAATAGCAGAAACTTTAAATTTCTTTCTGATTGTTTTTCCTCTTCATTGAATAAATTGAAGGCAGAGAATTATTTTATTGTTCTTGAATTAAGTGCTCTCTCCCTCCCTCTTCCTCGCTTAGTCTCTTGTTCCAGTAAAGAACTGGTATCTTCCTAATGTGTGAAGGTTATTTTAGATTAAAAAAAAAAATCTAACCTTTATTTCTAGCAAGTTTGGATATTTTAAATAATGCTTGAAAGACAGTGTTCAAAGATAAAATATTCTGGATTTTTCTAAATGAAAATGAAATAACGGGGTTTTTTTCTCATCTCTTCTAATGTGCTTAGACACTTTATACTTTTGTTGCTCTCTTTGATTTCAGAAATAGGATTTTTTATACTATAGACTGGAGAATATAAATCTTCTCATATGAAGTGTTTGCACATGTTTGCAAAATACAGACGGCAGTGGCAACGCATGGAGAGAACCTAAGAAAAAGACTGTTTATTCTTTAAAATACAATGTACAGTAATTACAACACAGTGGTTGGGCAGAGTAATGTTAATGAATGGAATGTAATAAAGAAAGAAAGAAACAACACTTAAGATGTTGCTGTATGCATGCTTTATATCGTCAGCAATATGATATGACTGAAATAAATGACCCTAGGGAGAAAGCAATTATTGCAGCAAAGGATAATAAGGAAGACAAGTTTTGACTAGCCTAAACTGTGCCGAGAAAAAGCTGATCTAATGACACTAACATAAAAATAGTTGTATGAACACTGGAACATGAAAGCCAATGAAAAATTTTTAATAGTATTATGACGCTGTTTTTATCAAATGTATATAGAGATAGTACCCTAAGTTGTGAATAATACAGTAAATACTCTTTCTAACTCTTCATTTATGGTAAACAGTAACAGAATCCTTTCTCTAACAAGCATTTTTCAATGATTTTGAGTAGTGGAAATGTTTTGAGAAATTGTCTTGAAAAATGAAGCTCTCTTTTAAGAGATAAACCCAAGAGAAAAAGTGGTGTATATTTTATAATATTGAAGTTTTCGACCCTGGTCTTTCCAGGTTCTCCAGTAAATAGGCATTTTCCTTAAGAGATCAAAATATTGCCATTTTTTCAATAATTCTCAGGATTCCAGAGGTAATTTTGAAAGTTAGTATGAGTGCATATTGCACCCAATACTTAGACAAGAAGAATCTGCATGTAGAATTTCTTTGTCTAAAGTATATCCATACAAAAATAAAACAGATGCCAGCATTACTTAAACATAAAATAGGTAAAAATCATGCATCTTTCTCACCCAAACCCGAAGACGTAGCCTTGGTGGAATATCATGTCAGGGAATATTTAGGCATGCCTAAGTCCACATGCCCTGATGGGGTGCAGCTATGAGCGCTGAGGAAGCTGGCTGGTGACATTGCAAGACCACTGTCACTCATCGATGATATCCACCAGCTTTTTCTGCAGCCATGGATACATCTCCTCAAGGCCTACAATGGATGGCCTATCGTGGATGTCAACTTTCTTTAGCTGTTTACCTTGGGGTGATTTACAATGTTTAGTCTATTCCATGATCTCTGCTTTATGCTCAAAAATGGTCACTGTATCTCTAAGGTGTGGCTGGGGAAGGGGCAAGATTTCAAGATATAGGCTCTTTGGTTGCTTTCACAAAGCTCACTCCCCAGACATCAGGTATGTGGAGCATTCTGGATTTTGCTTGGCTGGCTTGGTTTTGTTAGCCCACACAAGAAGTTTTTTTCCCTTTTCTGGCCATAGAGAGGATGCAGCAGCACTTCTTCTGCAACCTTTTGAGGTGACAGCTTGCTAGTCCAAGACCAGAGAAAATGGGACCTGCGAGAGAGGGGTCGGTCAGGATCAGCAGGAGAGGGGCCACTCTTGGAAAGCTGTGCCAGGGAGAGAAAGCACACCCAGAGGCTCTAGCCCAGCTGCTTCATCTTCTGTGGAGAGGAGGTTGATGCCAGACTCAACAGATTTTCATCTGTTGCCTGAATTGCTGCGTGAAGCTCCTGTTTGCATTTTTTTTTCCCCTGAGACAGACTCTGGTGCCATCTTCCACCACGTGGCATGAACAGGTATTTTTTTTCCCTGGAATTTTGGGGTTTTGTTCTGGTGGGGTGGGTAGGGGTGTAAGGTTTAATATCTGAAAGTCTAATATCTAATATCTATCTTTTTTCCACTTGTCTTGTGGGTGTTCTGTTTGTTAATAAACTGTTGGGATTTTTTTCACTTTCATCCATTAGTATTCAATTCCTACTGGTGGAAAGAGATTGTTGGAACCCTTTTAGAGGAGACAACTAATTCCAGAGTGTCTTCTCCTAAATTTGTTTGTTTCTTAGACACAGTGCTGTCTAATTTTGAGGTTCAATATTATATGACCTGATATAAAATAGGAAATGTTTGACAGAAATGCTCCAAGGAACTCCAGGACACAGTTAGAGAACAATACAGTGTAGCCATCAGGCATACTGTGACTGAAAACTCCTTCACAGTGCGGACCTACTGCCAATTTTTGTACTTCACAACTGTACCTGCATTAAACCATACTAGTCACTGCAGATCTAGTCACTGCTTTAGCTAAAAGAAGAAACAAGTTAATTTTGAAGTGTCTTATTTACTTTCTTTTAGCAATGTTTCATATTTTATTGAAATACTGTGAAACAAAAATGTACTGTCATGGACTTTACATTTAACCCTGCTTTTGTATCATCTCAAAATCTAAATAAATACCTGGGAGAAGGGTAAGAAATATGTTGTTTCTTTTATATTTATTTATTATTTATTTATCTATTATTTTTATAGTGAGACAAGAAAAAGGGAAAGTTACCATTATCAATAAAGAAAAGGGACTATTCTGTGAGATTTAGCACGTATCAGACAAACACATGCCCTTTCCCTACCTAACAGACCAGGTTATCAGTTAGAGTGACTTAATAGCCCTTTTTTATGGGGTCCTGCAGAATCACAATTTAGCAAAAGGAGATGCTCTTGCAAGTGAACCTCAAGCACCCTTTCCCCCATCCCCCTTGAAGCTTGCTAAGCCTTTTTTAGTGTTAAGGCACTGACTTTTTATCTCCAAACTCCAGGCAAAGTAGTAAATTCATGTTTTGCATTATATCCTTCTTAATGAATTCCAAATGACTACATTGCCTCTTGCCCAGGGATCAATTGCTTCACCCTGGGATAAAATGCATTTCAACACTGTCCAATGCCCCTTTCCTACCAGTACCACCTCCATCAGAAGAGACATGAAAAATAAACACAAGACACAATTGGCAGGCCAAGATTTTATCTTCATAACTATTATGTAAACTGTATGCCTATATGGATAAATAAGGGTCTCCCAACAAAAGATAAATTTAAAAATAAAGCATACAAGAGATGGAAGCAGGGAGGTGAGTTAGGATAAAGACATTGTCAAAGCTTGCAGGGATTAGATTAGAAGAGACAGTGTGGCTCAGGGATTAATAAAGGGGGTGTTCTGGTTTGAAAGCAGAATCAGGGAGAGGCTCCAAGTCAAAAATAAAATTTATTAGGAAAAGGAAAAAAAAAAAAAAAAGAAAGGAAAACAAAATGCATGCAATAATACAAAGGGAAAAGGAAAATCACAGGCAGAGTCAGAATACAGGGTGTTGGTCACAGTCCAATTGGAATGGTGGCTG
>VYXF01011686.1:13525-33209 GCA_013397295.1 Polioptila caerulea | reverse complement strand
TGGGGGTGCCAGCCTCCCGCCCCGGTCCCGTCCCATCCCGCATCCCCGCGCACCGGGGGCCGAGTGTCCCCCAGTCCGGTTCCCCCCCAGGTGCAGAGGGGCCGCTCCCAGGCACGCCGCTCACCTGCCGCAGGTCGGGATTCCCCACGCTCAGATTCTGTCCAGAGCCGGGAGCGGCGGCACCGAAGTTTTAAGTGAATATTGAGCGGCAGCCCCAGTCCTCAGCCCGGCCCCCCCGACAGCCTCCTTTTTAACGGGGCTCTGGGGGGCGGGGGTGTAGGGTAGAGCGCTGCCCTCCTTTCTGTTCATCATCACTTTCGTTTTCCGTTCGGTTCCCCGCCTGGCGCGATACAACCCCCCTGCAGAGCTCAGCCTCGAGCCAAAACCAAACTCAAACCCCACATCCACCCCCGGCAGCAACCGAGTCTCATTTGCATCGTGTTTCGTGGGGCAGCACTGACAGCCGAGGGGCAAGACCCCGCACTCCAGTTTGGGAGCACCTGTTACCACAAAAGCACCATCAGCTGTTGCTCGGCGCCCGAGGAGTGGGGGATCCTCAGCACCCGGCCTTTGGAGCCCCTTCCAACCTCACCAAACCCATCCCACAACAGCTCAGCACCTCATCCCAGCACGAGCAGTGCCCTCCCACCGTGCGGTTTGGTGATGGGGCAATTTTGCAGGTAATACACACAGAACCAACAAACTCTGCAACCCGATATGGCTCCGAAACGCACCCAAGCAAAATCCCAGGAAGCTCCTTTAACAGCCCCAGCCCCAAGAAGCCGCAGTAGCAGCCTGGACACAAGGCTTCAGAAAGCCCTGACCTGTAAAGCAGGTGCTGTGCCCAACACTGCAGTAAAGCCCCAGCATTCCAACTTAATGGAATTATCTTCGTTCCCTGAGCCAGATGCAAGCCCTGGAAACAGCCAGGGAAAACCAACACACCTCCAGCTGTAAAAGTGGCTGTAAAGGATTGCAGGCACCAGAGGCAGAGTGTCCCTGCCGACAGAGACGCTGTTCAGTCCTTCCATCGATCGATGGGCACGTCGCACTTGGTGGTGCCACCTCAACACAAAGCCAGCCTTAGCGACAACAGAAAAGTTTTTCCTCAAAGCAAATGGGAGGAGGAAACAGAGAGCTAACCTGTGGGGCAAGCCAACCCCGGAGCAGGGAGGAAGGAGGGGCAGAGACCGATTTCTGGCACGTTTGTCAGCACCACTGGGAGGAGGAAGAGAAACGATGTTTTTGACCTTTCTGCTTTGTGCAGTCGCAGCCACTGTGTGTCTCGGAGCTCTCACCTTGCTCCCATCCAGCAGCACCCTGGGGAGCCAAGGAAAGGGTTTTCCCACCAAGGGGAGGAGTGGGACAGCCCTGGCCTGTGGGTGCTGAATGGACCCCACTGGAGCAGAGGGCACTGGATGGATCCCAGCAGAGCACTGGGTGGCTGTGGAAACCAGGCATTCCTGGGCAGCAAAACCACCGGTGCAACAACACCCTGCTCACTGCTGGACCCTTGGCACGATGGCCACCTGCACAGGGCCAGGGCTGCCAGGCTCTGCTCTGCTCCATGCTCTGTCAGCAAGGAGCAGTGGGTGGCTCAGCCTCCCAGCAGGATCTGACCCCATGGAGCCCCCAGGCTCAGTGTTCCCATCCAGGAAAGGGCTTCCCAGCTTTGTTCATACAGCTGCCATGGGAGCTGTTATGATTTGTGCAGCACCAGGGCCCCATCCCTGCCTGGGAAGGAGTGACCAAGCAAGGCCCAGCCCTGGCATCAGAGGGGTCCATAGTGACCGAGTCCATCCCCATATGTTACTGTCTGGGGCAGGAATCATCCTGTCTGCAGCTCTGACTCTAAACCACAGCAAAGGTCTCTGGGACAGCATCAGACAGCAGTGAAAACCGAACAAAATACCTGACACTACTCCCCTGAGGTGCCAGAGCCAGGACAGGCAGTTCCCAGCTCACCCGGGCTGCCAAGGCAGCAGCCTTGACACTGAGGCTTTGCTCTGCATTTACAGGTGGGATATCTGGAGGTTTCACTGATTTTACAGGTGGGATATCTTCCCTCCAGCTCTAGAAGCAAACAGCTTTCACTGTGTTATGTAAAGCTTCCGGCCGTGCTCACCAGACAAGAAGGAGCAGCGGAGCAGCCCCGGGAGCAGCCGGCTCTGCCGTCCTTCCATCGCTGGCAGCAGGGCGCAGGAAGCCACGGCTGGAGCAGCGAAGAGGCAAAGCTGCGTCACCACATCCACAGCATTAGGGCGGGGGAGAACCGAAACCCCAGGATCTGCCGATTTTAGACAAACAAACACCGACTTGAAAGCCCGGAGTTTCGGTTTCCATTCCTGCGGCCACAGGGCCGACAGTCACGGAGCGGTTTCCCCAGGAAACATCGCTGCTGTTCCCCGCCCCAGCGCCAGACTTGCTGCCCTTTGTGTGCTGCTCACTCCCCGCTTGTCCGAGGAAGTTGCTGGGAGAGCCTTCTCGCGAGGATGCTGGAGCATGTCCTGTCCCGGTAACAGCCCTAACCTGCCCAGAGAGACGCTGAGAGTGAGGAATTGGTGATTTCTCAGAGTTCCTACTCCCTGGCACCCCACCGGCAGCTGCCAGGCAGGACCGTGGCAAGGCTCTGCTCGCGGTGTGCCGGCAAGTGGGAGCCTCTGCTCTTTCCCAAACACTGCAGTCTGCTCCCGTGGATGCCTGGAGGAGAAAATGCAAGTGGCTGAGTTTCCATTTCCACACAATCCAGGGAGAAACAGGGAATTGACATGAGTCATCTGCAGCCCTTACGTAATTTTGTCTCTGGGAGCGAATCCTCTACACCCGGCTGTGAGCAGAGCAGCCCTGGGCTCCCCACGAGAGGAAAGGGGAGCAGATCTCAGCCTGAGCACCCAAGAGGACCCCAGGAAGGCAGTGCCGGCAGCACCAGGCTGGTAGAACGGGCGCTGAGAGCCCCAGCCTTGTCCAGGGACCCCAGGATCACAGAGCAGTTGACCCACCGGGATCCACAGCAATGTCCCAGTTGTGGGGTGCACGACAGCCTTGGGAGCCCAGAGCGGTGGGTGGGCTTGGGGGCTCCCCCAGGTCTCAGTGCCGTGGGGAGGGAGAGCTGATCCGCAGGTGGGATGTGCTCTCCACGAGCAACGCTTTACCACCCCTGCAAGACCAGGATCGACTGCCACGCTGACATGGGACTTCCCCCCGGCCAGGGAATGTTGCCCAATCGCCCACGGCCGCATTCAGCCCAAGGCCACTCATCCAGACACTGATAATCTCTGCAGACAACTTCCCTTCTTTGCTTTTCCTTCTCAGCCCTCACCCTACCGCCAGCTGCTGACCGTACAAGTCCCCAGCTGCCCTCGGCCGGGCGGGGAAGCACCGCGGCACACCCGGGAGCGGCACAGCCGCCCCACGAGTGGAGCACCTCACCGGGGCATCCCTGAATGTCCCAGGCGCTCTCTGGAGGGAGACAGGGCTGCCCCACGAGCTGCTGCAAAGCAAGGGGAGAATTGCACCAGCCCAAATTTGCCTGCTGAGCTTTTATTGCTTGGGGAACTGTTTACATCCCAAGGAAGAGCTGCTTTGCAGGGTAAAGTACACCCACGCTGGGAATGCTTTGCCGGTGAGGTGATCTATAGTCTCCAGGGCAGCAAAGGTGCACGGAGCCAAAGAGCTGCTGCCTTCTGCTTGCTCTGCCCCGGCCCTTGCTGCCCACACCAACAGCGAGCCAACGCTTTACCACCCCCACCCCAGGCTCCCATGCCACCTCTCAGATACCTCTAAAGAGGAGCCAGGAGGTCTCTCCAGCTGTCCCCTTTCCACCTGAACAGTACCTCTCCCACAGCCCCTGGAAAACCCAGATGAGTTTAGCCAAACCAGAGATGGCTGGAGAGGTATGCTCAGCCCACAGCTTTCCAGCCCTGGCACTGCTGGAGAAAGGTGTCCCTGTGCTGCAGAGGGACATTCACTCACCCACCATTGCAGTACAAGGAAAGGGGGAATTCAGGCTGGAAACACACCTCAGATGTGTCTCAGCACTGCTGCTCACGCTGGAGAGGCAAAAGGCAGCTCAGGGTGATCACAACCCTTTATATGTCCTCGGTCTGACACGCTACTGCTGTCCCAAGTACGGAGATATGACAGCAATATCTTAGCAGCAGCCAGCTGGGAGGGAAAAACCTCTGATAAGGCAGGACTCCTCCTCATCAACTGCAGCCCCAGCTGAGTCTCGGCCAAAACGAAACAAAATCTAATGCTTCAGAGGAATAGATCACTTTTCTTCCTGATTACATGTCAGAGTTCTTCTAAACATAGATTGGGGACCAGTGGTTATCAGCACTGGGTGCAGCCAGGCCGTATCACCTGTGCCATGGACAACCAGACTTTGGAGCCACGTTTGAACCTCCTTGCACACCCATGGCCAGAGGGAACACAGAGGACACGTACATTCACATTTAATAAAGTGTGTTCCTGTCCTGCCTTAGCCCCATTTCACAATCCCAGCTGTCATACCTGGACATAAAAAACACAATAAACCAGCAACATTCTTTCAAAAAAATATTTATTACTCAATAAAGTGACCTGTTGTTGCTGCTGTTGCCAGATCAAGTTTGGAGAAACCCCAACACTTCAAGCACCCAACTCCTTCCAGCTGGAGACAGTGTGAGACACAGGCCCTGGGATGGGACCTGGGGGAGAGTCACAGTGAGTGGGGTGCTGAAGGAGAACTGGGGGGTCGACCACCCCATTACAGAACAGCTGCTTGAACCCAGCAGAGAGGGAATGGCAGCGTCTGGCTCCTGCAGGATGCTGGGGACTGGGGACAGCAGGGTCCCCCCTCGGGAGGAAGTGTGAGCTCCTTGGAGCACGGCCGTGGGGCTCAGCTCTGCAGCACGGCTCTGCCATGCAGAATGAGCTTCCCAACCAGGCATTTGCTTAAAAATCACCATTGGCTTAAAAAAATCCCAAGAATGGATTTTTTTTTTTTTTTGAGAAAACTAGAAAAAGACCCTAAATCCTCAGAAGTCACAGCTCTTCTCAGCCCTCTGGGTTCCTCTCTTCCAGCTCCTTCCCCAGCAGACCTGGGCAGCCACCACGCCCACTGTTGCAACAGCTCCCACTAGCTTCTGCCACCCAAAGCCAGTGTCACGCACAAAACCCAACCCAGGGCCTGTGCCCATGCTGCCAGAGCCCTCCCTGGTGTCACTGATTGTACACATCCATGGAATCCCTGCTCTTGGCACCCCTCTCCACTCCTGCAGCCCCTAGGGATGGGGAGCAGCCAGCTCCCTGCACACCAGACCCCTTGGCAGCTTCCTTTTGCTACTGCCTTCTCCCTGCTCCCGCCAATGAGGCTGGGCTGATGACCCAGAGCAGGAAAACTATTCCAAGAGTACAGGGGAGGAAAGCTTTATAAAAAAATAAGCTTTTTTTCTTCCCTCCTCCAAACAAGGCAGAGCATTTCTGCCTTTCCCTTCTCCAGGCATCCTTCCTCCCCCCTCCTTCCCTCTGACCTGAACCTCCTCGCTCCCAACACGAGCTGCTCTGACTCTTGTTAGCCCGTGGCCCTCACGACGCCGCTCCTCGTCCCACAGCGCAGCCAGAGAAGAGGCAGTTCCCCCCAGAGTGGCACGGCCAGCGTCCCTCCAGGCAAGTCCCCCCTCTCACTTCTGCTCCACCTCATCAGCCACTGCGGTCACCTCGATGGCGGCGGCAGCGTGCTCGTCCCCGGCAGCCTCGGTGGCACCGGACGGGACAGTCACGACCGTGCTCCCACTGGGAGCGATTTGTGTCACATTCTGGATGGTCGTGCCAAGTCCTGGAAGCGTCAGGAGCTGGAAGGGGCTCACCACCTTCACCACGGTGCTGCCGTCCTGGACCGCAGCCGTGCTCAGCACCGTCACGTTGGAAGCGTCCGGGTGGATCTCCACCGTGCCGGGGAAGGGGGAGCCGGCGGAGGCCAGCACCGTGTACCCCCCCAGCAGAGGGGAGGCTGGGGAGCTGGCGGCGGGGGGCTGGGCTGGGCTCTTCCCCAGCACGGAGGGAGGGAGGGCAGAGACCACTTTGCCGAGAGGGAGATTGGCAATCTGGGACACTGGCACGCCGGGGGTGACAGCGAGCTGTGCTGGCTGGGACAGGACTTGGGAGGTGATGGCAGCGGGTCCAGAGGTGGCCCTGGTCAGCCTGGGGCGTTTCAGAGGTGTAGGAACAGAGACGGGCGTGAGGGTCATCAGGACATTGTTGAGATGCTGCGATTTGTGCTTCAGCTCCTTCGCTCGCTTGCGGTGCTCATCACACTGCTGCTCCAGAGCTGGAGAGAGAAGAGGTTTGGCTCAGCCTGGATGCTGGACAAGCTTCCCAGAGGCCTGTGGCAATGCCTGGTATGGCTGGTTTAAACACTAGCTTTAACACAACCCCCACTTTCTTTTCTTTTCAAAGGAAAAGGTGCTGGCAGTGACGCCCCGTGGCCACACCGGTATGTCCAGGGCATACCTGCCAAATCCCTTGTGTACTGCTCCCTCGAGCGATCCATCTGGCACTTGTGGCTGGCCAGGACCTTCTTGACCAGATCCAGCATCCCAAAGTTCTGGACTACGTTGTTGAGTAAAACAGCATCTTAAAAACAAGACAAAACCTTTGAGGAAGCAAAATTCCCTGCACAAACTATTTGTGGCTTGGCAAAAGCAACACGAGAACAAACACGTCCAGCTGAGACAGCCAAAATCTGCAGGAGGGTAACACAAGAGGATAGGGAAGAGGAGAAGGCAGAAGCCATGAGAAAGGGCAAGAGGTCACTGGCATGTAAACAGTCCTCTCCAGCCTAGCAGGCGTGATAAGAAATCTGCTGGCATAGTAGCTGCTTGCTGCATCGTTATTCCAATGGCCTCAATTCCACCCCAGCTCCCAAGCCAATCATTTGTCCAGACCCAAAGCCAGTAGAGAGGAAGCCCCAGGCAGGGGGAATTGGAGAACTGAGGTCACCTGAATCCTCCTCAAGAGCAGCCTCATCAATCAGCTAGAAATTAGATTTTTTTATGATGAGCTATGTCCCTATCTTGCCATCCACATATCCCTAAGGATAAAAGAATCCACAAGCCCCTCTCCCAAGATGACTGGCCATCCATGTCTAGGTCCTTACCCCCAAGCTGCAGTGGGGGATCCTGTGCTCGCTGCTGCAAGCCCTTCATGGTCTCTACCAGCTCCTGGTGGAATTCATGAATCACTTCTTCCAGGAGACCACTGTCCTTCAGACCTTGCCAAAAAGCAAATGTGTCATCTGGAGAAAGAGAAAGCAAAGGAGAACCTCAAAATCTTCGGCAGGGTTTAATGGTAATCTGCTCTGGGTTCCCTGTGGACACCCCAGCAGGGATGCAGTTCTGCTGGGCTGGGAGAGACCCCTGAGGTCATGGGGCTGGGGCAAAGCCCACCCAGAGCATGGATCCAAAGGAGGATACACTCTCCCCTCTCCTGTCCCACACCAACAGGACACTTTGCTACAGCCAGTAGCACCAAGGAGAACGATTTCATGACCCCTCTGATAAGAATTCTTTTCCCCTAGAGCCACGTTTGGCCCTGACTTTGCTACGTTGGTGCTTGGAAACAACTTCATCCCAAGGCTGCGCAGCCAGCCCGCACACTGCTGGGATGTAACACAGTGCTAATTCCATAAACAGCAAAGGAATAATCCCAGTGGAGGTTTGTGCAAGGCTGCTCTGGTAAGAGGGTCCTTCCTGCTCCTTATCCTGCTGCTTCCCTCTTTGCCCACATCTCCCCCACCCAGGAGCCCTGCAGGATCCCAAGCCATACCTCCAATGCTGGTGCTCCAATCGCCGGCATCCTCGCATGTTTCTATGGTTATTGTAGCCGGGGATCCGTTCACTGCAACCAATAGCAAAAAAGAAGAGAAAAAAATTCCCAGGTCCTGATTTTCCCCTGTATTTTCACAGGCTGTTTCCAAGGGAAGCACTCCCTTGCTGCATTTCTGTGACTTCTCCTTTATATTGCACAGGATCACATCTGTTTGAATGCAGATCTCAATGCCGAACAGAGACACTCAAGTGGTTGCTGTGCCAGCTGTTCTTATTTTCCTACATTAGAGTGCAATCCTCAGGGATTGCTCCTGCAACCTTTGCAGCTCAAGAACACAGGCTTGAGAGCAACATTTCCCTCCTGTTACCCCTGCAAACACACCAGCACTGCTCAGGGCAAAAGTCAGGCAGATTTAGAGTCTGATTTTTTTGGCAGCTCTTTTTACCCAGCTACCGTTTGTCTGAAGGATTTCTAAAGCCTCCAAGGGAAGAGCAGCCCCTCACTACACAGGGATGCAGGGGGATCCCTCCTTCCCTGCAGCTCTGCCAAATCTCAGCAGTTTTGTTACCATAGAGCTGGGGAACGGGCGTCATTCATGCCGTGTGCAGGAGTGGGATGGATGGGAACCTGGCCAGAGCCCCACAGAGCTGTGCAGAGCCTTTGGAATGCTCAGATGCATCCATTAAATCCAGCCCCTCTGCTCCTTTACTCTGCAGCTTTCAGGGCTCTGGTTATTTCAGCACAGCCCAGCAGCCTGCAAACACCTCCCGTTGGTGAGCTCATGTTTAACAGGGCGGCTGTGCTGTGCATCAGCTTCCCCACCACAAGACCAGGATGTGGTGGATGGCTGCTCTGCAGAGCCAGCCAAGGGGCTTATCCTGTCCCAGGGGCACCACCAGGAGCTTGGGGTGTGGGGCACTTTGGGGGCTGTTCTTAATGCTCAGGGGCAAAAGGAGTTAAATATAGAAGTATTTAAAAATTAGAATGCTTTCCAATGAAACAGCTGCCTGTAATTATAGGTCAAATTCATAAAATCAGAGAATGGTTTCAGTTGAAAAGGACCTCAAAGCTCATCTCATTTCAACCCCCTGCCATGGGCAGGGACACCTTCCACTAGACCAGATTGCTCCAAGTGCTGTCCAATGTGGCCTTGGACACTTGCAGAGATGGGGCAGCCACAGGGACTTTGCTTCTGTGGCATTTGTGAGCTTTGATGTGTCACAGCCCCCGCTGAGGGTGAGGAATGGCTGCACGTACCATCAGCAGAGGCAGGAGTCAGAGGGATGTACTCTGTTGATGTCTGGCTGGTCAGGGACACCCTGGCTCCAGTCAGGTCAATTTTGGTGCTCCGGCAGGTGTTGGAACAGACCTTTGTGTGCTGGTAGAAATCCAGCTCTCCTGAGTCCATAATCTTCCTGGAAGACAGGGAGCAAGCACAAGGACAGGAACATCAGTAACAGCTAAGAGGTCTGAGATGCAGCTCCTGGTGGCCTTCACCCCAAATTTCTGAGTCCCAAAACACCAGGAGAGCAAGCAGAGCCAACAAGAGCCCGTACTGGAACTGATTAACTCATTTATTGAGGTAGGAAGGGGAAGAGAGAGCCCCTATCTGGTCCCACCAGCATATCCCCTCCAAAGCTGCAGCTTCCAGCCAAAGGGTCAGTAAAGTTCAGGGTGAGACCACAGGGAGCTTCTTTCTTGCCTTTTTGACTCTACAGCTCAAAAGGAGACAGGACATAATCCTATTCATAAACAAAAAATCAGGTCTCTCATCTTATTCAAAGGGAGTGGCAACACTGGAACACGGGATCTTCCAACTCAAGAATGTTATCTCCAGAACATTCCCAGGCCTTGCTGGCCAACAACCACCTAAACTTCCCAAGATTTGCCCCCATGGGCTGCTGGGTTTGCCTTCAGACATTCCCCTGAAGTTTTTTTTCCCCTCTGAAAGCCCTGCCTTGACAAAGCCTAAACCTATTATGCAAAATTTATGTGGAACAAAAGCTGCTTAAAAGGAATATGGGAGATGCCTGCATTGAAGCAGAAGAATACAGGGAAAGGCAATGTCACCTCATGAAAAGAGCACAAAACCACTGACAATTCCTGGGGAAAGAGGTGATTCTTTTTTATCCTGCCCAAAGGCAGAGAAAGACTTTAATTAAATCACAGTCTCAGTCTGGTGTTCAGGAGGACCATAGAGGAATTGAATTACTGTAGTTGATACTAGAGAAGAGAAATGCTTGCAATAAAGCTTTTTTTTTTTTGCCAAGGACTTATTTAGAAGTGACGTCAAGCTGGAGTGCTGCAATCAGAGCACTGGTGATGACCAGACTGATTTCATTTGCTGGGTTACACTGAGAATCCACAGACAGCATGGCCCAACCACCAACAGCTATTAAAATTTCCAATGTCCCTACACCAGCTGGAAACTCAGTGTGGTTCAAGCCCTGAAAAGACTAGAGAAATATTTCTTGCCCCAAATTATTCCCTAGGCACAAGGACAGAACAAAGCCATTGGACAGACCACATTTGGGACCAGGCTGTCATTAAGACAAAAGTTTAGTGGTTCATTTGCTCCCTCAGCAGCAAAACTGCCATTCCAAAGGTTCTGTTCCACCCCACCACAATCCCCCAGAAAGAAGTGTCCAGGGATACAAAGGAAGGGACTAACCGGAGCATGATCCCGTTCATCCGGATCGCCCGCTTCCAATCCTTCAAGGTCGACTTGCCTGCCAGGTGGACAAACTCCTTGGGGCTGATTAGGTGATCATGAAACTGCAAAAGCCAGGGGTGCAACATCAGTGCCACAAGCCATAAACAAGCCAAGGGTGCCCTGTGAGCAGGGTTCAGCTGGAGCCTGGCGGCGTCTCCCGGTGCCCGGCAGCGGCCGCAGCCTCCATGAGCCACTGAACACCACCAAAACAGATGGCTGCCAGGCACTCCCCACCCCAGAGAACACTGCCCAAGTGAGAAAGATTAAAGCCAAACATTGCTGTCAGAGATGGTTAGTTAACAGCTGCTCCAAGCCAAGGGTTCAGGGGTGTGCAAGTTTGCCCAGCTTGGGCAGGACAGCTGAGAAAACACCCAAGCTTGTGCCAAGTGTCATTAACAGCAGGGAACTGCTCCCACTCCCACTAACAATGGGCTCACAGAAAGCTGGGCTGCACGGCAAACATCTGGGACNCAAGTGTCATTAACAGCAGGGAACTGCTCCCACTCCCACTAACAATGGGCTCACAGAAAGCTGGGCTGCACGGCAAACATCTGGGACCAGGGGCATGTTATGCCCCATAGAAGAGAGAGAGAAGCCAATTTGGTCTTCGACCTCCTGCTCCCCAAGCCCAACCATCGGTATCAGGGAACCTCTGGCCTCGGTGGCAGTGCACACCCACTGCTACTGCAAACCAGCTTCGGGGAGCTGGCACACACTGTGCCAACTCTTTCCTTTCTTTTATTGCCCTACACACCCAGCCGTGCCTGACCTAACAGCAACCTGCAGGATCACAGAATGACAGAATCACTAAAGCTGGAGAACACCTCCAAGATCCTCCAGTCCAACCATGACCCAGGCAGTCCTCTCAAGAGCTGCCTCACAGCCTGTATCAAAGGATTTCCCAAAGCCAGGCCTTCTCTTTTCCATGGCCATGTCAACCAACATAGAGCAACTCACTATTACTGCATGAAAAACTGCACCTCTGAACAAGGACAAGGGCTTCAGTGCAGAGAGGACAGATTTTAGGAGGCAGCAGCATCTCTCCTCTGCCTCATGGATAGAGGAGACCATCCCTTCTGGGAAGGGTAAGGACTATCCTTTGGGAGCCCAAGGAGACTCTCCCTCAGCAGGGTATTGTTTAGGCTGTGCACAAATGCCTTCAATGACTCACTCATAGCACGTTCCTGAATTCATGCAAATTTTAACCACGAGTTACCCAGGACACAGTAGCAACTCTTCAGTAGGTCCATAATTAATACATTCCTCAAATTATCAGCTTTCCAACTGAGCAGCCACTGCAAGTGCCCAAACTTCTCGAATTTTCAGTAACAGATTAAATTGAGACACCATATGTCCAGCCAGAACTACACAATTTGGACAGGACAAATATCAGGTATCCAGCACCAAGAAAATGTCATTCTTTCCTACCATGACATGGCTCTGATGAAAAGCAGCTGATCAAAGCTCATCACAACCAGGACAAGCCAGGTGACCTCACAATGTGGGCAAGGGGAAAGCACAAGATCCAGTGCTGGGCTCTCTGGTCTCACCTGCACACACTTCACATTGATCCCGGGGCACACAAACTTCCTCCAGATGAGGTTGGCTTTGCTGTCCCCACAGGTGATGGGGTAGACAATCTCTGCCTCCAAACTGTCCTCATCTTCAGCCATCTTCACTTCTCACAAGGATCAGAGGAAGGGACAGATCAAAGAGAAACATGAGCCACAGCTCCCGATTCACGTACCTGAGCCACACATGCAATGAGAGTTTTGAAACTCAGAAAAAAAAAAAAAAAAGTAGATGATGCATGGTAGGGTGTGCTGGGGTTTGTGACCACCACTCACTTTGCTATGAAAACATCCAAACATCCAAATTTCTCAGGCAAAACAACCCAGGCAGATTTATGCCAATCCAGCTGCAGCTGAGCATGGGGAATATGAGAAGTCATCCATTCTTGATAAAAAAAGAATTATGTTATCTGGGTGGAGTCACCCTTGGTTTTAAAGGAAAACTGGTTTTAAGCCAACTCCAGGACAGCTGATCAGTCTTTGCTCCCTAAACTCACTTTTACTTGCAACCAAAGCCAGCAAGTTGCTGCAAAACTGTCATCCCCGTGGCAAGCTGGAATGGCAGGAGCCATGGATGGCGGGACACAGGGACTCATCCCGGACCAGGAGAGGGCAGCAGCAGCCCAGGCAGCCACTGCAGCTCCCTGCTGGTCACCGAGCCCCCCTGGATGCCGGGAGAGCATCCCTGGCACCCCTGGAACAGCATCCCCAAGGCCCACAGGAGAACACCCCCGGGGCCCCAGCAGCTCTGCACAACAGCGCTCGGACTGTCCCACTCGACACCAAGGGCTGAGGCACACTGGGGAGCTGGAGCTGGCACCAAGGGGCTGTGGAAAGAGCTGACCTACCTAGAACTGCTTCCTTCAGGTCTGTGGAGGCTGTGAAGGCAGCAGCAGCTGCAGCAGCTGCATTTTCAGTCTCCAGAGTGTCTTCGTTGATGTCACCGCTGGGAAGAGAGGCAGAGGCATTCTTACCACTTGTGGCTGTGCCACCCCCACCCCTGATGCCCTGTGGAGACATTGCCTCAGAAGTCCCTCAGATCACATCTTCCCACAAGAGCTAAGAGTCAGCTCTGGGTTTGGGAGGCTCAGCTCTGTTTTTTCATGTGTAGATGAAGAACCTCACAGCAGGCAAGCCCCTGTCAGCAGCCCTCTCTCTTGCCTCCCCTTTAATCCCAGCCCTGTGGATCTGCCTCCAGCCCAGCCCGTGCTGGAGAGCTGGCATAGAGAGATGCTGTCAGCACAGCCCCTTGCTCAGAAGTCACTGCCAGTCTTTGGAAGCTTTGCCTGAGATTTCCCCAGGAAAAACATGTGTGAAACATGCTGCTGCTGTCTGAGCAATGGACTGGCTGAATTCCCTGGTATGCAGGATGCTCCAGGGAGCAAGAGCTCAAGCAGCCACAGAGACACTATAAAGGAGTTGGACAAACCCCAAGAGCAGATCTGTGAGCAGAGATAACATAAACGTGAGCTGTAGACTTGCAACACAATCTCTGAGCCTCTTAAAACTCGATATATCCATGATATTCATTAATAGCTGGTTATCCAACTGCTTCCATTGTCCTCACAATGAGATCTCCAGCAGCCCTAGGTGCTTTGCCCATGGAATCACACAGTGGGTCCTGCACAGCACCCACTCCCTCAATAGGGAGCCCCAAGCCTCTCCAAGGAGTTTCCCACACTCAGAGAGAACAGGCACTTTGGGTTCAGATGTGGGACATGCTCCTCACCCCCCTGGCTTTGGAGGTGAGCTCCCAAAGGGAGGGAGCCCACATTGGAGCCCTTATGGATCCCACCTGAATATCACAACAAGTGCTCAGCAGGGACCATTCCTAACGGGTCTTCATAGAAACACAGGGTGGTTTGGGCTGAAAGGACCCTTAAAACTCATCTTGTTCCAAGCCCCTCCCATGGGCAGGGACACCTTCCACTGTCCCAGGTTGCTCCAAGCCCTGTCCAGCCTGGCCTTGAACAATTCCAGGGGTGGGGCAGCCACAGCTCCTCTGGACAGCCTGTGCCAGGGCCTCACCACCCTCACAGGGAACTATTTCTTCCTAATATCCAATCTAAGTCTACCCTCCTTTTAAGATGTAGGTTTGGTGGTGTTACTGAAGCTGACTAATTGCCACAGAAAGCTTGATCTGCAGGGGCAGGGGGAGAAATACAATTAGCTTTCCACATACTTTGGCATATAAACTCCCTAGGAAGACTCCACAGAAAGTGGAAACCTCCCTCAGCTTGGTACCATGGATGAATTAAAAGCCAGTCCTAGTGACTCACTGGCAACCACATTTCTCACCCGCGATGCCACGGGGACAAGGAAATTCAAGAGCAACTGGTTTTTCCATTCTGAGCTGCTAACACACAGCTCCAGGGTGGAACTGTAGCTTCAAAGCATCCCTCCCCTCAGCAGCTGCAGGGCAGGTACCTGTGGGGAGCAGCACAGAGATAAGGAATGGTGTGGGTGGCAGCTCAGCCTCACCAGGTGAGTGGCTGGGAGATGCTGCTCCAGAGAGGGGAGACAGCTCCTGCTGTGCCAGAAAGAAGATGGACACAACTGTGCAGCTCAGAGTGACCACCAGCCCAGAGCCCTGGCAGAGCACAGGGAAGGTAACGAGAGAGGACTCGAAAAGGTAAACTCTGAGCTAAGGCATTTGCACACAGGTGATTATTACACAAGTGTCAGTCTGACAGAAGAACAGAAGAATTCTAACCTGGGGGTTTTCATCATTTTGCATTTCTCCAGGTGAAAGGCCAGCAGCAGCACTTCAGCAGGGTGCCAGAGGAAGCAGACTCCTCTGGCATGCAAAGCCCAGCACCACAGAGCCCTGACCTGCCTCCAGATCAAGAACCTCCACCAACCTACCCAGGAGAAACACCCCCAGCAGAAAAGTCAGCACCTTTCAGAGCTTCCCCCAGGACTCCATTGCATTTGCACCGCTCGGAAAAATGACCAAAAGGCACAGCTGGATGGGGAGGAATAACCCAGCCCACGCCTTAAACCTCTGAGGAAAACAAACAAACCAACCCCCAGCTTGTAGAGAAATTCAGGCAATTGAAGTCTGTGTCTGCTGTGGACATGTCGGGGAGAGAAAACCACAAAAAAAGGCGAGTGTCTCCACGCTGCTTCTCCCATCCCAGTCCAGCGAAACAGACCGAGGCAGATGTGAGGGAAAACACAAACACCTTCCAAGTCCCAGCAGTGCAGACCCCCAGCTCGTCCTGCCTTTGCCAGTTGCCATGACGAAGGCAGGGGAGGATGGTTCTCATCTTCCTCCCCAGGAGGATTCATAAACCAGATGAGAGGAAGAGAAGCACACGCAGGTAAGTCAGCGGGCTGGCGTCTCCTTTCTTTTCTGCTCCTGCCCTGCCTGGAAACTTGAGAGAGAAAAGTCTCCCCCAGAATCCTGTGCTGATCAGAAATACAAGAACCTCATTAGAGCACCAAGCACAGATCCTCTCCTCTTGCAGACCAAAGAGAAAAGTTTTTTGCTCATTATTATTTTCCCCATTTCCCTCAGCCTTTTCCTTAAGAACACATGAACTAATTAAGCTCTTAACAATTGGTTGTATAGAGAGCTTTTAATAGCAAACCCATACTCAGATGAGCACTAGAAAAAGGCACCAACCCCCAAGCTGAGTTTGGTTTAAGTGTCACACAAGGCAAACTGAAAGCTCCCCATGGGAGTGGTGACTGAGCCAACACCAAGGGATCTCAGCCTGTGCCTGCAGTTGCTCTCCTGACACCAAGCTGGGGCTGCAGAGGGAAACCAGAGGGAAAGGGAGAAGGAGCCAGCACCCCTGTAGCACTGCCCCAGAAGGAGCAGAGCCTGGTGGGGCAACTGTCCAAGGCCACAGAGACCATGGGGGCTCATGCTGCCACCCACCACCAGCCCCACTGCCCTGCTCAGTGAGGGGAGTCAGGCAGGTTTTACTCTGTGACCCCAAAATTCATATCCTTTCCACTAACCCACTGCCATTCCCAAGAATGGGGGAGCAAAAAGCCTGTCCAGAGGCTCTTCTCCAGAGGGATGCATGGAAAACCCTCAGGGAATGTCTTCACACATGCCAAGACATCTCTGCTCATAGCTGTGATAAATGAAAGCGTTCCTCTCTGTGCTGTGTAAAGCTGTCCTGCTTCTGACCATCCAGGGGACACTGAGAGGGTGAGAAAAGGTTTTCAAAGAAAAATAGAAGGGGAACAAAGAGTGAAAGGAAACCAACTGATTGAGCCAGCCTCTGCCATGATCCATTTTCCCCAGACAACACCACAATGCTGCACATGGTCTTTGGAGGCTCAGAGCCACATGACAACCATTCTGCATCCAAGAGCAGCCACATCCCAAGTGTCACATCTGGCTGCTTCTCCACTGAGGGAGACAAGGGAGTCTCCATGGGACACAAAACAACAGGAGTAGAGCCCTTCTTCCCCACCATCACTGCTCCTCTGAGAATTGGAAAGGTCTTGGAAACACTCACAGACCCAGGGTGTGGAGGCCGAGCTGGGCAGATTCTGCCCATCCCAGCACCAACAGCTCTTACCTCTGCTGTCCCTGCCCATTCTTTACCAAAAATTCATCTATTAATGGGCTTTATCTCAGTTGGAGCAGCACAAGGGGAGGCACCTGGACCAGAACAAAGCTGTTATCTTCTGTTCTGCCCAATGCCCCAAGGCACTGACACAGAGACAGTTTGAGAAAAGGAGACAAACATCTTGTGAACAGCAATAAACAGCTATTCAACACCCACTTATTTCAGATAAACCTCCGGATGCAGCTCCAGGTGTGAACTTGGATTTTCTGCCCACTGAAAGAACAAAACACAAAGCTGCTCTGGGCTCTGTCCCACCCAAAAAGCCATAGAGGAATAAAGCAAAGAGTCCTTTGCTATGTGGGCCTTCAAGGTACCAGCCAGGCTCTTTGGCCATGGCCAACCTGCCACTGAACAGACCAGACCTGAACAAACAGTAGCCCTGAATATAAAAACCAACAAAAAAAGGCAGAAATTGGGCAAAACAGCAGCAGCTTAACAATCAGATCTTCACTGGGTTTTTTGAGCAGTGCCTCTCCATTCAGGGCAACGTTGTTTCAAGGACACCTCTCTCATTCCTATTGCTGGCAGTGGAGGTTCCTGCAGAGCTCAGCCAAAAACCAGCCAGCCCCAAACCTCCTCAGTCTTCAGGGATGGGGAGCTCAGCTGCATCACCCTCGACTTGGTGAGGACAGACCTGTCTCTTGGAGTTCAGAGCTCAGCACAACCATTATGAAATAGCAGAAAAACACTGATTTAGCTACTGGTGTCCTCTTCCAATCGGATTTGTGTCCACTCCAACATCCAAATCTACCCAGAAAAAGGTATTTGGGGTTGGTCTTTCTTTCCCCCCTCAAAAGAGGGAAAGAGTAGAGCCTGTTCTGCACAGAGCTGCAGAGCCCTGGGTATGGGAAGCCCTAGCAAGGAACTGGATGCTCCATGGGCACCACTGAGGTCCCCACAGTGAGCAGGGGGAAGCAGAGGGGGATCAAATCCCAGCCCACAGCCACACGTGGGTTTCCAGCACACGCCCTCAGCGTGCACCAGCCCCACCTCTTACCCGTGCTGGGACAGGTTGGTGGTGACCAGCACTGTCTTCACCTCCTCCATGCCAGCGCTGTCCACGGCGCCGTCCGGCGTGGTCACCACCACCACCTCCTCCATGTGGACGCTGACGTCCGGCATCGCCATCGCGGCAGGAGAGCCGTGGGTCACCAGCTGCTGGTGGAGAAACAAGGGGAAGGCCAGAGTCAAAAGGGCTCCCTGCTGAACTCGGTCGTGGAAGGGTCCTGGGTGTGGGGGGAGCAAGGAGAGGAGGGACTGCAGGGACCCCTCGCTCCTGAGGAGAAGGGGATGAGCAAATCCCTGAGTGCTCCATCGCAGGAGGAAGGATGAGAAAAGCTCAACCCAACGCACGCTCTGCAGGCTGGGTGAGAATGATGGGCATGGGTGGGACTGGGGTGCAGGAGGTGAAGGGCAGAGTGTGAAAGAGGTCCAAAAAAAAAAAAAACGTTCCTGGCATTCTCCATAAACTCTATGAAGATAGAAGTTTGAAGGTGCGTTTCCAAATGTATTTCCAACTATCTCACGATTTCACACTGTTGGAGGAGCTTGTCACTGTCTCCTCCACAGTAAAACAGGGATTCTTCCCTCCTCCAAAGTCACACACACACAAAAAATTTTAAAAAGCATGTCAAGCTCACAGAAAGAGTGATATCTGGAAACTATTTCAAAGTGTGCATTTCTAATAAATAAGCAATAGATGTAAGACAGCATTTCCTCTCTTGGAGCCCCTTTAGGAACTGAAAGGGATCCTCAGGTCTCCTCAGAGCCTTCTTTTCTCCAGCTCTCTCAAGCCTGTCTCCAGAGCAGAAGCACTCCAGCCCTCAGAGCATCTCCATGACCTCCTCTGAACTCGCTCCAGCAGCTCCACATCCTTCTGATGCTGGGGCCCCCAGAACTGTATGCAGCACTGCAGGTGGGGTCTCAGCTGAGGAGAGGAGAGCAGAGGGGGAGAATCCCCTCCCATGCCCTGCAGCTCACAATGCTGGGGATCAGTCCATGCCCAGGTATGAACAAAGGTCTGCCTACAAAGCATCTCCTACAGCACTGGTGCAGGCCACACAGAGCCAGGTAAGGGAACACCTCGTCCAGGTCTGGCTGCTCCAGTCTCAGAACAAAGCATCTCCTACCAAGCAGTGGCACAGAGCACAGCAGAGATGCCACCTGGCTCCCACCACTTCCCCAGGCCACGGCTGGAGCAGAGCACTGACCCAGCATGTCCAGTATAACTTCACAACCAAGTTCATGCCCTGCAGAAACACCTGCCTGACCCACAGCAACACCACGAGGTGCTCTTTACCTCCACAGAGCCCACAGGGTCTATCCAAGGAATAGCCCCTCTGTGCCAGCCCAGCACAAAGCCACCAACACTTGAGTTTTCACAGCAGCACGGATGCTCAGCTGCCTCCAGCTCAATCACTCCAATTTTTGTTGCCACTCTAGCCTAACCCTTGTCCTTCATTTCGGGGTAAAACCCCTCCCACAGCATTAGCATCACTCACAACACCCCTGAGCTGGGACCCGGTTTCCGGATGCTCCAGACATCCTGCCCAGCATCACGGGACTGAACTCCACGTGTGTTGCTCAGATGCCTCTGGGCAGGAACCAGAATGGAGAAAATGGAGAAAAAGTGGGCTGAAAACATAAGTAATCTAAAAAGTGGCTAAAAACACACCAGCAGTGGGACTGTGGAGGGAGATGAAGGGCACTCCAGCTCTACCAGGACTCAGTGTGTCCATGCATGTTCCTCCTGGTGCACCTCGCACACACTGAGAGCATGTCAAGAGGTGTGTGAAAGATTTGAGGTGAAGTAAGGAAAAAAAATATAAAAGGGAAAAAAAGACATAGCACCATTTGGGAGAGAGATTTTTGGGGTGCAGCACCAGGAGGGCAGAGACCAGGGGGATTACACTGCAAGGCAGTGCCCAGAGAGGGGGATGCAGTGTGGATGCAGAGAGTCCTTAAGAGAGAGAGGAGATGCATGGGGAGGTGGCTTCATG
>VYXF01011686.1:0-11324 GCA_013397295.1 Polioptila caerulea | reverse complement strand
TCCTTTTTTTTTTTTTTTTTTTTTTTTTTTTGTCCCCATGCAAACCAACCCTGCCTGATAACCAGCTGCTGCCTCTATTTCCCTCATGCTCCCCCTCACCAGTCTACCCAAGCTAATACCATTAAAGTGATAGGTGATATTTCACAAGGAATTGTATTTCTTTTCCTTCCCCAAGATAACCAGCAGTAACAAGCAAGGTTAAATCATTCACTGGAAATGGTGGATTCCCTTTTCCATGGGAGCATGTCTGTCTCTCTACCAGTGCCACTGCTGGTGTCTTCCCTGGCAGCTGCATCCTCGGGACCCCAGTGGGGTTGGACAGGACAGATAAAAGGTCCCTTTTTCCTCTAAAAACCATCTCCCTACAGTGCCCAAGAGCAGTGTCCTTATCAAGGCAGTAAGAAAGCAGCAAACCCCCAGTAATGCTGCCCTGCTCCAGTTTTCCCAGCAGTCAGTGGCCTCTTGGAAAGCCAAACCTGGCTTTTGCTGTCAGATCCCCAGACACAGGAGGGTCCCTGGGCTCCTCCTCTCACAGAGAATGGGATGGTTTCACCTCCTGGCATTTAATCTGCTCCCTGCTCTGCCCCTTTATCAGGGGGCAGACTTGCTCCAGCCATGGTGCCAGTGAGGCTGCTGAAACAGGGTGAGCTGTTATTTTTCAAACCAAATCACTCTGCAGAATTTCTGGGTTTTGCCTGCCCAGGTGAGCCTTTGCATTTACCTTGGCAGAGACTGATCCTTTCCCTTACTCAGGCACAGCTCAAGCACTTTGTAGGGATCCCCTCAAGAGTTGTGTAGGTATTTTGCCTTCTTGACTTGGTTTTGATTTTTTGCACAAGGAACTCTTGACACGGCATGGAATGACAGGACAAGGGGCACTGCCAGAGGGCAGGGTTAGACTGGATATTGGGAAGAAATTCCTCCCTGTGAGGGTGGTGAGGCCCTGGCACAGGCTGCCCAGAGAAGCTGTGGCTGCCCCATCCCTGGAGGTGTTCAAGGCTGGGGTAGAGAGAGCTTGGAGCAACCTGGTCTAGTGGAAAGTGTCCCTGCCCATGGGAGGGGGTTGCAACCAAACAATTCCTTGATTCTGTGATTTTGTGGGTGCTCGAGTGTGGTTCAAGCCTTCAGGATTGCCTCTTCAGCACTCAGCCCTGCAGGGCTGCACAGTGGGTGGGCCTGGAAGGTGGTGGGAGCCTCTCCACAATTCCTTCCACTCCACCCGTCCCATCCTGCCCCATCAGATCCCATGCCTCTGTGGTTTTCTCCTTCAGATCACAAAAGGATGAAGGATGTGTCTTGAATTAACTAGTTAGGAGGTGACCATGCATATATCTCGAATTGTCCAGCACCAAGGACTGTGCCTGTTTTCCTAAGACAAATGCAGAGGTTTACTTTACCACATCCATGTTTTAGAAGAGCCTGGGTTAGTGGACTGTATCAAATCTCAGAGGAAAAGTGAGCAATGCTGCGTTTGCAGTCAGGTTGTTATCTCCAGAATCAGGAAGGTCAAGCTGCAAAAATAGAATTCCTGTTTGTGCAGGCTGCAGCATCCTGAGGACACGTGGGAAAAGCATCAGGCATGGGCTGCTTGCCACTGCCACCACCGTGATGGCCCCAGCACTATCCTGGCACTGTCCTCCTGGCACTGTCCTCCCTGCCCTTACAGAACACTGCCCTGGGAATTAAAATTTATCCCCTCTGCCTTCCCCTCAGTTTGTCTCCCTGTGCACCGAGTGCTGCTGAGCTCTGTGGAACGTCTCCCACACTGGTTATTTGGATGGGATCACAAGAGGTGGGATGGCCCAGGAGGATGCTGCTGTTTCAATATCCCCTCAAGGACAGAGAGGACAGTGGCCAGTGACACTGGGCACCACTGGTGGTGACAAAAGCCCTCCCCAAAAGGCGAGTGGGGGAACCTTTCCCCAGCAGCAGGGAAAGCAGCCAGGCACTGTCTCCCACATGTCCTTGTGGATTACAAATGTCCCTGTTTTCAGTTGCAGCTTTTGGACATTTTTGTGTGCCTGGCTCCAGGGATGGGATTGGGAGCATTGGCCATGCAGGGTGTCATGGATTGGGGTCCCATCTCCCTGAGGACTATACCCCTGCCCCCTTCACTCTGTCCAGCCCAGGCTGGATCCTTTCTCAGGGAAGGCTCATGAAGGAAGCACTGGAGTTTTTAATAAAGAAGCTCATGTGGTTTCTAGAACTGCATTTGTTGTATTTGTAACTGTTTTATATCTTTTTCGATCTTCCTGTGTATAGGCTTTGCACACCCTCACTGCCAGCCACAGGGGGTGGCAGCAGGACCCTCATTCAAGCATTTTTTACTTTGTCCCTCTGAGAATGGTGATAAACTGTCAATTTCTGCCTCTTTTATGCTGTGTGAAAAAGAAGTCACTGAGCATTCAGAGGATTAGGGTCTATTTTGTTAAATCTTTAGGTCAATTTTCTGTTCAATGCTGTTTATTAGTACTCTCACAATACAAAGAGAAGCCTTGGAACTAAACCAACCCATTTCTGGACAGAGGCGGACACATACAGTTTCATACCAACTTTATTTCTTTTTTTTTCCTTTATTTTTTTTTTCATGATCACTTCTTTTGCACAACAACAACCTCAAGTTGACAATGAAATGCACGTGGCAGACCAAAGGGAACCGGGCAAGGCTCTGTTAGGGATGGAAAGTCTTTCCATGACACTGTGCCAGCTCCCCACACAGCACAAGGGAGGGTGACCCTGGCTGTGGCAGGAGGAGCACATCCTGCCCAGAGGGCAGCCGGGGTGCTGAGCCCTGGGGTGACAGCTCAGCCCTGTGCCCACACACTCATCTTCCAGCCCTGTCCTGCAGCCACGGGCCGGGGTGTTCCCCCTGGGGGTGCACAGCTGTGTATCCCGACTCCAGACTTTGGCACTTTCCATTTCAGAGCACTTTAGAGATGTGGAGGCATCGGCTCTCCCACGGTCCCCATGGGGAGGGAGCATCTATGTCCCCCTGTCAAAAGGTGTGGGAAACTGAGGCACGGGGGATGCTGGGGCAGGGATGCCCAGCTGTCCCCTGCATCCCTGCACCCCAGGGACCACGGAGCACCCACACGTGGGCATGGGCCAGTGCCCTTCTGCTGCTTTACTTAAAGACAACTGACTACAAAGGTGGAGTTTGTTGGTCTTACTGTGTCATCTCATCCCTAGCATGGAGAGTAAGAAATCTCTAGCACCGTAAACAGCCATTCCCTGACTCATTTCAAGTGGTCTCAGAGTGTATGTGCATATATCGTTTCCACGGATGTGTTTCTGTGCGCGTGTGCACAGCCGGGTGCACAGCCACTGCGAGGGGCACAGGAATGCCATGGCAGGGGTACAGGGAACCCCATGAGACAGGACTGCAGAGCCAGGGCCAGAGAGCCACGCCGGGCTAAGCTAAAGCAAGCAAGCAGAAGTTTACATTTGAAAGGGAGCAGCAATACCGACCTACCCCCGAGGTAGGATGCATGCAACTCCTCAATTCCCACCAGCCCTGGAAGGTTAACTCAAAGGGAGCCCCACAACTGGGTTAGAGCAAGATTTTTTAATGACTCCAGAATAATAAGACAAGGAATAGGCTCAGTCCAGAAGCAGTTGGAGGGGCCAGTATCTTTGGAAGTGCCTATTTACAGGCAGAGCTGAGCTCTGCTGTGTGGGATAAAGTGGGCACAGAGCTGTAATTTGGGCTGCAAGGCCAGCTGACCCAGCTTTCCTACAGCTTCACCCATCGCCTGGCCGTGGGTGCCAGCTGGGAGCTCATTTAGCTTCAGCCCCTCATTCTTGCCTGAATCAAAGGCTCTTCTTCAGGAGGGCTCTTGGAAGGCCTATGCATGCACATAATGGGGTCACCCTCCTGACTTTCCTCCCTCACACCAATGCCACACTCGAGGTCCGGGCAGGGATGTGTGGGTGCCCTGGGGATGCTCCCCCTACAAGGCACATTCCCTTGTCCATAACCTGCTGCAAAAATGGGGTTGAAAACTGTTGAGTCAGAACTCATTTCATAAACACCTTCAGAGGTCAGTGGAGACCTCAAGCCCCACAATAAGGAAGGTGACCCCAAGAACAGGGGGGGTTGCATGCCGTGTCCACATCCACGGTACATGGGAATGCTGCAGGAATGACACAGGCTGGGGCAGTAAGGACATTAATGAGGATACTTAATTAGTCTAATTTGAGGCATGAAGTATGCAGCTGCACATAGCCAACAGCATGAAAGGATATGGGAAGGCATGGAATAACCATGATCCTGGCCCTTGCCACGTGCTGCAGGTTGGCACAGTGCTGCATGAGCTCCTGGCCACGATGGGTTTGGAGCAGTGGGTGGACACCCCTCATCCAGCCAACACTGCGCAGCCAAAGCAGTCACACATTTCCCTGATAGTGCCCAGTGGCACTGGACAAGCTCCTGAACATCCCTACTCCATCCACCTGCACCAGGCAAACATGGCTCTGGGACACACAAAGCCTCTGGCCCCACGGGTGAGGCTGATTCCTTGGCCCAATGTGTCTCGGCAGCAGCTCCCTGACATTTCCAATGCTCAACTCTCCCTGCACATCCCTGCTCCTCTGGTGCAGGAGCTTCTCCTGCAGTAACACATTTTCCAGCCATATCCACCATCCCTCGCTGCCCCAACCTGATGGAGGGGAGAAAAATTAGTTTCCCAGTGCTCACACCCGCATGAGCACCATCTGCCAGGCCATTCTGCACTTATCATGGGAATTTTTGCCAGGAAAAGCTATTGCAAGAACAAGCCCCCACTTGAGACCCATCTGGGCTTCAGGGAGGGGGAAGAGAGGGGGACGAGGCAGCACAAGGGGCCCAGAGGGAAGATCCAGGCAGGAATTGAGCCTGGAGACTCAGGAGCTGTTTGGGAGGATGGCTCTGACCGGTACAACCTGTTCCAGCTCTCTTCCAGCACATGCTAAACCTGACAGATCCTCCAGCTTCCACGGGGTTGCAGGGAACCACCTGGAACTTCCACACGGGGAGGTTTAGATCAATGCTAAATTATATGTACTAGAATTGAAGCATCACCTCTATTCTTCCTCTCAGCCCTTCCTCCTCCTCCCAGCATGAGGAGCAGCCGTCCCCACTCTCACTGCCCTGCCCGCAGGACTCGGCTGCCTCCAGCTCCCAATTCTATCATTTTCCAGCTGCTCTCTGGTCCAGCATCCCACTGGCAACCTGCCTTCACCTGGCCCAGCCTCCGACTCCTTCTGAGCCCCCAGGGGAGAGTGAAAATGGCCATTTCTCTTGTTTTCAACTCTTGCTCATGAGTACAACATTTCTGATAATAATAATCATAATAATCATAGTACTAAAAACAGTATTTACAACAAGCTCCAGGTCAGAATTACACACCAAGCAAACACTCAGCACCACAGAGAGTAGGACAGGGTTAATATCTCGCAGATACCTTCTCAGATCCCACCAACGTGGGACACAGACATCTGACAGTTTCAACCATTTCTTACACACAAACATTTCATTTAAATTACTTTTTAAATTTTTTTTTTAAACTTTTTAAAATTTCTCGTCACTATATGGATGAGGTGATGCTGGCGGTGATGCCGCGCTCTACACAGATGCTTATCTAAGACAGCTGCTACTATAAACTGATCATTAGCTACTGTTAAGAAATTCAACCCTCAGTTTCCTTCTTTGCCCTAAATCTAATTTTCTTTTTTCACTGACAGCACAGGAGCTTTCTAACAGCCCTGTCCTCCCCCACAGCCCAGGAGGAGGGGTTTGGGAGTAAGGTAGCCCTTCTTTTTAGGAGCAGAGTCCCCTGACATCAAGCCATGGCCATGGAGGGTTTGCTCCCACATCCAGCTGGGAGTTCTGTGGAGATCAGAAAATAGCCCCAGGATTTGGTCTTCAGCAATCTGCCCTGTGATGGCCCCAAAGAGCCACATCCATCACTGGAAAGAGAGAAGGATTCTTCTGTTCACTAAAAGGCTATTTCACAACCATGCACTGTCTCTGTCGGATTTGCCTTCCTAACAGAGTGGAATCCTATGTTGTGGGAGCACTGGGGAGCCCACAGGGGACTGAGGGTCTCTTCCAGGGCTCCCATGGAGCTGGGATTGCAGTCACCACCCACAGCTCTCCCAGGCAGAGCAGCCAAGGCCTCTCAGTCCCCACTCATCTGGGGAGAGGGCAGCTCAGTGGCCAACCAGGGCGTCAGGCAGTGCTCACCATGACAGGGACTTGCTGTGATGTGGCACTTGGCATCAAGCTTTGGGTGGAGCCCCTCAGCTGCTTCCACACGGGTTCTCAAAAATCACCCAAAGATGAGGACTGTGGTCACTGCCTACCTGGGCTGGCTCTGGAGGCAGCCAAAAGATGGGTGTTCTGCACACTGCAACTCTTGAGCTATCCATCCCTCTCCTTCTTCTCTCCTACCATGGGCAAACAGGGGGCTGCTACCTTTTTTACTTCATACACAGAAATTATCACTTATTTCCCATTTTTCTGAAACTGATATTTGGCTCAGAGCAAACACCAAGAGGAGGAGAAGCCTGGATAAGAAATCTGTATCTCTGTGACACTGCTGGTTGAATTTATTAATATCTTTGTTTGGTTTTCTTTTCTTTACATCAGTTTAAGAAATATTTTTTTTTCTTAAAAAACGACAAAACCCTCCAAAGAAGCTGTTTGATTGACTGATCGACTGATTGATTCTCTATTTGATGTGAACTAGTTGCTATTCTGCTTAGAGGTCCCTATGATCTGTGAATCCCCACAAGCACTGACAACTGGGGATGCAGAGAGAAGCGTGTAGCTGGGGGACAAACACCGGGGAGGGGGGATGGAGAACCGAATGTCGCATCTAGACAAACAAAATAAAATGTGTTGGTTGGTCGACTGGTTGGTTTGTTAACAGGAATCAGGTGCTAGATGTGTAGAAAAGCCCTTTATCCAGAGATCTCCTCCCGCTGTTCCTTGTTCCTGCGGACTTCGGCTGCGTGCAGTTCCTGCAAAGATGGGAGAAATGACACCGGGCTAACACGCCCTGCTCTTGTGATCAATATTTTCCTCCTGCACACAGGAATTGCATCAGACTTTAGAAAAGAGACCAGTTTCCCACCCAAAATACCCTGAGGGCAGGGGGTTACACCTGCAAGGAGTAAAGAATCATCTGTGGGAGCCTGGAGGTGATGGAACCTCCAGTGGACGCACTCCTGGCCCCACTCCTGCAAAACCCTTCAGCCATGCAGCCCTCAGTGGGCCTGATGCTTGGACTTATCAGGATTATCCAGACTATGTTCTCTACTGACCTTGAAGGACATAACCCCCCTCCTCATGCTGCTCTGGAGCAGAGCTCTTCCTCAGCAACCACCCCCAAGGAAACACCCTGTCCCTTGCACCCATCACACCGGGACCAGCCCCCATTTTCTGCAGGGCCCAGCCCCCCCAGCCCTGTCCCGGGGGTCACACTCGCCTTCTCGCGGAGCCGCTCCCTCAAGGCAGCGAGATGTGCCTCACGGATCTCCCTGCTCAGCTCCATCTTGTAGTTGAGCTTCTCCTCGGCCAGGCGGCTGAAGTTGTTGTTCTCCTCCAGCGCCTTGTGCAGCACCTCCCGCTCGTGTTCCCGCTTCTCCGCCAGCTGCTTCAGCACCTGCGCCTCCTGGGTCTGCCGAGGGGTGGGGTGAGGCCTTCGTCTCCCCAGAGAGGCTCCCTCCTCTGCTCAAACCACTCTGCCACCCCTCTCCACCCCAGAACACAATCTCCTTGCTTGGAAGATACTTTTGATACCTTTTTTTCTGCTATCATAGGAATATCTAGGTTGGAAAAGCCCTCTGAGATAATTGAGTCCAACAGTTTCCCCAGTACTGGCCAGCCCACCATGTCCCCAAGTGCCACATCTACACAACAATGATGATGATGATGATGATGATAGACTTGAATTTCCTGCCTAAATCATGCTGCAGAACCTCACTCCATGATTCCTATGTCTCACTTGACAATTTACAGTGAAATAACAAATTCCAGAATGCTTCCCAGCTGTTTTAGATAATTCCTGAAGAGTTTTAGGGTTTGGTGCAATTAGCACCAGGAAAGTCACTGCTTCTAGAGGACATCTCCTTACCTTCCTCCTCTCTTCTGCAGCCTCCAGCCTCCTCTGCAGCTCCTCCAGGGACAGGTCCTTCTTCTTGGGAGGGGAGGAAAGGATTGGGCTCTCAGGAGATAAATCTGAAGGGGACTTCAGGATCACTTCGAAGCTCTGGCCTGATGCCCTCTTATCCAGCTGCTTCACCTCCATATCTTTGTGGGGGAAAAAAAGTGACTCTCTCAACGTGTGCCATTCAGGAGAGTGACCTGAGGTCATCAAGCTCCTCACACAGGAATTAGGATTTTCCCACGTCCTGATCTGGGTGATTATGTTTTATCTCCAGAATTTCTTGATTAGCGATCACCTTCATCCCCTCCATGCAAATGCAATTAATTCAAAGTCATGGCATAATTACAGAAGGGTCACATTGCTGTTAATACCTTGTATGTCACCCCAGCATGAAGCAGAGAGACTCTGACTCTGGCAAGCTCCCACATTGCCTGTGGGAGAATAATCCAAACCCTGCTGGAGCTCCTGTGGGAGCAGATTACCTACCTCCATACTGGTAGATGGTGTTGGGATGGGGCTGGGTGTGGAAACAGGAGCAGATGAGGGAGAGCAGAGACAGCTCCTTCATTTTCTCCTTGTAGGCTGAAAAATATGAAGTAGCAAATGAGTGAGATTCTAATGGCAACAGCATCTCTTTTTCAAGGAGAAATTAAGCAAGTATCCCATTTGCAGCTATCAGACTCTATGGAGGCTTTCCCATGCTGCCAGGAAATCCCATTTGCAGCTACCAGACTCTGGAGATGTTTCCATGCTGCCACAGCTTGCCAAAAGGTCCCCAAGCAGTGTCTGATCTAGAGCAGCCTAAATTAGCTGCCAGTGTGGCAAATGTTATGGGAACACACACAGTAGGGATTTAACACATCTAAGGATATAAGTTTCTGTGCAGAGTTTTCCCTCCAAAGGAGCTGGGACACCACAACCCATTTAGTTAAACATGTTGGGACAGTTGCCACACCCTCTCTCCACTGGAAGTGGAATTTCCAGTCTCTGAGATAAATGATGCCCACTGACACCTGGAAACATTGCTCAAGCTCTGGCACGTCGGGAAAATTTCACAATTCAGCATTTCTGAAGTGAGGGTGAAGAGGCAAGAGGAGGTCAGCATGTGGAGAACAAAGGGGCATTTGAGTGATGAAACTTTTCGGGGCCTCTGCTACCAGGGGAAGAGCTGGACCCCAACTTCACAAGGAACCTCCTGCCCTGCAGCAGCAGATTAGGGAGGATGTGAGTGGATTCTGCCACCACCTTGGCCCACACAGGCAGAGGCTGGCACGGTCCATGACCACAGTAATTGTCCTTCTGCAAAGGACAGCAAACACACAATCCTTTCGAGCTCTGCTGCTGTGGGCTCTCCAGTTTGCTCCTTGTTCCTGTGACTGGAGCATGCACCACAGCACCCTCGGTCACCACGAGTGTTGCCCCAACACAGATTGCAGCAATCTGCTTCTGGGGCAATCTTCACCTGTATTTTTGGAGTTCAGCACATTTAAGACAGTGAACTGTTTGCACACTGCTGACAAAGAACCTCGGAATAGAAGGAGTTGAAGTCAGTGAGGTGCTCTGTCAGGCTGTCATGTTCTTTATCTCATCAGTGAAACCCTCACAGCATCACTCCTCCATGGCAGGTCAGCAGCTGGGGCTCAGTGGGTTCTGCAGCCTCGTGGGTCCTGTGAGGCTCTGTCCTGGGCTGGCTCCTTGGGTGACACTCAGGCTCGTGGGGACAGTGTCTTCATGGCTGCATGTCCTGACAAACCTGCTCTGAGTGTCCTTGTGCTGCCCTTCCTCCTGCCTCTGCCACAGGCACAGGCATTCTGCTGTCCTGCCTTGGCTCTGCCTCTGGATTTCCCACATTCCCTGGTGCTTTCAGCTTTTGTTTGTCCCCTCTGTCCTGAGCTCATTTCGTGCTCCAGCCAGAGGCTACTCTGCAACTCAGCTTCCAATGCCACCTTCAGAGCAAGACCCTCCCCTGGGCCAGGACAGGGAAATCCCCAGAACTTTGTGATCTGAAGAGGCATTGGACACAGAACAATTCTGGAAAAAGTAACATCATGTGCATCACGTGCCCTGAGGAACATCTTTCAGGCATTCTCCTCTGCCTTCTCACAGATAATTGAGTGGGAAAACCTATGCCTGCTTCATGCTTGCATTTATTTTTCCTCCTAGGTACAGAACTTCATCCTAATTAACACCCTTCTTCTGCTGAACCACCATCTCTGAAGCTCAGATCTTGACTGAACACTTTTTTAGCTTGCTCCCCATTCTGATTTGAATGTCCTGCCCAGTCCTGCTGTTAAATGCAAACCAAATAGGAATAGTTTGCACCAGCAGTAGCAGTAGCAGCTGGATACTTTTGATTTTGTTCTTAATGAAAAAAACCTCTGGAGAGCGTCTGAGAGGCCCAAAGTCATGGCATGGAGCAGGAAGCTAATGCATCTCCTAATGTGCTGCCAAGAGCCCTGAGGAGGATCCCTGGGAATAGATGAGAGACATTATCACTTAGACATTATCATTTAATACAAACAAACCAGTCAACAAGGTCGTTGGTTTACCATTATGTCTGGTCCTGGATGAAACCAAGTCACGAGGCAGATGTGCCACGCCCCTGGCCCCCTCATTTAATTCAATTTAATTGTCTGACAGCACTTGTTACACAGCACAGTGCTTTGTATTTCATGACTTGGACTTCAGAACTGGCACTGTGTGCAGAAGATTCCACGCTGCATTCCCTGCCTTTCAGGAGGTTTGCCTGGTGATTTCACAGCTGCCTCCATTCCATCGGGATCTCCCCCGTCCTGCTTTCCCTTCTGTCGAGCAAACTGACCGTCCCTCTCTGTCAATTAAAATGAAGAGGAGCAAGAGGACAAAAGGCCCTGGGCTGCGGCAGGGCTGTGCTGAGCGCTGGCAGCGCTCTGTGTCCTCTCCCCGCCCCGGAGCCTGCAGCTGCACCCCAGCGCCAGCCGGCACAGGCAATTAGCGGCACCGGGGCCGGGAGCGGGGCTGGAGCTGCCGCGGCCCCGGGGACCGGCGGGGATGGTCCCGAGCAGCCCCCACAGCCGGGCACTCCCCTCTGCCGGGGGGAGCGGGGGAAGAGAGGGAAGGGGCAGCGGAGCGAGCCCCGGGACCCCGGAGCTGCCAGCGCTGCGCTCCCCACCCGGAGCTGTCCCTTCAGCACCG
>VYXF01011680.1:33050-45693 GCA_013397295.1 Polioptila caerulea | reverse complement strand
CCCAGTTCCAGGGACACTTTTCACCATCCCAGGTTGCTCCAAGCCCTGCCCAGCCTGGCCTTGGACATTTCCAGCTTCCCCCAGTTTAATCCACTTCCTTCCAGGTCTGACAGAAAGGATTTTTTTTAATTAATTATCCAAAATTACTTAAATTTGTGAAGAAGAAGAATGCTTTAACATTTTTATTTTGTTCTATATATATCATATTTCAAAACTCTAAATTCTTTAACTTTGTGAGAGAACACACTTTTATTTAACTACACATTTATCATTTTAGTGCTGCTACTCAATTTTGGGAGGTTTTTATACAGCTTGAGGTGAAATGCAGTGTATTTTTGGGGATTAGTTCATGTCAGTACAGAAAAACTGCAAATCCCTGAGGTAAAAATGGACATTTTTAACAACAGGAGAGCCTGGGCCTTGCTTGTCCTGGGCAGGAGCAGCCTCTGTGCAGGATGGAAAGAAAGAAATAAAGAAATCCATCCACACATGAGGCAGCAGTGAGGGTGAGGGAAAACCTCCCAGGAACCAAGGGAGCTTCCCTGCCACAACAAACAGAAATGGCTTTAATTAAATGCCAAAAGCCTGTGTTTTATGTCCCCTGGCTTGACAACATTGAAAGAAACATTTCACAAGAATTAAGTCCCTTTGGAAAATCTCAGCATTTCCTGCTTCCTTTATTAATATTTCAAATTTTTGTTGTTGTTTTGGAAGAAAACAGGAAGCGCCCTCACTGCTATGAAAAATTAATGACATTTTTTTTGGGGGGATTTCCCTGCAGAATCCCTTTGCCAAAATATCTGTGTTTTGCTCAACTGCTACAATTTTTGCAGGAGGAAATACAATGAGTATAAACTGTAAAAATAACTGGTCTGAAGTGGGGGAGTTGAGGATAAATCTGGTTCTGGGGGGGGTCTCAGAGTCACAGGGGAAAGGACAGGAGGCTTGGAGGGCTCAGCTGCAAACAGAAGCTTAAAGAGCAGCAGATCAACTCTCTTGGCAGAGTTCAGCTCCCCTTTGAAGCAGATCTAAACACTTAAGCCCAGCCTAAGGTGGGTCAGGCAGGGCAGGGCAGGGGCACTCAAAAGGCTCCTGTGGCTTTGAGGTCATTAAAACATCACCAGGTACCAGGGGTGGCTTTAAAGGACAAAAAGCTGTTCCCATCCACTGCAAAATCCCTTTTTTTTTTTTTCACTATTTCCTCATGCCTAACATTCTGTTCCCTGCCTGTTGCAAGGATGCTGATGAAAAAAAGAAATTAATTTCAAAATAAAGCTTCAGGCTCTTCTCAGTGAATTACAGAGCTCCATCAGCCCTGGGTTTTTGGTGTAATAAAAACAGTCAAAGGAAAAAAAAAAAAATCATCAAACTACAGGAGAGCTCCTGAGGATTTCATCTGGGGCAGAGCAGAACAAAGCAGCAGAAATGTCCCTGAGTCCCCTCATTTGTGCTCAGTGACAATCCAGAGGTGAAGAGCAGGGCCAGGAGCACTTGGCACCCACAAATCCCAGGAATTTGGGCCCCAAAGCCCTGCAGGATGTCCCCAGCCAGAACCAGCTGCACTCGGGGTGGAGCAGAACAACAAGCAAACCTTCCTCCTTCAGGGGATGAAGAAAGGACATTTCTGCCACTGCTCCACACCCTGAGCCATCTCCAGTCAGCAAAATTCCCATTTTCCCCCCTCTCAGCCCTCCAAGAATAATTCCCCAGCAGGCACTCTGAGGGATGGGGGAACTGCATCCACATCCCACAGGATCAGCAGCACCAGGGCTCAGGAGCAGGAGGATTTTATCCCAAATCTCCCCACATCCTTGGCCAAAACCAGACCTCCATAAATCCTGCAGCACTGCTCTGGTTCCTCCTCTCCCCAGAGGTAAAACCCCAACATTTTGCCCAAGAACTCCAACCACGCCTGTTTGGAGGTGGCAGAATGAAACCATTCCCCCTTTTCCTGCTGCCCTGGTGCCAGCTGTGCCAGCTGTGCCAGCACCCCTGGCCCTGCAGGCAGGGCTGGAACCATGGCAGCACCAGCACATCCCTGGATTTTGGCTCCCTGAAGTCGCTGCTGCTTCCCTGCCTCAGCCACCTGCAGGCTGAGCCCAGCCTTGCCTGCACACTGGGAAGTTTAAATTAACCCTGAACTCAAATCTCCCTGCAAAGCCCAGCAGGAGATCCCTCAGCACTGGTGTGCCAGTGGAAATACAGATTATTCCAGGCTGGAGATACTCCAGTGAGAATCCTTCCACTGAATTCCCAGCACTGCATTTACCCAAGAGCTCTGCCTAGGAGTGCAGCACGTGGAATTTCCTCCTGCAGTCACATTAAGATGGAATATTCTCTATAATCAGGGTTTTCCTTGTGATTCCTGTCCCCCAGCACTCAGCACATCACGAGGTAAAAGAGAATTAAATCTCAGTTCTGCACTGCACTTTGTTTTTTTATCCCCTACACAGAGCTCTGCCCTCGAGCCTCATTAACACCCACCTGAGGGTTTTATGAGACACTGGAAAAGCTGCTCCTGGGAGATTCAGAGCTGGAAATCCTGATCAAGGCTGTTTATAAGCCTGGTCAATAGCAGATCAATGCAGCATCTGATCAGGCTGCTTGCAGAGGGTCTCTCTCTAACCCCTCACCAACAACATGAAAAGGAGAATGATCCCATCCAAACTGAGCCCTGGATTCCTCCTCCTCCTCTTCCACCTCCAAAGAGCTCTCTCCAGAGAGGAAATGCTCCGAGTTCAATTAAAAATCACTTTTCTAGTTCCATAACCCTGGGCAGGGTGGTCAATCCTGCCTTAATTGAAGCAGCTTCTCCACCCACTTCTCTCAATCAGATTCACCTTCAGTGAAGGATTTTGGATTTTTTAAGTCAAGGCCTATCCTGCCAAGTTAGTGCCATTTGCACCAAAAATTCAGATTTTTAACAAGCAACACCATTCTGGGAAGGAGAAGGATGCCCAAAGGAATGACAAATTAACCAGGGTAAGACCCACGATTTTCATCTGCTACTCTGAAATATTTTGGAACTGGAAACAAATTCAATGGTTTAACATAAATCTGATGTAGGAAAAAGACACACAGTCTGGCATGAAATCCAATATCCAAAAGCTCTTAGCATCTTGTAAAAAACACTGACTCAATGAAAAGCTTATGCAGGCTGAAATTGTAAGCTGAAATGAAAAAATGAAAAAAAAATGAAAGAGCTGAACATTCTTTTAGTTTGCACTAGTTTTGAAATTTCATGTTTACAAGCTATTAAGTTCTTTCTCAGAAAATCCTCTTTCAGACACAGAAGAAATCAAATTTGACACAATTTACCCACAGACTACGTTTGAATCAACAGAGATTTCCCAAAATATTTCCAGAGAATTGAGAGCACAAAACCAAACCCCAACATGCTTGCCCAAAATCAGTGAGGGAAGACAAGAGCATCACTTTGCACTCTGTTGTGAGGGTAATTCTGAAGAGATCACATTGAAAATTACAGAATCATGGGATGGGGTGGGTTGGGATGGATCCCAAAGCTCACCCAGGGGAAATGAAGGGACATTTTCCACCATCCCAGGCTGCTCCAAACCTCTCTCACGTGCAGGGATGGAGCAACCCCAGCTGCACCAGGGCCCTCCCCACCCTCCCAGGGGAGAATTCCCCACAAGAGGAACACAAACCCTCCTAAACCCCTACAAATCAGCCCCTTACTGTGAAGTAGAACTGCTCAGTCTCCTGCTGGTTTGCCCTCCTCTTGGCAATGCTGGGTTTGCTCATGAACGTCTCTGACACCGTGGATTTCACAGACTCCATGGAGTTGCTGTACTGGAAGCAGTCAGAGACATCAAAGTCCTCGATGGTGACAATGTCCTGGATTGTCTGCAGGGTGGCCTCCATCGTCTTCTTCACCTGCCCAGCAAGGAGGGGACAAGGCAAAACCTCAAGGTTTGATGTTGTGAGTAAACAAGAGAGGGAGTGAAGTCCCCTGGAGCACTTTGCTAATAAACAGACATTACTGGTTTCACACCCTGCGTGCTGTAATTAATTCTGGCTCGTTAACAGCACAGCCCGTGCAAGCACAGAGCTGGCAGCACCCTGAACCTGCCAGGACTCTGTGCCAGCCTGGCAGCACCCTGAACCTGCCAGGACTCTGTGCCAGGCTGGCAGCTGTGATCTCACGGGCTGGGATCAGGAGGAGATGGGAAGAAATTTAAGCTCAAAGCCAAGAAAGCTGGAACAAAGATTCTCTAATTGTCTCCTGCAACTGCATCAACTGGGCAGCAAATGTTCATTGCAAGCAGGATTCTGCTGCACTCTGCATTTTTACTGAAGGCCAGGATCAACTTTCTAGACATAAAAGGGGTTGCAAATTTTGCCCCAAAGTTCCTGAACACAGAGGGGCAGAGATTAAATCCCCATTCCTCTCATCTTCTCATCTTGGGCCAATNCTGTCATCTTCTCATCTTGGGCAGCCAATCAAACAAAAATCACTTTAACTCAGGTTATGCAAAGTCACTTCTAAACATGAAATTCCTCCTTTTCCCTTTGCTATCCAAATTCAACTCTGGCAACACAGCCAGTCTTATCAAGTTAAGGATGGGAAGAGAGATATGGAGGGGGGATTTTAAAGGATTCTCTCCATAAACCAAACTTGCCAGTGAGACCACACAATAGTTAATACCCAAGATGCCTTGGCCTTGAACTTTACCACAAATGTTAATAAAAAAGAAACCCAACAAGCAGATTCCTCCCTAATCAGTGCCCAATAACCACTGGAAGTGGCTGAGAGGGGCTGCTGAANTGCTGTACTGGAAGCAGTCAGAGACATCAAAGTCCTCGATGGTGACAATGTCCTGGATTGTCTGCAGCGTGGCCTCCATCGTCTTCTTCACCTGCCCAGCAAGGAGGGGACAAGGCAAAACCTCAAGGTTTGATGTTGTGAGTAAACAAGAGAGGGAGTGAAGTCCCCTGGAGCACTTTGCTAATAAACAGACATTACTGGTTTCACACCCTGCGTGCTGTAATTAATTCTGGCTCGTTAACAGCACAGCCCGAGCAAGCACAGAGCTGGCAGCACCCTGAACCTGCCAGGACTCTGTGCCAGCCTGGCAGCACCCTGAACCTGCCAGGACTCTGTGCCAGGCTGGCAGCTGTGATCTCACGGGCTGGGATCAGGAGGAGATGGGAAGAAATTTAAGCTCAAAGCCAAGAAAGCTGGAACAAAGATTCTCTAATTGTCTCCTGCAACTGCATCAACTGGGCAGCAAATGTTCATTGCAAGCAGGATTCTGCTGCACTCTGCATTTTTACTGAAGGCCAGGATCAACTTTCTAGACATAAAAGGGGTTGCAAATTTTGCCCCAAAGTTCCTGAACACAGAGATTAAATCCCCATTCCTGTCATCTTCTCATCTTGGGCAGCCAATCAAACAAAAATCACTTTAACTCAGGTTATGCAAAGTCACTTCTAAACATGAAATTCCTCCTTTTCCCTTTGCTATCCAAATTCAACTCTGGCAACACAGCCAGTCTTATCAAGTTAAGGATGGGAAGAGAGATATGGAGGGGGGATTTTAAAGGATTCTCTCCATAAACCAAACTTTCCAGTGAGACCACACAATAATTAATACCCGAGATGCTTTGGCCTTGAACTTTACCACAAGTGTTAATAAAAAAGAATCCCAACAAGCAGATTCCTCCCTAATCAGTGCCCAATAACCACTGGAAGTGGCTGAGAGGGGCTGCTGAATTTTGGGTTTGAACTGACCTCTTCATTTTCAATCTTCAGCGTCGACAGGCGGGACTGCAGCTGCTGACACCTCTGCACCAGCTCACTCTGCACTGGCTGCTGGGCACAGAGCTGAGACTCCTGCAAGAGTCAGAGCACTGCAATTACACATTTATTTATCAGGCACAAGCATTCTCTCAAGTGCTGAACTTTGCAAACTTGGTAAACCTAGATTTCAACCAGAGGAGGCCCTGCCAAACTGCAGTTCCCTCCCTGAGAGGACTGAACAGTGAGCAGGAGATGATGGCACCAGCAAAAAAGAGCTAGAAAACATCAGCTGCTGTCAGAGATGTCAGCTCATCGTGTGTTTGGGGAAGTCTGGGGGTGCTTTGTCCCAGGTATTTGGATAAATCACATCAAAAATGAGGAATTTGGTTCAGTGCTTCAGCCTGGCATCCTGGGGTTGGGGCACAAGGGGCTGGGATTGCACAGCAACAGGCACAGGTCACTCCTGAACGAATCCAGGGCAGCTGAAATGAAAAAGGCACAGGCTGGGGACCTGTCACAGACACCAGAACACTGAGATTCCCTGAGCTGCTCGTTTTGTTCTGGGTTTTGTGTGGGTTTTCTTACAAGAAAACACTGACCTCACTGCCTGAGGCTGTTTCTTCAGACAGGAATTGAAAGTGGGAGCTTTATCCCACCCATGCACACACAGGATCACATATTCTGATTTAATCTGCTGCGTGCAGCACCATTGCAACAAGACCATCAGCTGCATTTCTAAACACTCCTCCAGCCCTGAGAAGCAGCAAGATAAATGATTCAGTGAATGGGAGCTGCTCCTGAATGAGGCTCTGCAGGTAATTCCTTTTCTTCCCACGATCTTACAGCATCAGAAGCACAGAATAATCCAGGGAAGGTCATTTGCAGACTGAAGGTTTCACTTAAAACAGGAGAGACAAAGAAGAGCCTGGAGCTGGAATTCCCAGCCCAAAAGAGGAGGTTGGCTGCAAGAGACCATCCTGCAGAGTGTGCTGGGGGGATGAGCTGGAGATCCAGCTGACCTAAATTGTCACACTGTGCATGTGCTCCCACTCAGCACCAGCTCCAGCCTGTGGCACTTCCAACAGCTCCCAGCTGAGCAATCCCTCCCTGATACAGCCACAAAAGGGAGGGGTTTGCCCTGCTGGAAACGAGGAGTTCTCACAGAGCTCCAGCTCCCAAGGAGGATGCAAAAAGCACCAGGGCATTTGTGCTCTCAGGCTGCACACTCGGGTTCAAAAACCAGCATTGAGGTTTCTTACATTGGCCCTTCCAATCTCAGAATTCTGAGGCTGTCCCGGGTTAATTAACCTGAAGGTAGAAGGAAAGTGTTTCCTGCTCACATTGAACATTAAACCTAATTAGGAAATTTTCACCTGCAGTGAAGGGCCATGATCAGCATCAGCTGGGATTTAACAGCAGCACTTGCTCCTTCCCACAGAATCTTTGGGCTTGCAAGGAGATCATCCAGCTTTGACAGCCAAAAAAGCAAAACTCAGATCTCTGCCATGAGCTCTGCTTTTATCTTTACATCACCTCCCACCTCTCAGGCTCCCAAAAAAGCCACACAGGTGACCCTGGAGGGGACAAATGCCTCCAAAACCGAGGGTGACAAACAGGCAGAGCTGCAGGAGGGGCCCCCACTGACCATGTCCCCCATGTGTGGCTGGAACTCGAACTTCATGGGCGGGCAGAAGACGTTGTTGTACATCTCCATGAGCCTCTGCTTGTCACTGTTGGCATCCAGGTTCTCCACGGCGTTCTCGATGGCGTCCAGCCCCTCGTGCTTGGACTGCTCCAGGTTCAGCTCTGCTGACAGGAACGTCCTCAGGGCTCTGTTGAGGCTGGCGTGGTAGCCCAGGTCACAGCACTGCTGGAAAAACACACACAAGGCCAGGTGAATGAAGGGAAGGGAAGGGAACCCACCCCGGGCTGGCAGTGTGAATGCTCCCAAAGGCAGCAGTGGGGTAAATGGGGAATGAGTTGTGGGGGTTTTTTGTTGTTTTCTGGGTGGCAGGGAGGTCCCACACCTCTCACTGCCTGCACAGCTGTAACCCCAATTTATCATCAGGTTATAATTATATAGCTTCAGTTATTAGCTATAATATAAGCTTAAATTATCCTAAGAGTTGGTGGAGTTTCCTTGGAGTTTTAGAGGCTCATTTTTCATGCAGTACTGGAGACTTGTTTCATCCAAAAATGAAGTGGTGAAGTTCAACAGCAGCGCAGTGGATTTCCCTAAATTCTAACCTGATTTTTAGGGGTCTTGTTGCTATGAAAACACTCCAAAATCCCTAAATAACATCATTCAAAGGAACAGGACAGCAAGGCACTGGGGGGCTATTGGAGAGACAAGACACAGAATTTGGATCATCTACAAAGGCCAATCTGCCCCCAAATAATTCCATCATTCCAGCAAACTGCTTCATTCAGTGTGCTTCAGGAAGGAGGAGCATGACCTGGACATGAAAGCAGAGCCATCCAAAACCCAGCAGCCACCACTTGGGATGATTTCATTGCTGGGCTGAAACAGAAAAGCAAAAAACTTTGAAGCAAGAAGTGGTTATGGTCAAGAATTTCCTGGCTATGGCTGACACTGGGATGATGTCACTGGGAGACAATCAAGCAGCTTCATTCCCACCACGGCTACAGAGCCAAGTTTTCATGTTTCAGAAGGAAAAAAAAGAAAAAAAAGGAGCTTTTCACTAGCAAGAGATCAGAACCAGCCTGGATTTTTCAGCCATCTCATAAAGTGAGCAAGAAGGAGCCCACCTTCTTGGAATGACAGGCAAGATGACATCCACTAGGAGAATATCCAAAAAGGAAAGAAAGAGACCATCTGCTTGATTGCTGTGCTGCTCTGTAAGCAAAATTCACATGAAAACTCCTCCTCACCCATCATTTGGGTCTCATCACCGCCATTGTTTGCAAACGCAGAGGGAAAAATAAGGGGGGAAAAGGGAGAGGGAGGAGTGGGGGAGAGGGAGGAGGAACTGCTGGCCCATTCCCTGCTCCCACAGAATTCCTGCCACCCAGTGCTGGAGCTGGTGCCAAACAAGCTGTGGCAGGTGTGGAGCCTTGGAAAAAGAGCTGCAGTTGCTGGTTGGGCTGCAGGCAGAGAATGAAGGGACTTTACATTCAATCAGAAAAGAAGAAAAGCAGCCAAGCAAAACCAAACCAAAAAAAAAACCAACCCAAATCAAAACAAAAAGCCCAACAAAAGAGGCTTGATTGAGAATCTGCACGTGTGGAGGCAGCCTTGGATCAAGAGGCACTGACAGCCACTGCTCACCCTGCAGGGCTGGGGGAGGAGGGGACTGGGACCAGGACCAGGATCAGGATCAGCACTCGCTCTCCTCACAGAACTGGGGGGCTCAGGGGACCTCTGGAGATCACCCAGGCCAAGGCAGGGTCACCTGGAGGTGACACAGGGACACGTCCAGGTGGGTGTGGGGTGTCTGCAGAGAGGGGAACTCCAGCAGCTCCCTGGCAGCAGCCCCAGGGCTCTGCCCCTCCAGGGACAGAAGCTGCTCCTCAGGCTGAGGGAATTGCTTGGGCTGTGGTTTTGTAATCCTCATTCTGTCACTGCCCAGAGCCTGGCACCAGCCAGACATCCCCTGGGGAGATGGGGATGGATGAGAGATGGGGATGGATGGATGGGAGATGGGGATGGATGGGAGATAGGGATGGATGGATGGGAGATGGAGATGGATGGATGGGAGATGGGAATGGATGGATGGGAGATGGGGATAGATGGATGGGAGATGGGGATGGATGGATGGGAGATGGATCCATGGGAGATGGGGGTGGATCCATGGGAGATGGGGATGGATGGATGGGATATTGGTACGGATCCATGGGATATTGATGTGGATCGATGGGATATTGGGATGGATCCATGGGATATTGGTACAGATCCATAGGATATTGGTATGGATCCATGGGATACTGGGATGGATCCGTGGGATATTGATAGGGATCTATAGGATATTGATATGGATCCATGAGATATTGGGATGGATCCATGGGATCCCCTCTCAGCCTTCCCCTCTCCAGCCTGAGCAGCCCCAGCCCCCCCCCCAGCCTCGCCTCACCAGGGACATCCCAGACCCCAAATCCCCTCTGTGGGCTCTGCTGGACCCTCCTTGCAGCTCCTGGTCATTCCTCAACTGCAGAGCCCAGAACTGAACACAATCTCTGCTGTGGGACCCTCCCAGTGTGCCCAGTTTGTCCTCCCAGCGTGCCCAGAACGCACTGGGAGCACTGGGAAGCCAAAGGGGGCTCAGTGTGTCCCACCCCACCCTGCTCAGGCACAAGGTGTTGGCTCCTTGCCATTGCAGCACTGACACAAAACACCCCCAGCCCACTCCCCCACTTGAAAGGGTTTTTTTTTTTGAGTCCAGTGTTCCATGTTTATAAATGCACCAGTCCTGCCATCCCTTTTCTGGGTTATATAAATGTTTGATGGAATCGTTCTCGAAGGAAATCAATTTTTTATAAGAATTTAATGATAACTCATTCAAATTCCCTTCCCAACATGACAGCTGATTAACCCTTTGCCAGCGAGCTTTCAAACAGGCTTCAGAAATAGGAGATTTCAGGGGGAAAAGCCTTTTGTTTTAAAATGCAATTCACATTTGGAAGGGGAAGGATGAGATGCTGGAGCAAGCAGCCATGGAACATCAATTCCTACTCAAGCTCTGGGACTCTCACACACGTTTTTATTTTTTTTTTTTTCCCAGTCCTGTCCTAGTGACCCTTTTATAAATATGAGTTAATGCAAACTTCCCCATTACTGTAATATTTCATTAGCATCAAAGAGCTGCCTCAGTCCCCAAAGTCAGGAAATTCAAAACTACTGGGCTATGGCAGAAACAATTTATTGCTCTGAACTCTCCACACAGAATTAACTCCCTGTTATCCCTGCCTGAAGAGGAACAATGTGGTGGATAAACACATTAAACATAAACTCTGATGCTGTTTGGCCTAACACAATCTCCTTGTAGGTAACTTTGAAGATTATTTTTATATTCTATTTCAAAATTCAATATCACCAAACGATCAGATCGAGGGAAGGCATTACAGCCTGGCTTAAAAATCCCATTTTTATTCCAGTCAGATGGCTCAGATAACTATCACTGGTTAGAATTGTTAATTTTCAATCCTTCAGGATCAAAGGCATTAATAAATCTATTTTCCCTGTGTCTTCACAACGAGATAACTCCATCTCCTGTGTTCCCAGACAAGTCCCACATTTTTCCATGCCTCAACACAGAGCAGAGAACTCTTTCATTTTGAAGAAGATGGGAACTTGTAGAGTTCCATTGACTGCTCCAAGGGCAGGGGCTCACCCAGGGCTCCTCTCTAGGAACAGACAAATCCCTGGAATCCTGCAATCAGAAGTTTGGATTCCTGTTCTGCCATGCCCTCCCTTCCAAGCTGGGCAGCCCAGATTTGTCCTGTCCTGCTGAAAACTCCTCAGCTCTGTGCTTAGAGACTGTTCTGGGTTTGGGAAACCCAAATGGATTCTTTGCTACCTGTGATTCAGGAAAATACACCCAAAAATGCCAACTGAACCAGGCAACTTAGAGGGAAGGAGAGACAGAGCTTTAGGTGAAAAAAAATAAACAATTAAATTGTGCTGATGCTGGTGAAATGAATCCCAATCTTGTAGCCTTGATATGAATATATACAGAGAGCTCCAATTTGTTAAAAACCCAGGGCCACACAATTAAGGTTGAGCAAATGTTAACCAAAACAGGGCTCCTAAAAAGGCAGCAGGAATAAACAAGCCAGGCCTCTCCAAGCCTACAAATGACAACATTTGGAAATACCAGCATTTTTCAAGCCCACTCTCAGTGACAGCCCTGACCTCCAAAGGACAGGCTTAAATCAACACCTGGCACAAGAGCACTCCAGGAGAGTTTCTCATCAGCTGGATAAATGTATCCCACAGCCTGCTGGTTATTCTAATAGCTGAGTAATTAATAGAGAGCTGAGTGCTCTTTATTGCCTCTGTCTAGAGACTCTTGTGCTCATCACTCCCTGCTCCTCCAGGCTCTGCAGGGCTGGCCTTGGCAGGGGAGCAGGAGCCCCCAGAGCCCCTGCCCCACACTTGGTGTGCCCAGGCTCAAGGGCTGCCTCCACCCTTGGCAGCAGCTCAGGGTTCCTCACTGCCTGGGCTGAGTTGTCAAAAATCAGAATTTTTATTTTTTTTTTTTCCGGTGTGTTTTACCAAAAGCAGAATTGCTGCCCCCTGAATGGTGGGGAGACTGAAATATGTTCTGGTGGGAAGGGAAAGGGTCCAAAGGAATGGCTGGAGCTGTGTCAGGGAGGTTTGGGATGGAGATCAGGGAAAGGTTTTCCCCCAGAGGGTGCTGGGGCACTGCTCCCAAAGAGCTCCAGCAGTGCTTGGACAGCCAGCCCAGGCTCAGGGTGGGATTTTGGGGAGTCTGTGCAGGGCCAGCAGCTGGACCTGGATGATCCCTGTGGGTCCCTTCCAACTCAGAATATCCCATAATCCAATGACTTTCCCAAAACCAGCTTCAGGAAACACTTCTGAGCTCCCTTTCCTCTACCAAATTTCTTCTCCTGTATCTACAGTTAAAAATCTTTTTCTCAGGCGTGCTTGTGAGTTAAAATCTTGGGGATTTGCTTGAAACAGGTGAAAATGTCAGGCAGCAGTGTGACACTGCAGCTGGGCTGAACTGAGCAGCTCCTCCTCTCTCAGTTTCTTGTCTGAGGTGGCCACCTGAGCAAAGCCCTTGATGGCCAATTGTCACCCCCAAGCTGCCCAGGCCAGCTGTGCAGAGGGCTCCAGCTGTGCTGGGGGCTCCAGCTGTGCAAAGGGCTCCAGCTGGGCAGGGGGCTCCAGCTGGGCAGA